>CM052718.1:58347691-58380056 GCA_028551405.1 Uromys caudimaculatus | reverse complement strand
ATGGGATTAGATGTAAAAGGACAGCTCTGGTGCATTAGCCCTGAGTCACTCCCCGGGATACGTTCTACACATGCACTGCTGAGAATCTAAGGAAGGCCTAAGGATCAGGATGTGAGGGTGCCCACTGAGACTTTCTGCGCAACAGCAAAACTGATGCCATAGACAGGACGGGCAGCCCAGGTCCTCTCAGTTGTCACTTTGTGTTGGAAGCCAAACTATAAGCTGAAGAGCAATGCTTGTTTACAATGTCAAAGGTGATTATCATGAAGATGAGAACACATCATGGCATCCATCCCCTCTTTCTAGATTCCTCTGTAGAGACACTGAACAGAAGCTGGAGTAATTAGGAGATTGTTTTAAAACATGGAATGCAAACAAGAGAGCTACATTAGTTGGATGCTTAGCACTGTCGGGCACACATGGCTACGCCCAGCTCTCTTTAGGGAAGATCTTATCGATGGAACCTGAACTCCTGGCGCGTTCGATGACAGGATCCCACTTCTCACACATTAAGAATGGCTGTGTGGCAGAGTCAAGATTAACAACCTTTCTGCTTGGTGGGCACTGCTTACGTTGTTTCCTGACAGCGCCCGCGCCATCACAGTACCAAGTATCTGGCGTAGGCCTGGGGGATTAACAAAAGACACAGACTCGGGTCATTCATTCAAGGAGAATGCCAAAGCTTTACTGAAACTCAATCAATATATATACTTTACCCAGGAAGGAAAAGCACCAAGAGGAACAAAGCAGGGGGCCAACGGAAGGTCCCTGCCTGGAGCTGCATGCCCACTGGGGGAGGTAACCACAGAATGTGAAAACATCAGCACACGGAAGGCCTCTGCCACCCCATCTGAGTCTTATTCACTTTTGAATATTCATGATTTAACCTTTTGTACTTGGTTTTACAGTTCAGCCCACAGAGGACCATCTTCTTCCCAGCTCTCTGGTTGCTGCTCAGCAGCCTGCAAATACAGACACACGAATGCCTTGCAGCTCATTGATTTTGGAAGCTACCCATAGAAGCTCTGAGGTGCAAATCAACACACATTTTTATTTTATTGACTCATTGGCCCAACTGTTCTAAAGTCCTTCAAGTCAAAATGATCCTGCATTGTGTGGCTTGAGGCTTTCCTCACATACTGTGTAGCTGACCAGACTCCCACCATTTTCTGAGTTATAACTTACTCTTCTAACAGAATAAAGAAAGCAGAATGACATAATATCAATCTGCTCACATAGATCACCAAGTCACATGTTACCTAGAAAAATGTATATTTAATCTGTAGAAAAACAAATGCATGTATATGAAGATAATTGATAATTAAATTTTTTTTGGTCACCTGTTCTGTTTTGGCTTGGTTTTTGTTTTTTTGAGATAGGATTTCTATGTGGAGCCCTGTCTGTCCTGGAACTCACTCTATAGACCAGGCTATCCTTGAACTCGGAAATCTGCCTCCCTTTGCCTCCCCAGTGCTGGGCTTAAAGGTGTGTGCCACCAGTACCTTGTTATTGTTTTTGAAAGGATCTTTCTATATAGACCAGATTAGACTTGAACTCACAGAAAATCACCTGTTTCTGCTTCCAGGAATGTTGGGGTTAAAGATACGAGCCACCATGCCTACCTCGTCCCCTTAGAAGAATCTGTATTTGTCTGCTCTATACCAGCAGTTCTATATATCCTTTGACCAGTTGATGTCAGGTGACAAAGTGTTCATCTGCCTGGAAGAATGAGCTCCCTTCTGTGGTTGAGTTCATGAACTCTGTTCACGCTGCTGATGGTGAGCCCCCTCTTCAGCCTTGACATGGCGAGTGAAAGCAGAAGATCGTGTTGCTGAGCATCCTGTACTTGTTTAATGAGCAATAACTTCTGCTCAGGGCTTGTCTTCTACAATGATACAGATATGCCTGCGTTTCTTCACCTGGGTCCTCTCTTCAAAGCTTCAAGGATGACTTGCCTTTGCTCCCACCTTCTCTATCAGTTGTCAGCAAATGAAATAACCTGGACCATGAATTCAACTCCAGATGCCCTTATCAGTAGAAGGCAGAAGCATCTGAGTTAGGAGTAGAATTAAGGAGAGCCACAGACAAGTATTTCCTGTACGGAGCTGAAATTCATGACCATGTGTAGGACTCAGAATCCTGGGCTGTACTGCACACATTCAGTGCATATGTGCCCTTGTGTGCTATGAAGAACCTGTCACTGAAAATTTTTTTTAAATTTCATTATATACGCTATTACATTCTTTTCCCTCCTGCACCGATTCTCATTGACTTCTGTAGTCAACTTATATCACAAAGACATGTGGATTTCTTGTCTTGTTATGGCCCTTGAATGTGGCTTTGAAATTTATCAATTTAAAACATGTGTCTGTTTTTCCTGGACCTGTGAGGTGGCTCAGTGGGTAGGACACTTGCTGTTCAAGTTTGAAAACCTGATTAATGCCTAGAACTCGTGTGAAGTTAGAAGGGGAAGCAGACTCACAAAAATGGCCTTTGACAACTGGGGCACTTACATGCACACATGTATACAACACTAATAACAAATAAAACAATCTCAGCCAGGTGGCAGTGGTGCACATCTTTAATCCTACCATTTGGAAGGCAGAGGCAGGCAGATATCTGAGTTTGAGGCCAGCCTGGTCTACAGAGTGAGTTCCAGGACATCCAGAGAAACTCTGTCTCAAAAAACCGAAAACCAAAATCCAAAAATTGTAGTGAGAATTTTGGTTTCTCTAAGAACCAAATTATGTTATCTGAATATGTTTTTTATTTAATCCCAGGTGTGTGATATAGGAGGGCTTCAGATTATCTATAGCAGCTATGATTTGTCTCATGTTCTGGCAGGAGTGTGATTCTGCCGGTCGAAGACAGTTTACATTTGGAATTCTGGGGGCTCTTGAGAGAGTCTAAAAATGCTACCCCAGCTGCTACACCCCTGCTGTTGATGGATTGCTGGATTACTGTTTGTTACTTGTTGCTAGTTAAAGATATCCTGACAATGAAGATCGGATTTGCCCCTAGAAACTCTACACCACTAATTATTGGGTACTAGTCTAACAAAGTCAATGTACCCTTTCCCCTCTAACCTTCTTTCTCTTCTACCTATTGTTGATGGGTTGGAAGGGATATGGGTGGAGTAGGGTGGAAGTAAGATAGAGATATAAGAACCCAATATAGTAACCAAAAAGTATGGTTATAAATGGCGCCCAAGATGGGTCTAGGTAAAATAGGAAACTTGATTTCTAATGCTGTAGGGGAGATGGCAGAGTAGGAAGGAATGGATATTCTGTTTTAGGATGTCAGCAAAAATTTTAGGGGCTGCCATTGGATACTCCCCTGCTTTGTTCCCAGAGGGGATTTTCTGTTTTGTTTTGTTTTGTTTTGTTGTAGTCTTCTTGTTCTTGTTCTTCATGTTCTTTTTGTTCTTCTTGTTGTTCTTGTTCTTTTTTTTGTTGTTGTTCCTGTTCTTGTTCTAGTTCTTGTTGTTGTTGTTGTTGTTGTTGTTGTTGTTGTTGTTCTTCTTCTTCTTCTTCTTCTTCTTCTTCTTCTTCTTCTTCTTCTTCTTCTTCTTCTTCTTCTTCTTCTTCTGTCAGCTCAGGAACTTTGAAAAATTCCACCAGACTCCCGAGCACATAGGCACACCCCCTCCTGGAAGTGAGGGGCTGATTAAGCCCCTACTACCTCATTCCCTAAAGACCAATCAATTTAAAAGTCACACAGTTCTGCTAATCACATTGTGCCTAATGGCTGCTGCTCTAAAAAAACTGTATAAAAGCTCAATGAACGGGCTGCGTGCGCATGGTCATTCTCTCCCTCCTTGGTGTGCAGGGCAACCCCTACATGCTGGAACAATAAATTCCTCTTGCTTTTTGCATCAAACCCCGACTCCGTGGTGTTCACTTGGGGGGTCTCCAGTAAGCTAAGGCTCCCCAGAGTCTTACACTTCTTACTTTTTCTTATCTTTTGCATCAAAAAAAAAAAAAGAAAGAAAGAAAGAAAGAAAGAAAGAAAGAAAGAGAAAGAAAGAAAGAAAAAGAAAAAGAAAAGGTTGGGAGAATGGCTTAACAATTGGAAAAGTTGGCAGAGGCAGGTGGATTTCTGAGTTCGAGGCCAGCCTGGTCTACAGAGTGAGTTCCAGGACAGCCAGGGCTACATAGAGAAACCCTGTCTCGAAAAACCAAAAAAAAAAAAAAAAAAAAAAAAAAAAAAAACAATTGGAAAAGTTGCAAGTGGATATGGAGGGATCTGAGAAACACAAATTGTATGAAAATCTTCTGGGAACACCAGAAGGGTCACTCTATTATCTCATTTGTGAAAGGGTTGCAGTATTGGCTGTGTACTAGGGAGGTTATGGGTAGAGGTGGGAGTGCTTGGAAAGGGAGGAGCAATGGAAAAGGGGGAACAAAAAGGCACAGACCTGGTGCAGGATTAAAGAAAGAAGCAAACCCAGCTAGAAGGCAGATCACTGCCCTACCCAGTCTTAAGTCTCTGCAGTCCCTGGGTGGGGCAGAGAACCAGGTATGTGACCAGGGGATGGGGGAGGAAGCTGAAACAGTCTATTTCAAAAGAAAGGATTAATCTTGAGCCATCCGTGCTGGCAGAGGAGGGGCCTGGGGTTATGAAGTCACCATCAGTTTTCCCGGCAATTGTCCAGCACATGCCTGCTAATGGTGCAGATCATGATTATGATGAAATAGCATGGCATCCTATAGAAATGATAGGTCTGAGGTGTTTTAAAGAGGCTATGGTTTCCTATGGAATTCATTCCCCTTATGTTAAACAAAGTAACTGGGCTACCCAAGATAGAGTTATTCCCCAAGACTGGATAGGTTTGGCAGCAGCTGTGCTAGAGGCTGGTCAGCAGGTTAACAGTGGCTAACATGGTGGAGGGAGGAAGCCTCGAATATTGAACAATGAAATAGAGAAAGGGGAATGAATATTGTTGCAGATCAATTGCTTGGTGAAGGGTGGTACTCTGACCTACAGGAGCAGATTCAGTTTGATGATGCCGTTATGGAGCAATGTCTCTTGGCTGCTTGAAGGGCTTGGGACAAAGTTGAAGAGTCTGGGAATAGATCCACTTCATTCACTAAGATTGGGGAAACCTTCACAGATTTCTTGTAAAGATTGGTTTCAGCTGTAAACAAAGCCGTATCAGACCCTGATGCCAAATAGGTGCTGATGGAGACCTTGGTATTTAAGAATGTCAATACAAAATGCAAAAGAGTGATTAGATCACTAAAGGCATGAACAACAGCAACTGGATAAGGGACACAACTGATATTGGCTCCATGAGGATCATGTCAATATCACAGGACAAGCTGTAACTAAAGGTCTCAGAGAGAAAAATAGCTGGTGCTTTAATTGCAGTGAATTCGTTTTTACCAAGCTGGTATAAGTCTCAGAGCTCAAAAATCGGGTGCAGTAACTGTGAGAAATACAGTACTTTCTGAGCCAGCTCTCAAAGTGTTGGTGCATTAACTGTGAATAATATGGTACTTTCCCTCCAGAGAAGGGGACAAGCCATTTCTAACAGTAATGGGTTCCTGAGTTATAAACCAGAAAAAAAATACCTATGCTTTCCAGGGTGTGCAGATGCTGTGGCAGGGACTAATGATCCAGGAGGGACATACAAGGTACTCTCTTGCCATCAAGACCCACAGTAAAAAATACAAGCCTTTTCCTTCTGGTCAGCCAGGAGATGGCAAGCAGACATAAAATCCACAACTAAGTATTGCTGACCTCAGGCATGCTACTGAAGGCAGTGCTGCTCTAGATTTGGCAGTTAAACCTTTTGCTCTATCCCCCAAAATTCAATGTTACAAAGTAACCACTGCCCTTATGGTCTTTTAGGGACTGTAGGGATGATCTTGGGAAGAAGTGGATTAACTTCCCAAGGATTCATTGTGCATCCAGGTATTATAGATGGAAATTTCAAAGAAGAAATTAAATTTATGGCTTATGTAAGGGAGAGACAGACAGACAGACAGACGGGGGGAGGCAAATTAACAAAAGAGATAGGATTGCTCAGCTGCTACTGTTTCCCTACATTAAGAGCAAAACCGCCCCAGTAGAAAGAACAGGGATTTGGGAGCACTAAAAAAATGTGTATTCTGGCAAATAGTAATTAATTAATCATATAAGGTAGAATAAGATTACATCAATTGTCAGGAACAGACCCAGCTGAAATTGTAGTGCCTTTTACTAATGCTGAGATTATGTGATTACAGGTAATTAATGAAGATTGGCAAAGAGCTTGTAGTATTTAGGATAAATTAATAGCAAATATCCTAAAAGCAAGTGTCTTCTGTTTACAAAAAGAACTAATTGGATTCTCCTATGTGTTGTAAAGGAAACACCTGCATTCTATATTGATGCAAATAAGTTAGGAATAGCAAGCTGTCAAGTCAGACAAATTAAGCAAAGTAATCCAAAACCCATATTCTTCAGTTCAATAGTCAGGGTTGTATGTAATTTTTATGGTATTGTTAGATTTTCCTGAATTTCTTAATATAATTACTGACTCTTAATATGCAGAGTTGTTAATTCAGAATTAATTTTGTTACTTATGCAACAAGCAATCAGAAATAGCAACTAACCATTATATATAAATCATACTCAGTCTCACAGGTTTGCTAGGTTCATTGGCACAAGAAAATGAGGAAACTGATCAATTGATAGAAGCCTCCAAATTCCATGAAAAACACCATGCTAACAGCAAAGGTTTAAAGAAAATATTCTCTATCACTTGGCAACAAGCCAAGGAAATTGTAAGGAAATGTCCTACATGTTCTTTGTAGAACCAAACTCCATTGTGTGCCGGAAGTAGCCCTAGGGGTACCAAAAGAAACGAAATCTGGCAGATGCATGTGCTTTATTTTGCAGAATTTGGAAAACTAAAGTTTGTACACCATGTCATCATTACATATTCAGGGTTTCAATGGCAACTGCTTTGAGTTCTGAAAAAGCTGATTGTGTAATTACACACTTACTGGAAGTAATGGCTGCTGTGGGGATACCTGCACAAATTAAGACTGACAATGCCACACGCACACACACACACACACATGCACACACGGCTCCAGTAAGATGAAGCCATGCTTTGCATATTATAATATAAAGCACATTATAGGTATACCATACAATCCTACAGGACAAGCAATTGAAGAAAGATCTAATCACACTTTAAAAGAAATGCTCATAAAACAAAAAGGAAGAGTAGAGACCCTCAGGGACAGACTAAATAATGCTTTGCGATCTTTAAACCTTCTAAATGGTAATAAAAAAGAACAGCAGCAGCTAAGAAGAGACACTGTGTTATAGGAAAAATAAAACAAATTGTGTAAGCAAATCATCCTATATACTATAAGGATGTGTGAACATCAGAATGGAAGTCTTCTATAGGTTTAGGTGAGGGGTGTAGTTTTGTTTATGTTTCTATAAGAAATGAAGAGTATAGATACCATCAAAACTTATAAAGATTATAATTGAGCAGGCAAGGTTTCCTGAAAACCTTGACCCCTGATTTGAAAAGTGTTTAGTTCATTGATAATGTCTCTGTTTATAATTTTTCACTAAATGCAATACAATTAATGGCAGAAAACACAAAGGGGGAAATGTAGTGAAAATTTTGGTTTCTTAAAAAGCCCAGTTATGTTATGCGAATGTTTTTGTTTTAATTCCAGGTGTGTGAGGTAGGGCTGCTTCAGATTGTCCACTGCAGCTGATTACGATTTGTCTTGTGCTCTAGCAGGGGTGTGATTCTGCCAGCTGAAGACAGTTACAGTTAGAACTCTGGGGACTCTTCAGAGGGTATAAAAATGCTAGCGCCCCCAGAGGAGGTGGTGGTGGCTGCTCCCCCTGCTGCTGCTGGATTGCTGGATTGTAATGTGTTACTGGTCGTTGGTTGGAGATATCTTGATGATAAAGGCTGGACTTGACCCTAGGAGCTCTACGCCCCTGCTCATCAGGAAGTCGTCTAAAGAGGTCGTTGTCC
The DNA here is from genome assembly GCA_028551405.1 of Uromys caudimaculatus. Lineage (NCBI taxonomy): Eukaryota > Metazoa > Chordata > Mammalia > Rodentia > Muridae > Uromys > Uromys caudimaculatus. The sequence continues at coordinate 58,372,060 of CM052718.1, read as the reverse complement.
TCTTTCCCCTCTAGCCTTCTTTCTCTCCTACCTAGTATCGGTGAGTTGAATGGAATTGGGCTGGAGAAAGGTGGTAGGTAGAAATGTAAGAACCCAGTAAAGTAGCCAAAAGGTATGGTTACAAAAAACAAAACAAAACAAAAACAAAAACAAAAAAAGTCACAAAGTATTTCTTGTCATTGCCAAGAAATCACCAGTTGTCCTAACACTCAGCTCACTTGACACCCAGTAGAAACATGTCAAGTTTCCCATGTTTTCATTCCAGTTTTCATGAATTAGCGCATAGCTTCGCAACAGCAATTTGTTGTTGTTGCTCCTCTTGGTGGTGGCGGTGGCGGTGGCGGTGGCGGCGGCGGTGGCGGTGGCGGTGCTGCTGCTGCTGCAATTCCTGACCTAACTACAGCATTGCAGGCTGTGAAGTTATAACAAATGAAATACCAACCACCACCATCTGGAATCTCATGTGTCAGCTTCACTGGGGTAAAGGATGCTCTGATAACTGGTATTTACACATATTTCTGAGGAGGTTTCTGGATGAGATTAGCATTTGTCTTAGTTAGGGCTTTACTGCTGTGAACAGACACCATGACCAAGGCAAGTCTTATAAAGGACAACATTTAATTGGGGCTGGCTTACAGGTTCAGAGATTCAGTCTATTATCATCAAGGCAGGAACATGGCAGCATCCAGGCAGGCATGGCGCAGGAGGAGCTGAGAGTTCTACATCTTCATCTGAAGTCTGCTAGCAGAATATTTGCTTCCAGGCAGCTAGGATGAGGACCTTAAAGCCCACACCCACAGTGACACTCCTACTCCAACAGGGCCACACCTTCTAATAATGTCACTCCTGGGCTGAGCATATACCAACCATAAAAGCATTCAAATGTGCAGACCAAGTGGAAGGCCTGGCCCTTGCCAATGTACACATTCCTCATCCAGTCTACGAAGCATCTGGTAGAGCAAAAAGACAGAGGAAGCCGGGAATGAACACTGAGCTGGATTTCAGTGCTCTCAATTCTCGGGTTTTGAGATGTGGGGATCTTTGGTCCTTAGAGCTCAAGACTTTGGTTTGATTTTCTAGGTTTCCAGCTTACAGAACACAGATAAGACTTCCTAATGTCCATAATCATGGGGCCCAGTTTTATAATTTCTGCCTCTTTTTCTGTGCATATTATTGCTCGCACTTCTGTGGAAACTCCTACTACAAATAGCATTAATTTTCCAGTATTTTGAGTTCCAAGTATTTTACACATATTAATGAATTTAATTATAACATCATAAAGCAGAAACTGTTTCTGTCTCTGCTTTTTAATGGAGGAAACTGGGATACCGAGCGTTATAGCGCAGACACCGAAGCACAGAAAGTTAGATGAGATTATGCATGCTTCAAAAAAGACGTTGTATATTAGTCTTCAGAAAAAATACTGTTTCTGTTGTTTCCAGGCCATAAAAATGATGTTTACAGATCCCAACAAAGCTCTTACAACCCTGAGACTTACAATGGGAAAGAAGTAGAAAGAACCAAAGGAACCTCTACTAAATTCTACTCCTCAGAGACAACCACCGTACGTAAGTGAACCCGCTCTACACATTCTTTATGGACTTAGGGACACATTGGTTTGTAGTTTTTATAACTTAAATGGGATCAAGCATGCAGCACTTTCCCTTTGTCGCCTCTGTTCCACCATCTGCCCCGGGCGTCAGCAGCTCTTTGTACACTGCAGAGTGCTGTGCACACCTCTCCAGTTATTAGGACTGGTGCTGAGGGGAGCCCTGCAGCCCCATCACAGGGTGGACTTGAGATCAGAGCACGTCCAGTCTCTGAAGTCTCTTAGCTTACTTCATAACAGGCTTTCTTTGGAGTCTGATTTTTAACACATCCTTGAGAAGGCCACAAAGGGCCTTTCTAGAACGCAGGTCATGAAGGACTGCTGGCCGGTGTTTTGACCTAGCTGTCTGAGTCAGTGTTGGGCCTTAGGCCAGAGGTTGGTGTTTTGACCTAGCTGTCTGAGTTAGTGTTGGGCCTTAGGCCAGAGGTTGGTTTGTTGATGTCTGAGATCACATGTTGACTGGCATCACGGTGAAGCTGAACAGCCACTGGGCTGTTATTTAGTGATCCAGTGGCCTATGAACAGTAAGGAACAAAGCAAAGACCTCTCCAGAGGCCATGCAAGTGTTGTATGAAGTATGACTCCCATCGTAGTCTGTGTCATCCACACTCTGGAGTTGTGCAGTACAAAGCAAGAGTACTCATAGCTGATGGACTGTGGATGAGCAGAGGCTCTCCTACAAGATGAAGCTACATCCTGCGAGCAGCAGAAAGAAAGTTTTAGCAATAACAAGGCCAGCACTTCCCATGTGCCCGGCACTTCCCGTGTGCCCGGCTCTCTCATGCATGTTCAGGTGTATGACACGGATCACGGGTTTGTTTTTTTGTTTTTGATTTTTTGCAATAACTAATGAGAAGTCTGGGGAATTGGCTCAGATGGTAAAACGTTTTTCTTGCAAGTACAAGGACTCTGAATTCTACCCTCAGAACCCACATCTTAAAAAGTGGGACAGACATGGGGCCAGAGAGGAGGCACTTACTGCCAAGCCAACAAACCTGAGTTTCATCTCCAGGCTCCACATGCTGAAAGGAGAGGACAGACTCCTGTAAGTTGTCCTCTGTGGGGGATAAACACCACACACACATACGTATACACACACAAACACACACATATATACACACAAATATACACACACAAACACACACACACACACAAACACACATATATATACACAAACACACATGCATACACATACAAACATATATATATACACACATATAAACACACATACACACATAGCACACACACATACACACACAAACATATACACACACACACATACATACAAACACACACATATATGCACACAAACACACACATATATATATACACATACATATATACACACACATACACACAAACACACACATATATACACACATACACACACATATATATACACACATACAAACACACACATACATACACACAGTGCACATACACAAACATACATGTATACACACACATACACATACAAACACATACACAAACACACATCACACATACACAATTAAATTAAATTAATGCACTTAAAGTGGTACACACTCAGGAGGTAGGGAAAAGAAGATCTCTATGAGTTCTAGGCCAGTCAGGGCTACATGGTGAAACCCTGTCTTTTTTTTTTTTTTTTTTTTTTCGTTTTTTATTTTTGTTTTTTGAGACAGGGTTTCTCTGTGTAGCCCTGGCTGTCCTGGAGCTCACTCTGTAGACCAGGCTGGTCTCAAACCTCAGAAATCCACCTGCCTCTGCCTCCCAAGTGCTGGGATTAAAGGCGTGTGCCCCCACTGCCTGGCGAAACCATGTCTTAAAAAATAATAATAAAATAAAATAAAATAAAAATCTCAAGCATGTTGGCTTGGATTCTCAGTTCTGGGGAGGCATGGGATAGGTTAGACAGATCCTCAAGGTTTACTAAGCAACTATCATAGCCTCTTTGTCATGTCCTAGGCTGATGAGAGACCCTGTCTCAAACAGAACAAAAACTACCAAGGTGGATGGTGCCTGAGGGACAGCTGAGGTTGCCCTCTGGCCTCTACATGTATACCCAGACATGAGCACACACAACCTATGAGAGAGTTATCAGCGTTGCCATACAAGTTCATATGTATGAAAAATATAACACATATCTGCTAGCTGTCAGAGTGGGAACTTATGCCCAAGCCCAGCACCTGAGCGGCTGTGTTACCCGCTCACCTTCGGTGCTGCCTCAGAGAAGCAAGGTAGATTCATGGCTCCTAATTTTTGTCTCTTTTCTCGAGAACCCTTCCTGACACTCACGCTGGGGGAAGTAATCCCACGTGACTCAGACCCAGACATGCTACTTGAAGCGGGTATGTCCATGGCAAGTCGCTTATTGTCTCTGAACCTTGGCTCCCTGATCTCCCCCTTCATAGTACACGGTGAGAACTTATCACGGCCTGGTAGTAAATGCTTACACGTGGTAGCTATGGTGAGGGTTGGAATGGAGGTTGATGGGAGTGAACCACAGGGACAAGCAGGTCTTCAACAATGGTCTAGCAGTGAGGAAGAGACTAGAAGCCAAACCACACTCCCAAACTCTGAAATGTATTAATTGCAGGAAAGCAAAAGGCAGCCATGCCATAGAAATAGGAAAGAACAGGAGAACCTGTCTAAGTTCTAAACAATGCTCAGAATGTGGGCCACTTCTCGTACCCAAGACCTTGACCCTCTCTCTCTCTCTCTCTCTCTCTCTCTCCCTCTCTCCTTGTCCTCTTCCTCCTCCTCCTCCTTCTCCTCCCCCTCCTCTTCCTTCTTCTTCTTCATTATGTATAGGGATGGGGGCGATGGGGAGGTAGGCATATGTGAGTACTGGTGTTCCTGGAGACAGAATGCAGCGCTGGATTGGGTTCCCTAGAACTGGAGTTACAGGTGGTTGTGAGATACCTAAGGTGGGTACTGGGAACTAAATTCAGGTCCTCTTCGTGATCAGCACATGCTTTTATCTGCTGAGTTATTTCTCCAGCCCCTGAGCTCATGTCTTGTATGTGGTTAGAATCTGGCATCTTGGAAACTTAGTACAATCTGACTTCGATAGCCCAGTAGTTGTGGCTCAGCCAACAGATTCAGAGCCCCGCTCCCTTGAACCTCCAGCTTCTATATGGTTTCTACCTTAACCTTCAGTTAATTGCTTGGTTGAAGTCAAGTCCTGCAAGGGCTCCAATGTTGTAGGCTGGATCTCCAACGTCCCCCTGCCAACAGAGACTGTATATTAAAGGCTTGGTTTCAGTTTGGACTCGTTAGGAGGTGGAGTCTAGAGAGAGCCCTTTGGGTCATTGGCAGCATGCCTTCAAAGGGGATTTGAGAGCCCCATGCTCTTCTTTCTTTGTTCCAGTTACCATGAAGCCAGCAGCTCCTTCTACCACACACACCCTGCTCTGATGAATTGTCTCTTTTGCTATCAACCCCAAAGTGGCAAAGCCAACTGACAACAGACTGTAATGTACAGACATGCACCAATAGGAACCTCTGTTTTAAGCTAATTATCTCAGGTAGTTGTTTTACTAAAGGAAACTAACACATAAGTTCCCTAGAAACAAAAGCGGAGAGAGGCAAAGCAGAAGGTATATGAGTCCTCGGTTGATCGACACAGTCTTAGGCTGCAGGAATGAGGGAGAAAGCAAAGGCCGTGGAAGAAAGAATGCAAATGCAAGAATGTATTACTAATACAGCCATAGCTTCCCATGAAAACCCAGCTAGATAGGACATGCTGAGGGGAGAAGTGGAGAAGGGTTTTTCTGCCAGATCTTTCTTACCCTCAATGGTGGTTCTCAGGGAATGGCACTACTTGAGAGGGATTAGAAGGTGTGGCCTTGTTGAAGGAAGTATGTCACTGAGGGTGGGTTTGAGGTTTCAAAACCTCAGCCAGGGCCCAGGGTCTTTCTTTTCCTGCTGACTACGGATCCAGATGTAGAACTCTCAGCTTCTTCTCCCGCACTATGTCTGCCTGTGTGCCACTGTGCTCCGCACCATGACAATAAGGGACTAAACCTCTAAAACTGTGAGCCAACCCCAGTTAAATGCTTTCTTTTATAAGAGTTGTCATGGTCATGGTGTCTCTTCACAGCAATAGAACACTGACTAAGACACCTCCTGAATCTCATTAGTTAGATTTCCCTGGTGCTTGGTGAGGTCCCTTGCCTCATGGGACTTCCTCTAAGACCAAGAATCAAGAGCTTAGGCCTGAGGGAGGAAACACTGGAGTCAGACCCCTGAGGGAAGGTGTCTGGAGAAGCTACAGGAGAGGATGAAGGCTGCTGGCCAGATGGTTCATGCAGCAAGCAGCCAGACCAAGGAGCTGAGGGAGGGCTGCAGAATCCCACCAATCAGATCTCTGACAGAATCTGCATCCAATAGTCTGCCCTGAGCTAATTTCACAGAAGACTAAGCCTCAGAGATAGCATTCCCAATGGAATCACTCCGATGTGTCCCCTTGAAATCATGTTCATTCAGAATTTTAGACTGTGGCCTTGTTTGGAGAGAGGGTCTTCCTATATGTAATTAGTTAAGAGGAGGTCATACTAGATCAGGGTGGGCCCTGAAGCTAATAGAATGAGTGTCCTTATAAGAAATGAGGTGGTCAGGGGTAGTTGAGTGGTAGAACATGAGGTTAGTGTGAGAAGTCCTGAATTCCAGCCTTGGTACCAAGTGGGGATGGGGAGAAAGGGACACATATAGATATATATGGGAAGACCCAGCCATGGGATGCCTCAAGTAGACTGTGGGAGATGGGACAAAAAGCCAAGCAATACCAAGGAGTGCTAGACACTAGAGAGAGAATGGCATTCTTCCCTAGAGCTGCAGAGGGAACATGGCCTTAAGGACACTGCTTTTCCAGCGTCTCGTCTCCGAATGTAAAAGAATAGGTTTTATTTTGGTTGATTAACTGATTAATTTCTGGGATGATGTCTCTATATGTAGCCCAGGCTGGACATCCTCCTGCCTCAACTTCGCCAGTGCTGGAATTACAGGCATAAACACCATGCCAGCCTAGTTTGTGTGGTCATCTGCAATGGAGCTAACACTGTTCCTAGTGTACTCTGTCTCCCACTCCCAAACCTCAGTGCAAGCTCACAGCCAGGCCCTGTTCTTCACACTCATGTAAAGTAGCGAGACTTATCCTCATAGTAATGTCACTGCAAGGATGGGAACTCTGAAATCAGGGAGACACTCTACAACCATGCTGACTGGCTCTGCTAGACAGGAGGACATGGAAATCAGCAGTTAGTAAGTAGAAGATGTGTCTTAAACTCAAAACATTTCCCTCATGTTAGTGGTTCTGAAAGCTGGGGGTAGGATTCCACGTGAGAAAAGCATCAGGCCTGAGTCCTGTGAGAAGGGGGCGGTCTTACTCCACTCCCCTCTTCTTCATAGTGATGGGAAGAAGTGACCCAGGAGCCCAGTGCCACTGAAGAAGACAGAGAGGTGCTGAAGTTTTCTGAGGAACAAGGTTGTAGTTCATTCTGACTCTCTCTTTTCTTAAAAAAAAAAAAAAAAGATTTGTTTCTTATGTGTATGAGTGTTCTGCTACATGTGTGTACCACATGCACACGTGGTGCTCACAGAGGTCAGAAGAGTGTATCAGATCCTCTGAAACTGGAGTTATGGACAGTGGTGAGCTGCCTTGTGTGTGCGGGGAACTGAACCTGAATTCTCCCCCTCCCCCCCTCTCTTGCTCCCTCCCCGCCCCCCTATTTAATGCAGGGTCTCATGTAGTCTAGGCTTGCCTTGAAGTCACTATGGAGCCAAGAATGACTTTGAACTTCTGCTTCTGCTGTCTCCTTTCTTCCACAGGTGGGAATTACAGACCCGCGCACTGCGCACTGTGGCTGGTTTTCCAGGGCTGGGATGGACCCCCGGGCTCCGTGCACACCAAGCAGTACACGCCGCCGACTGAACTACATCACCAGCCGTGACTTATTCTTCACGCTGAGATGCCATTTTCCCTAGCTGGAACCTTAAGAAGACCTCTAAGGTACCAGGCCTGGCCCTTATGCCCAGAGCCGGCAGTGGGGCAGTGTTTATGGTGGGTAGAGAGTTCTCGGGAGGGAGGGACATAGGGAGGGAATGGTGTTTGTGGAAAGCAGTGTTAAGGAGAATTCCTGGAAAGAAGCTGTCTGCAGAGGCTGATAGACTCATAAAAACTGAGTGACTCTGGAGAGTGGGGAATGTCGCTGATTTAAGAGCTTGATTACAATTTCTTCTGGACCTGTTTTTTAGATTCAGAGACCCATGTGACCCTGGTGGGAGCAGAGTGACATGGTTCTTGACCCTGGACAGGGTCTGTGTGTGAGTCTCCACAAGTGTGGATGGCTGCTTGTTTGTGTAATAATGTACATATTTTCACATTCCTCCGAGGAATGTCCTCTCTGTTAATGACTCCATGACAATCTGAGACAGCATGAGTCCAGGAGGGGAAGATGTGGCTAATGTCTCAGCAAAACAGTAAATGCAGGAATCTTCAGGACAGCCGTTAAGGCTGCGGGAAAGAGCTATAGATACAAGTTAAAAAATATATAATTTCTCAACTAGGTGAAATGCAATACGAATTATAAGGGGCTTCACCAATCTAAAGGAACAAAGGCAGCTTCATTAATGAGCCAGTTTGTTAAAAAGAAACAAAGGCAGGCAGATTCCTGAGTTCAAGGTCAGCCTAGGACAGACCGAGTTTAGGCCCAGGTGTGGTAGAAATGGTAATTGGAGGGCAGGGTTCCACCCAACTAGCTTATCAACTGTGCTTAACAAAGGCAGATAGATCTCTGATTTCTTTTGCAATGATAAGAAAAAAATGTATGCTTGCTGTCTCCTGAGAATAAAAGGCTGATTCATAAGTTAATCAAAAGGAAACCTGGAGTAAAGGACTGGATTGATATGTAACATAAAAGACTGGATCTATGTTCTGCAGATGAGCTATCCAGAGAATTTCTTATGATAAAAAGAAAGAACTGCTTGGAGGACAGATAGACAGACAGACAGAACACACACACACACACACACACACACACACACACACACACACACACACACACATACACGGAAGCAGGACATGGACAGAGAGATCTCTTAGAAGAGCAAGCAAGCAGAATATAGACAGAAATCTCCAGAGAGAAAGCAGAACACAGAGAGAAGCAGACGGGAAAAGCTGTACCAAGCAGCACACAGGTCGTCAGCTTGGATCTAGGATTTGACTTCCAGTCATTCTTTTGCAGCTCCCAGGTACCCCTTCTCTCAGAAGCCCTCCCCAGCTGAGGCTGGTCCTGGCAGTTAGCCTCTCAAAGAGCTATTCACTGTCTGCTTCTATAACAGAATTAACATCCTGAAAAACAACAACACAACTTTGGAAGATATTAACATAGCAAAACCCTGTTTTGTACCATTCAAGAGCAAAACTATAGCTATCAGATTCCACCTAAGGCACTAGGCCTGCCTCTCTGATGTACCCACCCTACGAATGTACTTTAAAATTGATTTATGACTTTCTTTGTTCTGCTACTACAGGACTTCATAAACTGCTTCTGAGTGGGAACATGGAATCTGGAGTGACATGCCTTCATTTCTCAGGGACCTTAGTCAGTCATATTTGGCTCTAGACTATTTTATTCTGTTTGCGGAGAGAGCTGTGTTTTGCTTGTCATTTGTGCATCTTCAGCAGTGATCCTGGAAGAATGAATGCTGTCCAAGAAGGCAAGGCAGTCAGGGACCAGCTTGGCGGGAGGCCTTGAGCTGCTCACTGCATTAGAAATGGGTATTTGCAGAGGCTGTGTTGGTAAAGGGTGACTTTGCAGTGCGGAGGATCTTGCTGGCCAACATCTTATCTGAACCAGGTGTTGGCATTTGATTCTTTGGCTATTCGTGAACTGATCTGACTGCTGTGTGGGAGAGTCATGGTCCGTGAACCTGAGGACAAAATCCTGTCCTCATCACCTAAGCAGCCCATGATGTGTTCCAAATACTCAGGAACTAGTTGTGGGCAGTTTGTTTGGTTTGGTGCTAGGAGTTGAACCCAGGGCCTTGTTTATGCTTGGGGAATGCTCTACCACAGAGCTGCTTCTCACCCTCTTCACCCCTAGTTTCTTTTTAAGATATACTTACTCGTATTGCACTTTTTTGGAAGTTTTGCCTGCATGTATGTCTGTGCACTATGTGCTTGCCTGGTGTCTGCAGAAGACACGGAGAGTGTCAACTCCCTTACAACTGGAGTTAAGGATGATTTTGAGATGCCATGTAGGTGCTTTGGTCCTCTGGAGAGAAGCCAGTACTTTTTTTTTTTTTTTTTTAAGATTTATTTATTTTTTATTTATATGAGTGCACTTAAGCTGTCTTCAGAAGAGTGCATTGGATTCCATTACAGATGGTTGTGAGCCACCATGGGTTACTGGAAATTGAACGCAGGACCTCCAGAAGAGCACTCAGTGCTCCTAACCACTGAGCCATCTCTCCAGCCCCCAGCTAGTACTCTTAACTGATGAGTTATTTCTCCAGCTCCCCCAAACTTCAATTTCTTTTCAAACCAATAATCCCACACTCTCTGCATGCTCCTTGCTCTGTGCACTTACTGGAGAAGTGGCATCTAGTTGTTAAGAACTCAGGGTTTGGGAGTCAGACTTCCTGTGTTCAACTCCAATGTGACCAAGAAATAGTTAAGCATGTGTTCTTGGGGGAATTCCTGAACGCTTCTGTGTTCCAGCAGTCTCATATGCCAGATTGTGTATGTAATATCGTCTGCTTCCTTTGCTTCCTTGACTCCTTGCATGGGGTTGTGGGTTAAACTGTATTCTCCCCCCCCAAAAAAGTGTTAATACTGTAACTTTCAGTTCCTCAAAATCTCAATCTATTTCAAAATAAAGGCTTCAAAATAATAATCAAGTTTTTAGGGTCAGCTCTAGGATGGTCTGTCTGGTTCCTTATTAAACGGGGATGTCTGGGCTGGAGAGACAGCTCAGTGGGTAAGAGCACTTGCCGCTAAACCTGACAAGACAGGAGAGAAATGACTTTCATCCCTTGCCCTCTGGCCTTCATACACCCCCCACACACACTCCCAACACTCCCAAGAGAAATGAATTGATTTTAAAAGTTAAAGGGGAGAATCTGGACATAGAGATACAAACATGCACCCAGCGAGAAATCCTTGTGAAGATTGGAATGACATCACTGCAAGCCAAGCAACTGTTACCACTACCAGGAGCTAGAAGCAGCCAGGAGCTCTCTCTTCTCTGCAGCTCAGAGGAAGCACGATCTTGCCCACACTTGGATTTCTGACTTCCAGTGTATAGAAGGGAGGCAATCACTTCCTCTTGTTCTCAGCCACTAAATCTAGGAAGCTAACACACCCGGATTAAATGAGTCTGTGGGGCCAGAATGGAAGACTATGGTTGATTAGCATAAAATACTGTATAGATGTTAATACCATCATTTCACAGAGCTTCTTTTAGGAGTATGGGGTGGAATGCTGGCGGTTGAACCCAGGCCGTGCACATGCTGAGAGGTGGGGGTTGAACCCAGGCTGCGCACATGCTGAGAGGTACTCTACCACTAAGCTACAGTCTCAGCTCCATCCTTGTTCTCTTTGTTAACTGTATACTAATCTGTGGGATGAGCAGAATTTATCATTCAATGTTTGACTATAATCAAAATAATACATTGTTAAAACTAATTCTAAAGCGCTTATAATAACAAAAGATCCTCAATTCAGTTTCAAATACTTTTGTAAGGCAAATATTTTCAGTTATTTGGTTCCTCACCACTGACACTTGTTTTCTTGCTTGTAAGTCATGTGCTTATGTATCTATTTAGTGAGCTATCAATTTGGGGTACTTTCTTCTGCCTCTGTGTTATAACTGAAAATGTTGGTTTATGACACCCCCACCTCCATACTTTTCTCTTCTATCATCTTTACAATATAATTATAGAACCATTTTTAGTTATGTAACAGACAGTTAAAATAGGCTTTTATGTCTGTGGTATTCATGAGGATTCCAAAGCTGGAAACAATAGATATAAAGAACCTCACATTCTAAGTAGAGATTCTTCACAATCCCTGTAGGATTTCAGATGAAATGGTTCCCAAGTGACTCTTCCTGTCAAGGCCACTAACCGCCTCTTGTCCAGGAGATGGTTGAGAGTTTCCTGGGGCTCTAGGGAGCAAGTAATTGCATTGCTTCAGACATAACCATTGCTGTTGTGTTCCCCTCTCTGCCCTCAGCACTGGATGGAAGAGATTGTCTCTCAAGTATCTTAGGCCAAATGAAGGCGATCCCAGGAGACTCCCTCAAGTGTGTCCTTAAGAGTTTCCACTGAGTGACATCTGGAAAGGAACAGAGCTGAAGATTCAGGTGGGGCCTAGATTGTCAAGCTGTAGCAGAGAAGGAGTATAGTTTTCTATGGATCAGAGTGTACAGAAGATAGCTTTCATAACACACACACACACACACACACACACACACACACACACAAAGGGCGGGGGGGGGTGTTTTAGAATACCATCCAGATGGGTGAAAAGTGACTTCAATAGAGTATACCACGAGCCAGGTCTCAGGTCAGAACATCTCCAGACAGGTCCTCTGAGTCGGCCTTGGTCATATGATACTCCGAGAGGGTGTCCATGGCAGATGACACCATGCAACTCAAGAGCTTGTCATACCATTATGAGCAAACTTTCCATGTCTTCCCAAATCCTGGAGACTCAGAGACAGCCCAGAGAGGGAATGGAGTGTATGGATAGTCACCATGTGCCTATGGTTGCCAGATCTCACAGAGGGATGGCTCAGCCAATAAAAGTACTTGATGCTCTTCCAGAGAACTTGAGTCCAATTTCCATACCCACAGTGAGAAGCTCAAAAGTGCCTATAACTCCAGCTCCAGAGAAACCAGCACCCTCTTCTGTTGTCTGCAGAATGCAGACAATAGGCATGCAAATCACACATGCACTCACGTGCGTACACACATGCACACACTCAAAAAAATAAAAAGAAATTTAAAAATACCTAGATACCTAGCTCACTTTAAATTTGAAACAATGAATTGTGTGTGTGTGTGTGTGTGTGTGTGTGTGTGAGAGAGAGAGAGAGAGAGAGAGAGAGAGAGAGAGAGAGAGAGAGAGAATAATCTTGTGTGTTATTTCAGACCCGATTCTCCTAAAAGTAAGTGTTCCTCTCTGGAGTTTGCATCTAGTTGGAAAGGCTGTATTTTATTTGGTATCCCTACCTGCACAAACCTGAAGCCATGTCAGCCCAAACCATGAGCAAGGAGACATACAAACTGGGTCAGAACTAGGTATTATAATATTAGATCAAAATGGACTTTAGGTTCCCCCAGAGGTGGGGGAAGACTATTAATAACACAAGAGTGCTTAGAAAGGCTATAGAAACTAATACTGTATCTGAGGGGTTGAAGACTTGAGGTAACAGACAGGTTTGTAGCTGAAACATTCTATGTCCACTTTTTTGCTGAGCAAGTTACATTTAGAGTATTAATATTACATAACTATTATTTGTGGCCGAGCCAGGCTGCAGATCAGATTGCATTTATTATTCAACTTTTAATTTTTTTCCCTCTCACAATCATCTAGTTTAAGCATTTTTCATTTTTAAAAGCCATTTGTGTTTCCTTTTCTGGGAATTGCGTATTCAGGCCCTCAGCTGTGTTGTTGATGCTCCTCTTACTCATTTATAAAAGTTTCTTTGTATGCAAACAAAACAAAACAAAAGAACCGGAAGGAAAGCTCTTCTCATGGAGAATTGGAAATGCTAAGTGACAGGTTATTGGTGTAACTTTTTGTTTTATTTTTAAGATGTATTTGTTCTTTCAAATATCTGTATCTGTAGATGGATAAGCTTTTGATCACACCCCCATATTATTCTCCTCCTCACACAGAAACCCTACTTCTCCCAGTAAGTACCGCACATTTATGTTCATGTCTGTTGTCTGTGGCCCAACGCATGTGATTGGAGTTGTCTTTGTGAGCATGGGTAGGGCATTATTTCCTTGAACAAAGGCAATTTACCAAAGTCTATACTGCTGAGGAATATGACTTCTCATCTCCTAGCAGCCATTAACCATGTATTGCTCCTTTGGAAGTGGTGGGCCCTTATGAGCCCTTTCCCCATCCATGATGGGGTTTTGACCTGCATAGTCTGTCTCAGTAGGTGGCCACTGCTGCTGTGAGTTCATGTGTGCAGCAGGATGTGCCCAGAAGACAGTGTCACACAGTGTGTCTTCCCCTCCTTTAGCTCTTATGTTCTTCTTGCTCCCTCTTCCTGGATTTCCTTGAGCCTTGGATGAGGTAATTATATATGAGGGGGTACAGTAAAGAAACTGCCATCATGCCTGCTCCATGATAATGTGACAGGGAGAGACAGATTCCTCCATTTTGTATTCTTGCTGAGGCCATTTCAGGTTTAACTAGAATTTAATCTCTGTAATGAATAATAGTGTGGGAAATTACCAAACTCTAGTCTAGGACCTGAGGCCAAGATGCCCTAACTTATCCTAGCTTCTGTTAAAGCTGCCTGTTTGTTCAGATTCACTTCCAGCTAACTGCTTATCTTAGCTTCTGTTCAACAGCTTGCTTTTGCAAAGTACCCCCTATAGCTGCCAAGTGAGATGCCAAGAAATGCTCTGAATACATGGGGCCACACTAAATCAGGATACCTGAGTAAAGTCTCTGCTGGGATAAAGACTTTCAATTGGCTACAAACTGTGACTGAGTGGTAATTTCTAGTGGGTTCCCCATAACAATATGGTTAAGGTTTTTAGTGTAGATATGAGAGAGAGGGAGAACAACCAGAGGCATCTGGAAGAGTCCAGAGTACAGAGAGGAAGAAGCAGACTGAATGTGGTCAGCAGACTACACATGCCCAGAGCTATCTGTGATGGAAGGAAGGCTAACCAAAGCTAGAGAATAGAGTATAGCAAGAGAGTGTAAGATATATAAAAATAGATAGATAGATAGATAGATAGATAGATAGATAGATAGATAGATAGATGATAGTGAGAATAGCGAGAGCGGAGAATAGTGAGACTAGGGGTTATAGGAAGGATGAGTAGTAGGTAGCTGGGGGAGGGCGGCCTGTGAGCTGGAGGGGGTTTAGGGGAGGAGCGGAGGGGAGAATGACTAGGATGCTGGCGTGGACTTTGAAATGTATCACAGGCACTGGTGATGCTGAGGGAGCCTGGAGACCAGCGTGGTTGCTGATAGGCACCCGGGGCAGCCATGTGTCCCTTCTGCCAGGGGTTAGGGAAATCGTTCCCCTGGCAGATGGGAACCAGTTTCACAAGTTCCTGAGGAGCGCTAGCTTTTATGTAACTGCCAGAAATCCTCCCGCAGTCCAGGCTGAGCTCATCTCTGGATCTGTCTTTTGAAGTTTGGGGAACTGGAGTTTCCTTTGTCCTGTACAGGGCCGAGCATGTCATGGCCACTTATTCTCACTCAGCACTTTGACTAGTAGGAGTCTCTGTACTGACCTTTCCCATGGCAAACAGAGGGCTCCCTGCATGACTGGAAGCAGCAGTAACAGGAGAAGGCAGTATGACATGGCTTATTGGATAAAGACAAACGTGATGGCCTGAATTTATGTAAAAAAAAAAAAAATTAACATAGGGCTGGCATTATAGCTTAAAGGTAGAGAACTTGCCTACCACATGTAAGGCCGTGGATTCAATCCCCAGCATTGAGACAACAACAGTAAAAAACATAGTTGTGTGTGGTGTCACACACCTTTAACCCTAACACTCTGTGGGCAGAGGTCAGCCTGGTCTACACTAGGGAGTTTGGGGCCAGCCAAGACTACATAGTGAGACTGTCTCAACAACAACAAAGATGTTTAAGAAGACCGTTTGGCATCATGTCACACCTTTTCTGAGAGTTGGGTGGGAAGCTTTTCACCAGTCCAACCCTTTAGACCAAACTCTCCCAAGTCAGTAACTGCTGTAAAGGCAGCACCCACGTTTACTCCTTGGCTAAAGTTTTCTAAGGAAGTTGTATGTGATCCATGCCTCCCAGCTTTTCTCCTTTATACAAGATCGCTTGTCCTTGAGACAGTTGCGAGGCGTTTGCCCACACAAGGAAACAGCTGTACTGATCGCAGCGCAGAGCCTGTGGGCCGTTACTGTGTAGTCGTGGTCAAGTTGGAGCCCGGGATGGAAGGACTCAAATCTTAGCCTTTGTCCTCATTTCGCTCGTGATCGTGGGACCCTGATTTGATAGCGTGCCGCACAGTAAGAATGTTTCCTTTCTCCTCTGTGGTTGCTGAGGTTTGGTCTCTGAGGTATCTCTGAAGTGATGGCTATAGGTATAAGGTCACTGTCACCATTCGGACTACTGTCCCTGCATAGAAGACTTGTGAATGGTGGCAAGCCACTCAGCTCATTTTCACATATAATTCCTTTCAAAGAGTTCCTTTGTTCTCGTCGGAAATTAAACACTCCCCAGAACAAATACATCAAAATGCAGATTTGGACCTGCTTTTGGGGAACCGAGACTGAAGAACTGCACATCAGACTTGTTGTCAACGGAGGCCCTGATTGTCAGTAATTCCTCAGCAGAGCCCAGCATGTCCTCCTCTTCTTATTTTTATTTATAAATTCAATTTAGGACTGCGATGAGACAGACTGCATCTCCTGTTTCACTGTCTAATTTACTTACTTCTCTGGGATAAATGACATGTCAGAAGGGTTGATCTGCAGAATCCCAGGGCCCTAGAATAAAAAAAAGCCTTTGAATGTCTCGCAAACGCCAGATCTGTTTAGCCTCAGCGATGTCATCTGCAGCATTTGAAACATCCTGTGCTCTTGTTCCTGCTCGCTGGGAAGACAGCTCTATCTGAAAACTTGACTGCTGCTTCCTGCTCTACTCTTCTGCAGCATGCAGGATCATCTGTGTGGTTCCATGCTTCAGTAACAGAACAATGCTCAGATAAAAATCAATCAAAGATCTGTAATGTAAGCTTTTCAAAGCATTGTGGGAAAGAATAGAAATGTCTGCCAAGGGACAGTCACGTTGCTAGCACCATTGTTGGGTATTTGGGAACAGTTCCGTTGAGATCCCAGACAGTTTCCTTCAGGCAAAGGAGGAATTTGAAAGCTAGAAAATCAGAGTCACTTGCTAAGGCCTCTAGCCGGTAAATGTCAGTTTTCCCATGGCACCTTGCCTCGCACACAGCCTCAGCTGAGCTCCATGCAGTCCTTGAGCAGGCTGATATTATAAAGTACGGCCAGCAGATCACATCTAATGGATTCAATATACCTCGGATAAATTTTTTATTAAAAAAAAATCAATGGCTTCACCAAGACAGTAGGATTACCATGAGCATGAGAAGAGCCTGAGCAACCAGTAAGACCTTGTCTCATGAAAGCAAACAAACATGGAATCCCCTCCCCCCCAAAAAAAACAAAACAAAGCAAAATCTAGGGTTGGGAATTCACAGGAAGAGTGAATACCTAATATGTTTGTAATAAAAGGAACCCCAGGCTGTCGTGATGTATAGTCCTCTGCCTTATCAGTATGTGCCCGATGCGGGAATTAGAGTAACCGCGCAGATGTGCTCTCCCCACACCCTTAGGAGCAGGTTCCAAACCAAGCCCTGTAGGCACTGTGGTTTCTTAGGTATGCTAGGTTCTAATGGTAACAGCAAATAAACACAAAAAGGAGGAATAATTCTTTTTTTTTCTTTTAACTCATGACTGGAATGATTATATAATAGTGTTCAGAACTATTTCCTTTAGTTTTATGGTCTTTCACCTACTTATCAAACAACCCTTGAAGTCCAAAGAGAAATGATACATTCTACCGAGCCTTCAGACCCTCTTACAACTGAGACAAAAGTACTCATAGCTCTCACCTTCTCTTCTCCTATCTTGTAATATCTATTATCTATCTATCTCTCTATCTCTCTATCTCTCTATCTCACATTCCTGACCTTGAGCTCACAGTAGGAAAACACCCCTATATATCTGTGTTGCTGAATCAGCATCTCATTCCACTGCACCATCCAAGTTGGTCTGGAACTCTTGATGCATTTGGCTCGGCCTCTTGAATGTTCTGATTTCAGGCATACAGGATAACACACTCAGATATAATCTTTAAAATAAGGCGGGACGTAGCCAGAAGTGCATGCTTCAAGGGGAGGGGGGCAGAGATGGCAGCAAGCTGCAGCTTGGTTATCAGAGAGACAATAGGGAGAGGAACTGTGAACAGGGAGGATTAGGAGCCCAGGATGCCTCTGTGAACTATAGCACACCTCGAAATGGTTCTCACTCTTAAAAAAAAAAACACAAGTGCCACTCATTATACCTGCATTGCAAAAATTTCATACGACCTGAATATTAATTAAGCACCAGAGGGAGCAGACCCCCCTGTTCCCCTAGGTGGGGATGATCAGAACAGTGTGTCAGCTGCTTCTGGTTAATTCCGTATTTTCTGTATTTGTTCACTTCATACTCATCACACGTCAGGTGGTGGTAAAAATTCCATTAGGAAACTCTCCAGTGCCACAGATAGACTGTGGATGTTACATAATGAATAGAAGTTCATGCTCTTTCTATCTTCAGAGGCTTTTTGTTTCTGCAGAACTCATGTCTTACTGATGACAGTGTAATTAGGAGTAGAATCTCTGCCGCAGGTTTCTAGAACACTGTGTCCAGAAGGGGATATTTTGGAACTTCTGGTAGAACTTGCTAAAAATGTATCACCTTTCTGCTGCTGCCCAGTCCCTAGGGAGGGAGCAGAGGCGTCCTACCTGGAACCCACAGCTATGGCAGAGGAAGGCATCTCTGCCTGAGGCACCTCGGACATTAAACATGCCTGCTCCTTTTCAGGAGGTGTGGGAGATCCTTGTAGCCATAGAAGCCTGGCACAGTTCTCCAAGGTGCCAGTCACTGACAAGAGTCAAATCTTTCTTTGCATGTCCACATCTGGCGGTGGTGGCCTTTGGCTATTCTGCTGGAGGAGGTCATTTGTGCTGGACACCATACTGATGACAGCAAGAACTATGGGGATGGGGGTCCCCTACCATTGACAGAAAGGGAAAGTTAAGAATATTGGCTAGCAGCACTCCTTGGTAGTTAGGACTATGGTTGTCTGAGGCCAAGAAAGGACACAGAGCATGGAAGTCCAGCTTTGGGTGTTGCCCAGTAGGTAGAGCAGGCGCCAGTGGAAGACCATGCATCCACATATGTATTAGATCTGCTGGACACAAAGAAAGGACACGAAGGTGGTGGGCAGGGAAGGGTCTGGGGTAGGCCTGGGAGGAACTGGGAGAGGGTGAACATGCTCAAAAGCACTGAATGGAACTCTTAAAGAACTAATGAATACTTTTAATTACAGAATAAAGCTGGGATGCTAGGGATAGGGGCATCCCTTTAATCCTAGCACTCAGGAGGTAGAGGCAGGAGAATCTCTGTGAGTTCCAGGACAGCATGACTACATGGAACATGGAGAGACCCTGTATCAGAACAAAAACAACAAAAACCCCAAAACAATAGCTAGAAATGTAGCTTAGTTAATAGGCTGATTGCCTAGCATGTGCAAAACCTGGGTTCAAGCCCTCTGACCACTGAATGTTGCATGTGGTGCCATAGGCCACAATCCCAGCATTCAGGAGGAAAAGACAGGGTCAGAAGTTCAAGGCTACCTTCACCCATATAATGATTTCCAGGTCAGCGCTGGCCACATGAAACCAATAAAATAGACCTAGGCTTACCCCAACTCCAGCATGGACTGACTTACTCAAAATCTCCCGGCCGGCTGTCTCCTGGGCGTTCCGCTGCGCTTTGCTGAAGGGCAGTGATTGACTGGCCTCTACACTGATATGAATGTCACCAGTTCTGCACCAGGATCCCACCCAGAAACCATCACACAGAGCCATCCTGTCTCCTTAGTTTCTTAGAATTCCTTAGAAGTCCCCATCAAGACCTTAACAGTTTTGAAGATTCTGGCTATGTGTCTGGAAAATACTTCTCGATTTGGATTGATCTGGTATTTTGCTCAACATTTAATGTGGGTTCTCGATAGAGAAGAATACCACAGAAGTCAGGTGGAACCTCCTCATATGCCAAAGCACATACAGATGTATACATGGCATATCACCACTGATGCCACCCTCGGTCACAGGTGTCTCCCTGACCCCTCCTCTATTGCTGTGGTTTTATTTATTTATTTGCAAGAACCAAGCCTTGCTTCCTGGGACCAGAGCATCTGTGCAAAGCACTTGGCATTTTTGGAATTCTTCTGTGAGAGAGCTGTATCTTCCCTTTTCCAGTGTGGCTGCTGAGGGGTGGTATTTATATTATGCCCTGGGTTGTAATCCAATACCGAGCTGTTTATTTCATCACTCTGGTCCCAGGACACAGCACATCACTCTCTTCAGCTCTCCATTACGGCCAGCATGTCGAGATTTGCTAGGCTTGCAGCCATCCCTGCTCTTATCCAGGTTCCGGCCATTTTTGAAGTTTTTGCTTAGAGAGAGAGAGAGAGAGAGAGAGAGAGAGAGAGAGAGAGAGAGAGAGAGAGAGAGAGGTGTATGTGTGTTTGCCTGTGTTACATTATGTGTATCACATGCATGCTGGAACCTACACAACCCACAGAAGAGAGGTAGATCTCATGGAACTGGAATGAATGGTTTTGAGCAGCCATGTGGGTGCTCTGAATGAGGCTTGCAGGAATCACAGAGTCATCCATCGAGGCCCTGTTGTTGTTATTGTTATTATTGTTTGTTTTTTAATTTTTAATTTTTAATTTTATTATTTTATGTATATTGGTGGTTTTGCCTGCATTTATGTCTGTGTACCACTTGCATATCTGCTGTCCATGAGGCCAGTCGTATTCCTGAGAACTAGAGTTTCATACAGTTGCAAGCTCCCATGACTGGGTCATCCCTCCAGCCCCACCCTCTCCCCCATTTATTTTGTTTTTTTGGGGGGGATTTGTTTGGTTTGGTTTGATCCAAGGTCTCACTCTTTAGCCCTGGCTACCTGGAACTTACTATGTAGACCAGGCTAGCTCTAACCTAGGGCAATCCCCCTGCCTTGACCTTCCAAGTGCTGGGATTATAACCTGTACTGAACACGCTGCTTGCATAAATTCCTGCCTCCTATCCCCGGAGATTTAGACCCAGTTTGTCCAGGGAGGAGCCCAAGAACATGGTTTTACGTTTGTTTGTTTTTTCATAAAGTGCATCTCAGAGTCTAGCTCGGGGATAGAGCCCTTGTCCAGCATGGCCACAGCCTGGGGTCAGTCCTTAGCCCTGAAAACCATCAGGCCCAGTAATGTATGCTTATGGTCAAAGGGAATTTAAACAATGCAAAGGTTTTACACATGCACACACGTGCACACACGTGCACAGGCTCACATGCATACACACACACACACACACACACACACACACACACGCTTGTGATTGTTTGTTTGTTTGTTTATTTGTTTTGTTTTTCGAGACAGGGTTTCTCTGTGTAGCCCTGGCTGTCCTGGAACTCACTCTGTAGACCAGGCTGGCCTCGAACTCAGAAATCCGCCTGCCTCTGCCTCCCAAGTGCTGGGCTTAAAGGTGTGCACCACCACTGCCCGGCGTGATTATTTTTTTAATAAACACGTGTGTGAACTGCCTATTCATGCTTTTGTTCCTTCTCCTACTAGACTAATCGCCTTGTGACATTTTGATTATAATCTTTTTTTCTTCCATTTCTTACAGACAGGATTTCATATAGCACAGAGTAGCCTTGAACTCCTGATCCTGCTGCCTCTGCCTACCAAGCGTTAAGATTACAGGTGCCAGACAAATGACTCTGAGTGGAGAAGGCTACATTTTACTTTGTCCATCGTGCCGGGGAGGAATCCATCCTTTGACAGAGCAGAGCTCCCACCACAGTCGTCAGAAAGCAGAGACAAAACCCCGCACATGCAGGCTCTCTGCTTTGCTTTACTTCCTTCGCGGACCAGCCTAAGGGCTGGTGCTCCACACACTCAGTGTGGACCTTCGCCCGGTAGTAACCATCTCTGGAAATGTTCCCAGCAGCTCTTACAGACAGCCAAAAATGTGCTTTCCTAACCCTAGGCATTTTTTAGTCCAATGAAGTTGATTGTTAAGTTCACACCCAAGCATCTCTCCCTGAAACATAACGCTCCTGGTCCTGAAAAGTCCATGTCCTTCCCATAATGCCTTCTGCCCATCTCCAAGAGTTCTCATAGTCCTAATGGCTCCAGTAACGGTCCAAGTCTCCTCTGAGATTCAAGCAAATTCTTAGCTATGAGCCCCTGGAACATCAAAACCAAGACATATTCCCAAGACACAGTGGCTCAGAGCAAACTTGTCATTCCAAAATGGAGGGAAAGGATAGGAAAATGGAGCTGAAGCAGGCTCAACAGCCGCAGGGCAGAGGCTAATCCTGTGGCTGTGTGCCTGGTGCCCTGTTTATGTGGTGCTGAGAAGGGACTTCCAGCAGATGTCAACAGCTGGCCTCTGTGGTCTGGACAGGCTCAGTCCACACGGCCTGCGCTGAATGCCTCTGTTTGCTGTCTGTGGCCTTCGGTGACAGACTTTCTCACACTCTTGGCCTTTTCAGCATCCTGGGGCTTCACCCTTACAGCTTCACGCGTGGCTCCTGGGAGCTGTCTTCAAGGACTCACACCCAGTCATGTGCAGCATGGACTCCCAGGCCTTCCTATGAAATCTGTGTGGAAGCCTCCATGGTCTGATAGCTCTTACATTCTGTGTATGAAAAACCAACACTGCACAAACAGCCCTAAGGCCTGCCACCAGCTCCAGTGGTGGCCAGATCCCTCCCTATGCCTCAGACCATTGTTGCAATGGCCCAAGTGTCTGGGTAGGTGCCATGAAGAAGTATTTTCCTGGGTAGCTATGTGAGCAGGCCACCCTAGAATTCCCCTTTCAAAGCAAAGCCTTTCCAATGACTCTCTAACTTCATACACAGAGCTTGGCCAGTTCTGAGAGACCACCAAGGCATCTCCTATTTCCCCAATGCAAAGGACTTTTCTTCTTCAGTCTCAGCACATTTCTTTCCTAAGTCTTTCAGGTCTTTCTGCTATGCCTTTTAAGAGAATCTCATGTCTCTGGCTCAAAGCAGTCTATGACCAGAAGACCACAGCCTGGATGCTGGATTTCCTTAAATCTCCTCTGCCCGATAGATTATACCATCAGTTTTAAACTCAGCCTCCCTAGTCCACCAACTCTAACCCAGCCTCCATGAAAGGCTCAAGTCAGGGATAAAAATGCAGCAGAGCTCTTGGCCGAAACCTCACACCTACATCCACTATGGAGTCCAATTCTCAATTTGAACTTCTACCTAAAAACTCATGAAGAACCATCGTCACTGTCCACATACCCATTGGCATTACATTCTTCTGAGTGAGTACTAAAACTTACAGCTTTGTGGGGCTTCTCTAACCTCCTTTTCCAAATGCTTCTCAATTTCTCCCACAACTAGTTCTAAGGGCTTCTGATCCACAGAGCAGCCATGATGATTCCACATTGTGAAACACAGATAAAGCACCCATTTTCTGTTAGTTTTTTGTTACTTTGACAATTACCGGACAGAAACAACTTTAAGTTGTTTAAAGGCTGAGGGATTATTTAAGCTCATGGCTGTTTATTAGCCATATATGGCTAATAATCTATTTCTCATTGATTTCTAATGGTTATCTGTATATTAAACAAAACATGCATCTGGTTGCTCTGATCATACACATTGTTTCTCTGTGTCTGTCTGTCTGTCTGTCTGTTTGACTGACTGTTTCTCTTCCACCCCCACCCCCGTGTGCATGTGTATGTATATAGTGTGTGTGTGTGTGTGTGTGTGTTCTGTGTTGGAAATGGAACTGCCAACATCCCCAGATTCTAAATACCTTTAAAATATTTCCCAGTAACTCCAATGCCTTACAGGTTAAAGAATCACTACTAGGGAAGTTTATATTAATCAGATTCAATATATCCTATATGTGAACCTTCAGCTGTGGATACAGATAACAGTGGCCTACCATATGTGGTCTAAGGCTAACAATAAAATCTGTCCAAAGTCATCTTTGTTAGTGCACTGCCTTATTTAACAACTGTCTAATGAGCAGTGTATCTGACGTTGAGGGGCAAGCCAAGGTGCCTGCTACCAGGCCAGCAGCAGCACACTGAGCAGTCATCATGCACTGGCTGGTGTTCTCCACCCCACCACTCAGGGCTCAGAGATAGAATAGACTAAAATAAACACAACGGTGGGTTGTCTTGGCATAGTGTCTGTCACAGAACCTATGGCTTTGTTATCAGCAACAATCAAAATCTGATTATTTTGAGAGCAAACAGGTGGGGGGGGGGGCTCCATTCCCCCAGCCCAGGATCCAAAGCCTGTTAACTTCAATATAGGAAATGGGGTAGGGAATAGAAGCCTATGTGTTTGGCCCCACAGAGGACTGCAGGAGGTCAGTAGAGGGGACATGAGGAGAGCAACACGGGGACATGCAGGGGATATGCATATGCAGGCAAAAGAGATGTAAAGGAGAAGGAAGGTCTCCAGAGAGGGAGGTCCTGGTCCTGGACCAGGTCCTGGAGGGTCACAGCACAGTCCTAGTCAGGGAAGAACCTAAGAAGGGCAGACTGGAGAGGAGGAGAGGAGAAACATGGGGGATTGATCACTTCATAGAACCTAGGGTGGGTGGGCGGGCTGACTGAAGGATGGGTGGGCTGACTGTAGGGTGGGTGGAAAGGCTGACTGTAGGGTGGATGAGAAGGCTGACTGTAGGGTGG
>CM052718.1:58313711-58347191 GCA_028551405.1 Uromys caudimaculatus | reverse complement strand
TGTAGGGTGGATGGGAAGGCTGACTGTAGGGTGGGTGGGCTGACTGTAGGGTGGGTGGGTGGGCTGACTGTAGGGTAGGTGGGAAGGCTGACTGTAGGGTGGGTGGGAAGGCTGACTGTAGGGTGGGTGGGAAGGCTGACTGTAGAGTAAATGGGAAGGCTGACTGTAGGGTGGGTGGGTGGGCTGACTATGCTATTCAGTGCTACAGCACTTGCCTAGGATTACAAGGTGATATTTCCAACACACACAACAGACACACACACACACAACAGACACACACACACACAACAGACACACACACACACACACTCAACAGACACACACACACACACACACACCAGACACACACACACACACACACACACACACACACACACACACACCTGCCCACAGCATTCAGATTTAGCAGAAGAGAGCCGATAAGCAAAATGAAGGCAACAGCATTATATACTTGCATGAAAATGTCCTTAGGAAATCCAGTGCCATAGACAAGGAGTAGATGACGAAAAAAGAAAGAAGATGGTGTGTTGCACACCTTTAATCTTAGCACTCCCAAGGCAGAGGCAGGCAGATCTCTGTGACTTTCAGGCCAGCCTGGTCTACACAAAGAGTTCCAAGCCAGACAAGGCTGCCTAATGAGACCTTGTCTCAAAAAATAAAAACAAGATAAAAAAAGAAGTTACTCATTTTTAAAGCAGGGGGAAAATAATAATAATAATAATAATAATAATAATAATAATAATAATAATAATAAAAACAAAGGGTAATCCAGACAATATACCCCTGGGGATGGAAACACGCACATAGCTATCTTTTTTTTTTTTTTTTTTTTTTTTATGTGCATGGGTGCTTTGCCCACATGTGTGTCACCACATTCAGGGCTGATGCCCTTGAAGGCCAGGGGAAGGTGTTAGATCCCCTGGGACTAGAGGTACAGAGAGTTGTGAGCCACCATGTGGTTGCTGGGAATTGAGCTCAGGTCCTCTGGAAGAGCAGCCAGAGCTCTTAACCAATGAACTATCTCCCCAGCAACCACAGCCAGCAACCACAACTGCCATCTTGATCCTGAAGCTTCTGGGTGCATGTTTGGGGGGTGGGGATGGGAGGCGCATCTCACAAGACCACTGCACCTGTATGCATTTCCAAGATAGGTTTCTGAACAAGGAAGGACTCAACAAGAGCTTCCGAGCCAGTGGGTAATGAAAGCCTATCTACAGACAGGAATGAAGGTGGGATTTTAAAGAGTCTCAGTGTTAACCTCCGTCTCATTCCTGTCTCTGCAGAGGGAGGATTCTGTGTCTTCTCTGCATTTCAGAGTTGAGTTCATGCACTGAAGTCTGACTATGGTTATATCCGAGCTCCAGCCAGTTCCTGTGGTAGTTATTGTACAGATATAAAACAGGAGTCTTGCTAGGTTTTTCCCCATGACTTGAAGATAATTCGGGGACTGGAACACTCTTTAAGCTATCTATCAGCAAGTGACCTTAATGAGTACTATCTTGAGATTCATTACCAAATCATACTTTCTGTAAATGTTTTTGTATAAAATATCCAAGGCCACATCTGACTTTGGGCCATTGAAGTGATTACGTTTCTTCTAAATATCTAGTGTAGCTGCTAAAATTTGGGCCACTTGGCACGCTGGGGTGCTGGCAGCTTATCACAGCTCAAACGACCTTGGCACTGACTGGAAAAAATACAGCAGTCTCACAAATCTTCAGAACTAGTTCTTAAATTCCCCCTATTTTCCTTCTTTTCATAGACACATTCAAGCTTCACCTTCCAAATGTGTACGTGTGTGTGTGTGTGTGTGTGTGTGTGTGTGTGTGTGTGTGTGTGTGTGTAAGGAACTTTAATGAAAAAGCTATCTTTAGTTTAAAGGTAGCAGACAAGAGGGAGCACCAGGATTGGGAAAACCTTGTTTGGGTAAAATCCTAAGGTCTCTACCGAGGAAGGAGAACAGAGATTGACCCCACATTGGGGAGCTGTCTCACAGGGTCCCCGCAGGAGAACAAACAGAGCGATCTCTTTAAGATGAAATGAATCTCTCTGTACATTTCAAGCTTTGTGCTGAGAGAGGCTGATTTTGAAGACAAGGATGTCAGCATTAATACTGGTGAGTTCAGCGGTCCATGGCTTTGGATTTCCAGAATGACCTATTTATACTATAGTGTAAGGGTGCAAACTGAGGGTTCTTGAGCTATGACAGTTGTCTCATGATCCAGCTGCTTTAACACACACACACACACACACACACACACACAGAGAGAGAGAGAGAGAGAGAGAGAGAGAGAGAGAGAGAGAGTTCTGCTTCCTCCCTTCTTCCTCTTCCTCTTTTCCTTTCTTCATTTCTTGAGATGTAGGAGATTGGAGATGGAGACCCAGAGCCTCATACATGAGAGGTAAGTTCTCGAATACTGAGTGATACCCTGGCTCTCATTCATGAATTTCTACTTTGCTGACCTGAAGAACTGGATGGTCACACAGACTAGTGGAGACTTAACCTTGAGTTTACAACCCCCTGAAAGTCCACTTGTATGTTCACTCCCCCTAGAGTCTAGAGGATTGGGTCAAAGAGAGCTTTACAGGTTTAAGAACTTAGATCAAATATTCCTGAAGTATTTTGATCAAATACTTTTTAAAAATCAATATACTTTCTACCCAACACATGCAAACAACACACAGACACACAGAGTGGGGTGAGTCTATTTCAAAGGCTGTGTTTCTGTTTACCTTAGAAAATAACTTATTTTTTATATAAAAAATGTTCTTATAGCCCATCTATCTTTCTGTTCAGTTGTAATATATGTATTTTAAGGCTTTAAGTTTTTTTCTTAGTATTAATTGAAACTAAGAAAACATTACACACATTTTGAGGCAAGGTGCTGCTGTACAGGCCAGGCTGGCCTCAACTCTCTGTTCTCCTGACTCAGTGTCTGGTTTTCTGAGGCTGTAGGCTTGGACACACCTGGCTCAGAGTCTGACTTTAGCCCTCTTTCCCTTTCCCAAAAGTGACTGCAATGACAAACTTAGCATGTGTTCCTTTCAACCTACTGTTGAAGCCCATGTCGGCAAGCTTAGCCCTGAATAGTACATGGCATAGCTCTTATTATGTGTGAGTGTTGAGGGCATCATTCTGTAATTTACTTTCTTCATTCAGATGATTTGAAATTTGAAGTCTGTGCTTTGTGAGCTAGAGATATAGATGGCTGAGCTTGGTGATGCTCTCACTCTAATCCCAGAACTTAAAAAAAACAACAACAACAACAACAAAAAACCAAAGTAGTTCTTACTTTTTTTTTTTTTTTTTTTTTAGGTTTTTTTTTTTTCGAGACAGAGTTTCTCTGTATAGCCCTGGCTGACCTGGAACTCACTCTGTAGACCAGGCTGGCCTCGAACTCAGAAATCCACCTGCCTCTGCCTCCCAAGTGCTGGGCTTAAAGGCGTGCGCCACCACTGCCTGGCAGTTCTTACTTTTGTGTATGCTAGGTTATACTTTAACATTCAAACAATCCCATTCCTTCATCGTTAGCAGGTATCCAGATGGTTTTAATTGATTTTATAAACAATGCAGCAAAGCACTTTCTTGCACAGTCCTCTTGTGAGAACATCTTTCTAGAGTTCAGAGGAAGTGTTGGCCTATAGGGTATATACACTACCCTATATACATCGTTAGATGCTGTCAACAGAGTCTCCACAGTGGGCAGTGATAATGTCCTCCCCTCTAGCAGCATCCTCAATTGATTGATTGATTGATTGATTGATTGATTGATTGAATTCTTTCCTCTGGAGTCTGATAAAAATATACCTAGCTTGGGACCTGAAGATGGCGCAGAGGGCTCGACATAAAAGCCTGATGACCCAGGTTTGAATCCTGGAACTCACATGAAAAGCCAGATGCAGCCGTTCACATATGTAATCCCAGAAATCCGACAGTGAGATGGGAGGGTGTAGATAGGAGAATCACTGAAAAGGAAACCCTAAGTCAACAGGAGGCAGGGAGAATCGCTTAGACGGTTGTTCTCCGGTCTCTCGTATACACCACGGCACACGTGTGCGCTCGCTCTCGCGCTCTCTATCCCTTTCCGGATTACTTAATTAATTAATTAGAAAGTGTGTGAGTGTGTGCCCGGTCTGAGGCCTCCTGTCTCCTCCTACCTCTCTGTGTTCGAGAACTACTTCTCTGGATCCGGAGGCAAGAGCCTGCCAAGAAGTCTCTCAGCTCCCACCTTTCCCACACTCTTGTTGATCCTTGAGACATTGGTAACCTGATGCCGGGGGCCTGTAATGGGTGGTATCCCAGACTGCTTGGTTTGCTTAGTTTGACTTTCTTCTGACTTGATGAAACCAAGTGGAGACTTGCTTTGCTCACTCCTGCGATCTAACGTCACTCCATCTTGCCAGGGAAGAGGACTCTGTCATCGAGCATGAAGGATATCACCCAGGTCTGACCTTGGGCTGCCTAAGGTCAAAGCTGCTGTGTGGTTTCTCATGTGCGTTCACTGACAGATATATACTGAGGACCTGGATGAGATCCAGCAAAGGTGAGAGAGACACGTCACCTGCAGAGGTGGATTAGCTACTTTTCTATTGCTGTGATAAAATACCATAGCCAAGAAAACTAATAGAAGAAAGAGTTTGTTTGGGCTTACAGTTTCAGAGGGATGACAGATGCTAAGGCAGAGGCAGCAGGGGCAGTCACACAGCTGGGGTAGCAAACTGGACGTTATGTCTTCAAGTACAAGCAGGAAACAGAATGAACTTGGTGTGTGGCTTTGAAAGCCAAAGCCTGCCTCCGATGACATGCTTCCTCCAGGAAGTCCTCCAACATCTCCTAAACACACCCCAAAGAAACCACCACCTGTGGACCAAGTATTCCGAGCCTATCAAAGCAGGAGAAGGTGTATAGTCACTGTGTATCCCACCAGTCCTTCCAACCACCCTAGGCAGTAAGTACCATGGTTAGACTTGGTTCATCTGACAGAGCAGGAAGCCCTGAGGAAATGCAGACTAACTTGCCCCGGCACAGCTAGGGTTTCAGCCTGTGTTCTTCTGTCTCTAAACACCTTTGATAACTCCAACTATCCTTGATATCTCAAATGGTGGGATCTAGGCTTCCCTTGGAATAACCAAATCTTCCAATTCTTATCCCTCTCATGGGATCATGCTTGCACATAACATTTGTGTCTTTCCACAAACGTGAAATCATCTCATTTCTAGATTACTTCTAACACTTAATATAATGCCATCACTCTGGACATAACTGTCACACTGTTGGCAAGGGACAGTGACAAGGAAAGAAACTGCCTGCACGTGATCAGTACAAATTCGGTGTTTTGGTCTTGATATTCGTGTGTGACATCTCACCATGTAGTTCAGACCAGCCATGAGTTTCATGGCCCTCCTCCATTATCTCCTGGGTGCGTGTGCACCACACCGCAGGTCATTTTTTCCCTCTCTCCACAGTTGATTGAATTTGTAGATGTAGAACTCATACACTGGGAAACCCCGCGTTCACATGCTTCCATGATTTGGCAGGAGCTCTATACTGGAGCTGTAGTTAAGAGGACCATTTGAGTAAGGCCTGAGAGGAGCCAGTGGGGTAACGCAGTGTGTGCATGACTTACCGGACAAGTCTGATAAGAATTCTATCCCTGGCGCCTACTGTGGCAGGAGAGAACTGACCTCTGAATGCTATCGTCTGGACTCCAGACCTGTGCAGCAGTGTGAACACATGCACACACATGTGCACATATGTATCCATATACACACACACACACATGCACACACATGTACACATGCATACACACACACACACACACACACAAACGATAAATGAAAGTTTAAAAAAGGTAAAGGCATCAGTGGAGAACATGGAAAGCCAGTGTTACTGGACAGGCTCCAGAAGGCAGTTGGGTCTTTTATTGCTGGCGAAAGCAGAGTTTGCTCAGAGGTGCGAGGTAGAAAGAGTAGAGTCCATCTGGGGAAACATGAATGTCTGAGACAGAGGAAGCCTCAGGAGTGAAGTAGGAGAGAACTAGGCTGGGATTGGCCGGTCACTGAGGGGTGTGAGTGACTGCAGAGGGAGGGGGAGGCTTAGGGGTGGAGAGTCACATGATGGGGAAGCAGTAGGGCGAGCAGAGCTGGAATAAGGGGACACTGGCAGTCAGAGGAGGCTATGAAGCTCTCTGGTGAGCCAGTGAGGGCTACCAGCAGATTCCAGTCGACCCTCACTCCCTTGCACGCCTGGTCCCGCTGTCCTTGTAGTCCTGACTGCCAGCCAGCAAGGATGGCTGTGGACTCACAGAGGAACAACTGCAGGAGCCAGCCGCTCTCTGCAGACTGGGTGGGATGTGCCTGGGTTCCAGGTTCCCATGAGCCAGGCCTGGTCAGTGGTTTTATTGGACTCTTCTGCTCCCTTCTCTTGACCTCTCTCTCCATCTCTAGTTCTTCTCCAAATTATGTAAAACCCTTTTTTTTAGGGTAGATTCTTCGCCTCATAATTCACATAATAGACCTTGACTAATATGCATGTTGAGATAATTTACTCTATGAAAATGACAAGGCCTCAAAGAATGAAAAAAAGCACAATTAATTTTTAAAGAAAATGTCTGGAGAAGGAGCTGGAAATGTTCACAGCACTGACTTTAAATCTGAGGCGCCGAGGCTGGCTCTATATCACCTCTCGGTTTTTCTTCCTTCCTCCACCCCTTCCTCAGATCATTTCTTTGCCTACACTCCTATTTCCCTCTTTCTCTCCAGATCAGAGACTCTATGTAAGCATTGTCTCATTCTCTTTCACATTCCTCTTTGCCAAAAGGAAGTGTCAACCCAGCGCCAGAATTCCCAGAGGGAGCAATTAGTTCGGGCTGGCTGGGAGAGCTCCCAGTCTTGGGGGAGGTGCTGGCGCTTGTCTGGTGCTTAGACGACAGAATGGGAAGCTAGGGAACAAGCTAGAACAGGCGACATTAATCTGCAGTGCGTGCCAAGCACGGGGCTAAGAGCTGTGTGTGTCAACCCACTCGTCCCTCCATCAGCTGTGTGAAGCAAGGCGTAGTAAATGTTCATTTCTCGGGTGGGGAGGCTGGGATAAGCAAGCCTATTGCCAGGACCCCTGCTAATATTTAGATAAGGGGTAGGGACAGTCAGGGTTGACCTGTCCTAGAATTTCAATTTTAAGGGAGTATCATTAAGAATGGTAACTTCCAAATCTCATGTGGTTCTTGAATATATAAAGGAAAAAAAAAAGGAAAGTGGGAGGAGCGTGTGTGTGTGTGTGTGTGTGTGTGTGTGTGTGTGCGCGCGCGTGTGCGTGTGGGTGTGTCAGGGATGATACTGGTGAGCTTTGTATAACTTGGTTTCTCCTGAGACAACAGAAACAGAAGTGAGAAGGGAGGCTGAAGGAGGCTGCAGAACCTAGCACGGGGCAGCTGAGGTGGCGAAGAGATGTCTCCAAAATACGAACAGGAAGCCTCTAGAGAACAGCAATGTTTACTTTGAAATCGCCTGAGTTTCTTCCATGTAAATGTCTCTGTCTTCCTGAATCTTAGCAAACATCAAGTCTACCCCGTACACAAAGGAGTATCAGTGTGGATTCATAGAAAACAAGAAAATGGCTGAGCTGTGCATTTGGCTTTCTGTTTGGTTACACACACACACACACACATACACAGGGAGAGAGAGAGAGAGAGAGAGAGAGAGAGAGACAGAGACAGAGAGACAGAGAGACAGTGAGACAGAGAGACAGAGTCTCATGCATCCCATGATGTCCTAAAACTCACAATGTAGTTGAAATGACCTTGAACTGCTGATGCTCCTGCCTTTGTCTCCTGAGTGCTAGGATTGCAGATGAGCCAGCACACACCTGGGTTATACACACAGCAAGCTGGGCCCTGAACTGAATCACTTGCTAGAAGCGGAAGTGCAGAAGGTAGGGCTTGGTGTTCAGGCTTCCTGGGAACATGTAGAAATCTGAGGGCAAAGGAACAGACATTTTAGGCGATTTTCTCTGGGAGCAAGGCTTCTCCTGACACTTCCTCAGTCTAGAGATCTGCATATGAATGAGTCAGGACAGAAAGACAGGGAAAAGGAAGGGAAAGAGTCTCTTTGCTCTGCAGTCTAAAATTCTCCCCACAGTTAGAAGTCAAGAATTTGAGCACAATTAACATTTGCTGTGAAGATTTTGTTGTAGGGACAATAGTCTTTTTGTATGGAGATATTTCAAACAAGAATATACAAATATCAATGAATCTTAAAGCCTTTGAGTCCTATTCATTTGACCCCTATGAATCTGCAATGCTCTGACACCTCATGGGCAAGACTATGAACTCCATTTATAATAAAGAACGAGTCTCAACCCTTTAAAACAGTGGTTCTTAAGCTGTGGGTCGTGACCGCTTGGGGCTCAAATGACACCCCCCTTTCACAGGGGTCAACTAAAACTATCAGAAAACACAGATATTTACATTACAACTCATAACAATAGTTAAAATTACAGTTATAAAGCAGCAATGAAAATAATCTTATGGTTGAGGTCTTCATAACACAAAGAACTGTGTTAAAGGGTCACAGCATTAGGGAAGTTGAGAACCACTGCTCTAGAACAATGAGTGACCCTTGTTACCTTATCAGATTTAACTCCATCCAAATCGTCACGAACATTTCCCAAAAAGAGACCTCATCCACCCTCCAGAAGCAAAGCCCCCAGGCACCCTTTGAGATGTAACTTCAGATGTGGTTAACACAGCATACTGGCTAAGACACTCCGGAGGGCTCTCACGTTTGGTTGTATGCCACCCTTTTTCTAAACACCTCTCTCTAGGAAGGCCCACGCTTAAATCAGTGTCAAAATCTCCTCTCAATAAATTCCAATTCAAACTGGCTTACCGTGAAATTCCTTTTCTCCGACAAAATCAACAACTCCTGCTTCACCTGCGTAGAGATCTACACTAAGAAGCCCTCAGGCCACTTCAGCACCAGTGTGGCACTGTCTCTGGCTCACACCCTTCCTTTGCTGACAAGTGGAAGAAGAGCCAGGGGAACCTAAGGAAAGCACAGGAGTGGGCCAATCTGCAGGGCAGAGGCCAAGGAGAAGCGCCAGAGGCCCTGAGGTGGCAGAAAGCTGTTCTGCTCATAAAATTCAACATGCATTTTGGGACACAAACTGTACAGATCACAGGAGGTGAGAACACGAGAAGGTCTTTAATTTAGTGTCAAAGAGAAAGCTCCACATGGTGGACCCTTCTGAAATCAACCGCCCTTTGGCTATCTTTCAGTGACTTTGGGAAGTGAAGCTTTTGAAAACAGACCGCAGACTGTTTAAAAGCACCAGCCTCAAAGAGTTCGTAAAGCACGCAGGATATGCCAGCACCTGGCACCTTCCCTCACTTCTCTTCCCAAACCTCACCTAGGACTGCCCTCGCTGTCCCTCCAAATCCCAATCTGGATTTAAAAGGAAAACAGAAGCACAACTTCTTTTGATCAGGGCTTGATTTTGACTTCTAAAAATAGTTTGTCCTTTAAGCATTTCCTAGGATTCAGTTCTACTCTCTAAGTGTTAAAAATGGTCAAATCAGCAAATGTTTGCTGGGCTCAGAGCATGCCAGGCACAGGAGGGCACACTGTTTTGGGGTGTTTTTTTTTTTTTAGTTTTTGGTTTTTGGTTTTTTCGAGACAGGGTTTCTCTGTGTAAACCTGGCTGTCCTGGAACTCACTCTGTAGACTAGGCTGGCCTCGAACTCAGAAATACCACCTGCCTCTGCCTCCCAAGTGCTGGGATTAAAGGCGTGAGCCACTACTGCCCGGCTGAGGTTACACTGATAAATAAAGGTTACATGACACAATTGTTTTAGGCTCAGCTCCTGCTCCAAACCTCAAAGACAAGGCTGAAAATCAAAGTGGGGTTACACTCACCAAGTGTCGCCAAGCTGGAGCTGAGCTGTTTATCTGACCTCCTGAGAAGTCAGCATTGAGGAGACAAGAGACAAATTTCTCAAACAAGCCAGTTCATCTGCCTCAATCCCCACACCAAACCTGATGGTAAGGACCTGGTGGAATTTACCGGATCATTCCCTATTGTTCCGACTCTCTGTCCCTGTCTTCCTATGTATGAGTAAGAACTTTCTCTTGGCTCCTTTTCTTGTTAAAATGATTTATTGATGTTCTTTTTGAGACAAAGTCTCCTCAGATGATTCAAGATCACCTTGAGCTCACTACATTTAGACTACCATCAAAGGTGTGATCCTCATGTCTCAGTTTCTCATAGGCTGTGGTCCCAGCCATGTGCCACTGTGCTGAACAAGAGCTTGTTGTTAATGGAGTTTGGTAAATATTAAAATGCTGGGAATTTTTTTTTCTCTTTCAAGAGCTCTCTGAATAGGACTAGAGAGAGCCTTTTTATGTTTCTCCAAAGAGACCAGCTGCTCCACAGAGCTGGGTGAGCACCATCACCCCCACAGCATGCCCAAAGTTGAGTGACATCAAATGTAATTTTCTGACTTAATTCAGCCAGAAGCCCACAAGTGCTCCTCTCTACCCACCCTTTATGGCAGAAAATAAAATCAGGTGACTTGAAATAATGAAGAAATCCTACAAAACATTTTAGGGTTTTGTTGCAAAACAGTAAACCCTCCAAAGGCAGTTAAGAGCAAAAATCAACCAAGAATGGCTCATCTCATCCCAGGGACTTCTGCAGAGAGGCAAGCAGGGACTTGCTGCAGGAAGGGGGGGTAAGGGAGGGCTGGGAGTGTGTGGGGAGTTGGGGGGGACAGGTCTCACCCGCCCAGCAACGCTCCCCTGGGACCTGTGTTCAGGAGCAGCTACACTGCGCAGACGGCCACTGGCTGCTCAGTTTTTAAGGTTGCCTTCCTTCCCAGGCCCCAGAAACAACACCTTTTTAGATTTCTGAGAATTGCACTGGCTCTTGAGTCTACTTGTTGTCAACTAGACCTGAAATTAACTAAAACCCATGGTCGGGTATAGCTGTAAGGGATTCTTTTTTTTCCTCGAGTAAATCATTTGCCCTGTGCAGATCTACTTCCAATCAGAATCTTTAAGGTGGGAAGATCCCTTTTTAATCAGGACCACGCCTTCTGCTGGCAGAGTCTGTGAGGACATGGAAGAAGGAAGCTCTCTTTGCCTGCTACTCTTGCCTCGATAGCAAGTCCATTCCTTCACTGGCATTGGAGCTTGCCTCTCCAGGATTCTGGCATATCTTGAGCAGCTGAGACATCCAGCCTCCTGGACTGAACAACTACTGGATTCTTGGACCTTCCATTCATTCATAGGCAGCTGGACTTCAGCTAGCAAAACATTCTAATAAATCCATTCTCTCTCTATAGATTCATTCTATAAGTTCTGTGACTCTAGAGAACCCCGACTAACATAGCAAGATACTTTCACTTTGGGGATTTATTTGTGTGATGCCAAGAATATTCTTTCTAACACACGGAAGCCTAACACAGCTTAATTTTGGTAAAGAGGAAATCCAGGTGCCTTCTTGGAAGTTCTTAGTCTCATTAATAGAAGAACTTAAGAATGGATTCAAACGGAAACTTGAGGATAATTCTGTTAGTCTTTAAAGAAAATTCCTCAGAGCAGGCAAGCTGTAAATCTCAGCTGCTACCTAGAGGAGGGGAGAAGGGAGGGGAACAGCCTTTGGTGTCAACTCAGAGATGGTCAGACACTTGATGGATGCCTTGTCCCAGGGCAGTGAGGGAGGCTTTAGAGAAAGTAAGGAAGCCTGGAGTATCAGAAATAGCACATTTAACTTCTGGCCAGTATCTGAAAGAACAGGACAGAAAAAAGGGTAACGTTTCAGGTCATCAGAAAGGCAGCCTGGTTCCTGATCGAGAACAGGCTTAACCCCCCACCCCCGAACCCAGTAGGGGGTAAAAACCCTACAAGGGGCGGAAGGCGTTTGCCATGCTCCTAGAAACCAGGCTCCTGACACCTGGCCACAGCTCTCCATAGGTCTGTAACATTCAGTCACATAAAGGGAGCACCCCAAGCCCCTCCACAGGTAGAGGCATGGTCACATAGCCTCAAGACATCCCCATGTTAATGAGGCACCTAGAGGCTTAGCCACTCTCATTCCCAGTTACTATTTCAACCTCGCCCCTCCCTGAGGTCTCAGGGTATGGATTCACCCATGCCACTTTCCACCATGGCAATAAACGCCCCGAAACCCTGGACTGTCTCTCTTCATCAGGATCCACTGTGGGGAACGGAACAGGCCTTTGTCTAAAGAGCCACGTCTAGTCTCCCGAAGAAGGCCTCCCAGCATTCCCAGCCACGGCAGCCACCAAACCAAACCAAGTGAGCTAGCCTGAGCCAAGCCGCCAACTCCAGTCCCCGCCGGATCGGGCCGGTCTCCTCCCTGCTTTCCCCTCTTGGCCACCTCCAGCCTGCCGGCCCCCACTTTGTTCTCAGCTCTTCCGTGGCATCCAGTGATGCCTGGGATGTCCAAGAGCATGGGAACCCGATGGAGCCGGCTTCCCTGCGATCCCTGGGACCCCAGCTGTGCTCCTCCGCCCCTGGGTGTCTCCATGGGGGCTGTCACCCGCCAGTTAATCCAACAAGGACTAACTTGTATGCTCATGTTCTGCTATGCAATACCTCTTGTTTTGCCACCAAATCCCCCTTTTGAAAACCCCTTATCACTGCTGGTCAAGTGATCGACTGCCCCATCAGAATGTTATGCCTCCACTCCGGCCAGAGGTTCTCCTTGTGACCAGGGGGTTCCAGTTTGCTGCTAGTCTAACAGCGTCAGCTTGAACATGACCGACTTCAGTTTGACTTTTAGCCTTGTCTATTGGGTCTTGGTGTGGCTTGGTCCCAACACTGGCCTCCAATTTTTACTGAATAGACGCAAGGATTCTCCCCAGAGCTTTTAGAGGGAATATGGCTTTGCTGATATGTCTATTCTGTAATTTGGGCTTCTAAAATAAAAGAAAATAAATTTGCATTGTTCTGGGTGCCAAGTTAGTGGTCACTCTTTACAGCATCACTACAAAACAAATATATTTGTTTTTACCCCAACTTTCTACAAGAACATAGCAGGGCATTGTGGTGCAGAACTGCAACCTCAGCACTGGGTGAGGATCAGGATTCAAGTTCAGGGTCATCCTTTGCTACATAGTAAGTATGAGGCTAGCCTGGGCTATATGAAACTGTATAAAAAGAAGCATTAAGAGGAGAAAAGGAGAGAAGAGGTGAGAGCATGGGGGGGACAAAGGGAGGGACGAAGGGAGGGAGGGAGGGAAGGAGAGAGGAGGGGGGAGAAGAGGGAACAATCTTGCTCCAGTCTGTTTTCAACGAAAAGAACCAACTTTCAGTAGTTGCAAATGAAGCCACTGAGTGCCCAAGAGAGAAAAGATTAGAAACTAAAACAAAATTAGGGCAAACAAGTAGTTTCAGATTTCTGCGGGAGAAAGAAACAAGTTCACATCATTTCATTTAGTGTGCAGCTTCACTCAAATGCCAGAACTCATTTAATTGGGTCAGGAGAAACCAACCCTCTTGAAAGGAGAAAGCTAGAAAACAGAAGCCAAACTAACGTGGAAAGCAGTTTTGCCCCACCCTTCACCGCCCAGCCCAAAGCAGCCCCAGCAGCCACTGAGATGAGGTCCACAAAGCAATTAGGAGCAGGAAGTAGGCGGGCCTCTTAAAATCTGGGCATGGAAAGTCTTTGTGTACTGTTGCTCCGTTGGAAGGTTGGAGTCACAGGCTTGAATTTCATGGTTTCTTTGTGGAGATGCTGAAATGGCAAGTCCAGAGAGCAAGGAAGGCTCACAGTTCTTCTGAGGTGCATACATCAGGGAAATGGTTAATCCTTAAAGCCTACCAGTCCCCAGTACCCAGGAGCTCTGCCTGCTCTTGGAGGTTTAATCAACTCCCAGAACACAAGGGACCACATTCTCCTAACCCAGATCATTCTCATGAGTCTTGCCTTTCTTGGAGGCAAAGAATGCATTTTCCCCCTAGTTACAAAATAACAAACATGCAGCATACATAGACTGGAAAACTTGAAAAGGCACAAGAAAATTAATGGGAAAAAAAAAAAAAAACACTGCAATTCTAACTCTGATATATTGAAATATATTCATCTCGCCGGGCAGTGGTGGCGCACGCCTTTAAGCCCAGCACTTGGGAGGCAGAGGCAGGTGGATTTCTGAGTTCGAGGCCAGCCTGGTCTACACAGTGAGTTCCAGGTCAGCCAGGGCTACACAGAGAAACCCTGTCTCGAAAAAAAACAAAAAAACAGAAAAAAAAAAAAAAAGAAAAGAAAAAAGAAATATATTCATCTCATGGCTTATATTGGAGCAGAAATGTATGTCATAGGAAGAGAAACCAGAACTTTTAAAAAATATTTTTAAACTAAATTTAATTTTTTTGGATATTCCTATGTAGACTGGGCAGGCTCTAATTCAGAGATCCACCTGCATCTATTCCCCAGTGCTTGGATTAAAGGTGTGTGCCTCCAAGGTCTGATTATTTTCATTTATGTGTCTGTGTGTCATGTGTGTACTAGGACCCATAGGAGCTGGAGTTGTACCCTCTCTGACCCAGGTACTAGGAACTACCTCTGGCTCTGGGGAAGAGCAGCAGCCTCTGAGCCTGCTCTCTGCCCCTAGAGAGTTTAATGTAGCTGTAAATGTGTGACTTTAGACCAAACTAGTAGCTGAGCGTGGCGATTTTCCAGCACTTTAGCAACATAAAGATGAGAGCACACGCTTGTAATCCCATCGATAGAGGCCGAAGCAGGGGCACTAGGAGTTCAAGGTAAGCCCAGACCACTCAGCCAGACCCTTTCTCACAAAATCAAAATAAAAGAGCTGGGGTATAGTCCCCTGAGGAGTACTTTATCCAGCATGTGAGCGAAAGCCTCAGTCTTCACTGCAGGTAGGCAGGCAGGGAGGGGGGGAAGAAGGAAAGAAGGAAGGGAACACACACACACACACACACACACACACACACACACACACACACACACACACACGGCTCAGATGGCCTTCCTCTTTCCTCTCAAAATGGTGTAGGTAGCACATAGCAAGCATGATTATTCATAGTTTTTCTTCTGGCCAGACCAGACACCTATTGGCGTCATCAAGACTTCTTGGATTGCAATGCCCTGGGTGAAAGACACAAGAGGGAATGGAAGCAGGAGGAGGTCGCTTCTGCCCACCCGAGGCCAAGCCTGTGGGAGCAGCATCTTCTGTCTCTGAGCCTTGAGAGAAAGGAACCAGCTCGAATGTGCTCCACACCCCATGCAGTGGTTTGGGATATGACTACATCTTGCTTTTGACCTGGGACAGGGAAGAGGAGAGACAAGTCTCTTTCCTGCTGAGAGTGAGCTTGAAGACTCAATCTGCTTGAGGATGCTGTGTTCTTTCCAAAAGCCTAGACTAAGGAGGCAACCCATTTTATTTAAGTCCAAAAGGGCTGATGACCTCAACTGACATCTAGGAGTGAGAAATATAGGCAAGACTGTATGTACATACATGTTATCTGTAACATGTACATTTTGTGCATTGTAAAAAAAATAACATAAAACATGTTCAAAGAGATGTGTGAAAATGATTCATGCCTTGTACTGGCTGGTTGTGTGTCAACTCGACACAAGCTGGAGTTATCACAGAGAAAGGAGTTTCAGGTGAGGAAATGCCTCCGTGAGATCCAGTGGTAAGGCATTTTCTCAATTAGTGATCAAGGGGGGAGGGCCCCTTGTGAGTGGTGCCATCTGTGGACTGGTAGTCTTGGGCTCTATAAGAAAGCCAGCTGAGCAAGCCAGGAGAAGCAAGCCAGTAAGAAACATCCCTCCATGGCCTCTGCATCAGCTCCTGCTTCCTGCCCTGCTT
This sequence comes from Uromys caudimaculatus, assembly GCA_028551405.1. Lineage (NCBI taxonomy): Eukaryota > Metazoa > Chordata > Mammalia > Rodentia > Muridae > Uromys > Uromys caudimaculatus. The sequence goes on along the minus strand of CM052718.1, from coordinate 58,331,334 downwards.
GTGTTCCAGTCCTGACTTCCTTTCCTGATGAACAGCAGCATGGAAGTGTAAGCTGAATAAACCCTTTCCTCCCCAACTTGCTTCTTGGCCATGATGTTTGTGCAGGAATAGAAACCCTGACTAAGACAGGCCTGTAGTGTCAGACACTAAGGCCATGAGCTGCACTGAGAGGGAAGGCTTCTAACAGGCTCGAGCGGGGCACACATGGTACCAACAGGCCTTGCCCTTTCCTCTTCCTTGCTAAAAACCATTAGGTTTTTTCTAGAGCTTGCTCCCAAGGTCCATTCCCTTATTTGGCCACTGACTCATTCCTGAGACTAAACATCAAGGTCCAACAGTTAAAATTATTTGACTAATATGTCCAACAGAATTTACCAACTTCTCCTAGTACAGACTTCCCCCCTTTTCCTTAAAAACTCTATTCCTGCAAAAACTGCCTGCTCTTGCTACCCACCAGGATAACCCATTTCCTTTGTGCTGAGAATTTGATGTTTGCAAGTGTCCTGTACAGACTTCCATGGGTGCTGCCCTCACGAATAGAGGGTTCAGGCCAGCCTGGGCAATTTAGTAAAACACACACACACACCCTGGGCCGGCTCACCCACCCCACCTTCCCACCCTCCACCCCCACTAAAAGGGCCAGCTCCACTGTTCTGCCTGGACAAGGTGCAGAGCCTGCTCTCCCAAGTGCTGCTGCCAGTTGAGATGGGGCTTGCTCTCCAGAGTGCCTTATCTAGTGAGGGGAGGGACCAGTGATGCACGGTCCCTGGACGGGGCAGCTGCTGGAGATCACGTGGATGTCCACTAGAGACACCCCATGCTCTCTACTGGTGATATGAGCCATGGACATCAACACTGACCCCTGCCACTGCGTGGCCACCAACTCAGACATGGTCCTCAGCAGCAGCTCAGGTTGAGACCTTACCATGGCCCCAAGAGGCAGGGCTGGTCACTGACAACAGGCTTCTCCTCTCCACCCTGGAGTCTCCAGTTCCATCTCTCTTCATAATGTTCAAGCTGCTCCACTTCTTTTCCCATCTGACCATGCACTCTGTGATGGCTCCTGCTGCAGGCTGTCCACACAGCTGGTGACCCTGACATCCTCCAACTGTACTGTGTGGCAGCAAGTGGGCATCTATGACCGCCCTGTGCTGTGCCCCGGAGGAAGGCCTGGGGGTGGCATGCTGGTCCACAGGTCTCTCTCTGTTTTCCTCCTCTCTCGCTGTGCTGCCTGCATTTGATTTGATTTAATTTTTATGAGTCTTAGGCATAAGACAGCTTTGGCCACGATGCCAGGCATCAGACTGGGATGAACAAAGGACTGGCATCTGCTCTGCCCCTGACTGATAGATACATATAAACACCACCACCACCAAAGCGTCTCTTTGCCCACTGCAAAGGGGGCTAATACATTTTTATAATCTCAGCCAAACTGCAATAATTTGCTTGACAGGTATCTTGTTTGGGTAATTTGGTTTAAGTTTTACCTTATATATGAGTTTGTATATAAAATTTATAAACAGATCTCTAGTTTGCTACACGCTGCTGTCACCAATGAGGGCCTGACAGGAACAGGTAACCCAGCAAAGCTAAGAGAGCAGAGTGTCAATAAAAGGAGAGGCATGAAGGTGCAGGCTGGGCACAGGCAAACCAGTTAGAGACAGGAAACAGTGCCTCTGGATGACTCTACACCCACAGTAGTTCATTATTTCCATTTGCTACTCTTCTTACTGCCTGAGAGTCAAATACTTTGTATCTGTAAAGTTTCTTCTTGTGGCTTGACTTTGTCTCTGGGAGGTTTGTTTTCTCCTTGATTGCTGGAACATTTTTACATTGTAAATATCACTATTGCTCTGTTGTCCCAAATTTTTCAGTTGTTGTCTTAGTTAGGGTTTTCTTTCTGTGAAGAAACCTGGCGACAACGGCAACTCTTCTAAAGGAAAACACTGAATTGGGTCTGGCTTACAATTTCAGATGTTTAGTCCATTATCATGGCAGAAAGAGAGTGGGTGATATGTAGGCAGACATGGTGCAGGAGAAGCAGCTGAGAGTTCTGCATCTTGATCTGTAGGTAGCAGAAGAGACTGTGTCCCACACTGAGCATAGCTTGAGCATAGGAGACCTTAAAGCCACCCCACAGTGACACACTTCCTCCAACAAGACCACACCCACTCCAATGAGGCCACACCTCCTAGTAGTGTCATTCCTAGGGGCCAAGCATTCACACACGTGAGTCTATGGGGGCCATTCTTATTCAAACCACCACAGTAGGTTTATACTTTTTTTCTAGATAGTTCCTGCTGTTTTGATACACAGGCATTTAGAATAGTGGTCCAATCTATTAATCTTCATCTATCTTTTAGAAAGACGCTCTGGAGGTTGGAATGAGACACATCTCCCATAGGCTCACATATTTGAACATTTGGTCTCTAGCTGGTAGTGCTGTTTGGGAGGTTATGAAACTTTAGGATGAAAGTTTTGTTGCAGCAAGTACGTCACTGGGAATGGGCCTTTGGAGTGTGTAGCCTCTCCTCACTTCTAGCTCAAGTTCTGCCTTTTGTGTGTAGTTGAAATGTAATCAGCCAGTTTCCTGCTCCAGCGGCCTGCCTCGATGCCTCTACACCATTATGGACAGCTAGTCTCTAGAACTATAAGCCAAAATAAACTACTTGTTGAGTTGCCTTTGGTCATGAAATTTTATCACAGCAACAAAATGTAACTGCCTCAGATGCCAACTTCGGAAAGACTATAATGGCACTAGTTATCTATTTTAGAATTGTCTTCTGAACCTCTAAAGTGTATCTTTTTAATCAGAGCTAGAGTTATGACTTTTCTTGTGAATTAATATTTATGCTAAGCCTGAATAAAACTGCATGTTTCTTCTTCCTATAAAATACTTTGAATTTTTCAAGCATAAGTTGTCAGCATGAATCATTGCATTCCTTGACCTGAAGTCAAAAAGTGTGACTCTGCCTTTTCCTGGTGCTCAGAATTGAGACCAAAGCCTTGCACATGACCAGCAAGTACTATGGCGTGGAGCTATACCCCAGTACCAGGGGGGTGTGGTTGTTATTTTATTGAATTTGGTTCTGGCACTGCTGCCTGGACATAATGTCAGAGCCCACGTGCCAAGTGCTCAGTGCCACAGGACACCTCAACTTCAGATGCCAGTCACAGTCTGGGCCTCTGGTACTTCTGCCCAGCAATCTATGAGTCAGAGATCTCATTTAAAAAAAAAATGAACTTTTGGAGTTTAAGGGACAGCTGTTGCAAGATCACGGAAGTATTCAAAGCCGTATGTGCACAGGTCCTGGATATAGATGGTACATCAGTGGCTCTGAGGAAAGCTCTTGTCATCCAAACATGGAGGCTTGAGCTTGGACCCCCACACCCATACAAAAAGGTGGGTGTGGCCACGTGCACCTGTAGAGCCAATGTTGGGGATATAGACAGGATAGCTAGTCTCAGTTCAGAGAACTTATTTCAAAAAATTAAGGCCAAGAGAAGACATCTGACATCCTCCCTCTGGCCTTCACATACACGAGCACAAATATACACGCCAAAGAACACACACACACACACACACACACACACACAAAGCTGTCAGGGCATTTGTGTGTAACCCATGTGCATACTGTACTCCCATATACTTTAAAGCATCTGGATTTCTGCCCAAGGCAATATAAATGTGATGTCAATAGTTATTACATGTGTCATTAAGAACAATGACAAGAAAAATAAGTCTGTACATATTCATATGGTCAATTTTTTTTCTTATTTTTCTTCAGAAGCCAGAAGAGGATGTTGGATCCATCCCTTGAACTGGAGTTGGCAGACAGTTATGAGCTGCCATTTGGATTCTGGGAATCAAATCCCAGCTCTTTAGAAAGCAGCCAATGCTCTTAACAGCTGAGCCATCTCTCCAGCCTTGCACCCTTCCCCCCACAGCACTTATAAAAATACATTTTCACTGGATAGTGGTGGTGCTCACCTTTAATCCTAGCATTGGAAGGCAGAGGCATGGAGATCTCTGTGAGTTTGAGGCCAGCCTAGCCTATAGAGCAAGTTCCAGGACAGCCAGGGCTACAGAGAGCAACCCTGTCTCATTCATAGATAGATAGATAGATAGATAGATAGATAGATAGATAGATAGATAGATAGATAAATGGTTTTTTCTTTTTTATCCGTGGAATTGAACCAAAAGCCTCATGCTTCATTCTAGGTAAGCACCCCACCACCAAGCTACATCCTCAACCTCTAAAATATTTCTGCTCTTTGGTTGGTTGAATCCGTATATGATGCAGAAACCATGGGTACAGAGGCCCACTTTGTGCCCACTTTTACTGTGCCCTTTAGTGTAAAAAGGCATTTTCAAAGGCAAAGTACATAGAATTTCATTGCAGGTTATTATTAAGAGATGGCTGACTCGGGCTGGAGAGATGGCTCGGTGGTTGGAGGCACTGACTGCTCTTCCAGAGGTCTCAGTTTCAAATCCTGGCACCCATACAGCAGCTTACAACCATCTGTAACTCCAAGATCTGAGACTCTCACATATACATGCATGCAAGCAAAACACCAAGGCACATAAAATAAAGGTAAACAAATTTTAAAAAAAGACTATTTAAAAAAAAAAAACAAAACCAGAAATGGCTAATTTGGCATAGATTTTGGTGATGGAAGAAAAACTCTAAGAATTTTATTTTTCCTATTAGTAGACAAAAAGTGTTTTTTAAATTATGCTTACTATATCTTGAATTTTGTCAGCATAAATTTTGTGGGGATGTATTCATTTTGTCTTATAAGCATGTACACAATAAACTCAGCTTTACCTTTAGTCAACGAAGCTCTGATATTTTCTACCTGGTGCTTAACAGAGTGTGGACCTAAAGGCTGTTCAGCAAACTACAACTGTGATGATATCGTTTATGGTTAGAACAGCACACTTCATATAGATATCTAGCATGAGCCATGGTGGCTGACATTGGACATGCAGGGTAGCCTATTAGTCAGCACAAAATGGCTGACAGAAGATGTCCAGGACACCCAAATGTAAGCAGTGGTATGATCTGTCATATGATGGTTTTGTCATAACGTTACTGTTGTGTGGGTTTACGTAGATAAGGCCTTGAGGTAAGCATCGAGTGCCTGGTTTCCCTGGTAGGATGGATGTCAGTGGAATTACAAGCTAAAATGTTCACATTTCTCACCTCAGCTTTTGTCAGGCTGCCTTATCATGGCAGTCAGATGTACCATACGGTACCAGTGGGTTTTATTGGGTATGTAAGAGCTTATTTTATTTTTATTTTGTGTGTATGAATATTGCCTGCATGTGTACATTCACTATGCCTGGTGCCCACAAAGGTTATAAAGTGTTTGATCCACTGGGCTCAGGATAACCATCATATGGGATTGGGCAGGCAAACTCTGACTCCGTGAGAGCAGCAAGTGCTCCTAACCACTGAGCCATCGCTCCAGCGCCCCCCCTTTTTTAAATTTCTGTGTTGTATTTGATATGAAGGGACTTCATGTACACAGACCTGGATTCTTTTTTTAAAAGAGTGGGACTGTGATGTTCCTACTTGATCATGTTACAGGAAAGACATAGAAATATAAAGTACATGCTCAATAAACTCTTGCCAATTGAGTAAGTGAGTCGGGGTCACTCCCATGCACAGTCTGTGCAGTGATAACCACCACGGTGCTGAAGTCTCACTCGGAGCTTATGAGTGTGCATGTGTGTGTTTGAGTCTCAGAGACAAATGGTTTCAGGACTTAGATTCTTTAATTTTGAACCTCAGCTCTACCACGTACTAGCTATGTGGCATCAGGGAAACTATGTAATTTTTCTATGCCTTGAGGATCATAGTAGCACTCGTTTTTGTAGGTATGTCTGTACGTTACATTAGTTCTATTTTTAGGCCTGATGATGTAAGTTATTTAATATATAATTGAACCCCATCATCTGTCATCTCTGTTCTCCATATGGTGGTGGTGGTGGGGGTGTTTGTTTGTTTTCTTCTTAATTCACTGACCCAACACACTCCACAGTGCTTAAACCACAATAAATTCTAGTGGCTAGCCAGAAAGGTGGCACACGCCTGTAGTCACAGGCAGCTCCCAAGTGTGACCCATAATTCAAACAAAATGAATCCCCAAACTAATGGTCAGTGGCCAAGGCGAGAAGATACATCTGCCTTCTTTTACCAGCCAACCCACACCTGTGGACAGCCGGAAGGAAGAGACCATGGAACTTAAAGGGGGGCATATGCCCACTCCACCTTCCTCCCCGATGCCTGAGCTCAGAGCTGCCACCAGGCCATCCTTCCTCTAGAGGCCTGGGCTTTTGGGATCTATCATCTGCTCTCTGTATGTAACCTGACACACACGCACGCGCACACACACACACACACACACCTGAGCCTAAAGTCGCACCGTCACCACATACACATACCCAAGATTCTGCTAGAATGGCCGTTTTGTGAAAGAGCCCTCTTGTTCCCTGACCCAACATGCACACGGTGCTTAATCACAAAAAGTCTAAAGGCTCAAGAGAAGCCTTAACAGTAAACTGGGGGGAGGGTGGATAGCAATATGACTTGACAAAAGCTTGTTATGAAAAGTTGGCACAATAATTAACATCTACAAAAGAAATATAAACTGAAAAAAAAGTACAAAATTCTATAATGTACCCTGGGATTTGAGCTGAAAGTCTGGGCAAACTATGCCCTCCTGTGATTGTCTGACAGGCTACCCATAAAGTGGGACTTCCTGAGGCTGCAGGTGACCCAGAGGCACTGAGCAGGTTGCTGGAAATAACAGAACTGAGGTTTTTTACAGGCCTGGTGGTCAGAAATCCCAGAACCCTCCCCTAGCATCTTACCTCACCAGCTTTTGGCTTACTGGCTCTCTTTGGCCTTCCCTTGCTTAAAGAAGCCACCTTCTGTTACTTGCTGGGTGAGTTCTTTGTTTCCTGTAGGGTAAAAATTATAGGTGGATATAAAAAAGAGAGAGCAAGGGGAAAGAAAGAAAAATAGCAAATGTCTTCTCCTATGCTGAAAATCTAGGTTTAAGTATACAGATGCATATACACACATGTACATGACACTGTAGTCGAAGTTCTGGGGAGAAGCCTGGGGCCCAGCAGCCTCACATGCTAGGCAGAAAACCTTCAATTCAGAAATGTCAGTGCTAGAGAGACATCTCAGTAGTTAAGAGCACTAACTGCTCTTTCAGAGGACTCAGGTTCAATTCCCAGCACCCACATGGCAGTTCACAACTGTTTGTAATTTCAGTTCTAGGTTGTCTGACACTCTCACAGAGAATGCACATGAAAAATAAGTCGGGGGGGGGGAGCCCCATTATAATGCCTGTAGACAAGTCTGTGTGTGATTTTCTTGATTGCCAATTGATAGGAAAGGGCACCCTTCTGGGGTAGAACCGAAACTGGGCCGACGGCCCTGAGTGCTACTAGGAAGCAGGCTGAGCAAACCTCGAGGAGCAAGCCCATAAGCAGCACTCCTTCATGGCCTCTGCGTCGGCTCCTGCCTCACTACACTCAGTGATGGAGTGTGCCCTGCCTGAGAAGTGTAAGCAGAAATACACCTTTTCCTCCGCCAGGTGGTTTGGTCATGGTGTGTAATCACGGCAGTAGAGCCCTGACTAAGACACAGGGTTTGCATCATTTCATCCCCTGCTCTTGGCTGCAGAAGCAGCTGCTGCAGTGATGTGAATTTGTTAGCAAATAAGGGAAGCAGGTGCCTTCAGGAGCAAGCGCTCCGCAGTGTGGGAAGCTGCCAGCCCTCTAAACGGCAGGTCACCGTCCTTCCGTTATTTCGTTTTCAGCTGAAACTCTTTGGAGGAACTTACAAATGAGCTAGTCAACATTACTAAGATACTCTGACTCATTGTTTTAGACTGGCTAGAGTAAAGTTGGCTCATTATAACACTGATTTACACATATCTGGGACACGTGCCCCCCCTTTCCTTTTGACCTATGACCTCAAAATGAGCATGCTCAATTTTGTACACCTGAAATTGAGCATGCCCAGAAAGGCCCCTTGTGCCCATGCATGGAGAGCAGCATTTGTGCAGACAGCCCCATTGCTGTCCTTACTGGCTGTAGGGGATTCATCTCTCTCTACTCTTTCCTATTCTGGTTGTGCATTTGGGGTTTGTAGTCACTGAGATGGGCCCCATACATAGCAAACACATTGTAGTGCAGTTGTTACTGTTTGCCAGTCCACTGATGGGGAAACTGAGGCCCCTCGAGGTCAGCAGACAAGGATTAGATCCCTCAAGGACTCTAACGTTTCTGAAATGTGGAACTTTGTGTGACTGCCATCCCTGTTAGTCCTCCCCGTCCTATAGCCAGGGTGAGAACCCAGGCAATCAATCAGTGGTTATGGTGCCAGTCCCTTCTCCACGTGGATCACGTGGTTCACTCAAACTTAGCTGTGGTCATCATAGGAAAACAGAAGTGAAGTGTTTCTCCCCTTGGTCAGTCAGTGTTACAGTTCTTGGGGTTTTACGCTGAATGTCATGGGTCAAAGCTGGCAGTAACCCACCCCCAGCCCTCCACATTAGGACCCCAGTCTAGGCTTGGGCTTCAATTGTCTCAGCTCCCAGACAATGCCTAATATATTTTAGCATCTTCACTCTGTTTCCACTTCAAAGAACTGAAGCCCATGGCCTAATCGAATCTCACGTAAGTGATGGTAAAGTCCGTGCTGTGCGCGCGCGCACAGACAGACAGACAGACAGACACAGAGAGAGAGAGAGAGAGAGAGAGAGAGAGAGAGCGCCTCACTCACTCAGCAGAGCTTTTACAAGGCAATGGCCTTCACCTTGAGAGAGAGCCCTCTGCTCGCCCTCTGCTCGCCAAGGAACCTTGCCTCTCCCGTGTGGCACCACAGGTTTGGTTCACCTACCCAGGGCCCCAGCCCTTCCAGACCAGGTGGCTGCTGCTCACTGACCTTCAAAGCAAACAACAAAGGCCCCCCTCTGCTTTCCCTTTGTCTGCTCCCTGCCTCTGCCTCCAGTGCTTATGAACACCGCAGGCTTATCCAGCACCTTTTATTTTTAGGACCTCAAAATGTTCAGAACAAGACATTTTTTTCCTTCTTGTCATGTGTTCATGACTGGGGAAATGGGAATCACAGACTATTATGGCATAATGACTCCAGCAATTATGCAACAAAGAGCTCAAGATAAAGTAAGGGGGGGGAGGCTCCTCCTGGCTCTGGCCTTTTGGGGGGGATCTGGCTGCCAACGAACCCAGCTATACCTCAGCTTCCGAAGCCACTGACAAGGCTCCTGGCCGGGGCTTGCTGATCAGCTGCTTCTTCCGAGCAGGGGCCTGAGTGACAGGCACGGAGACATGGACTGTCTGGACACGAGGCTCACCCATGTTAGCCATTTCAACAGTTATTTTAAAAGCATTTCAATAAGAAGAGCAGTTTGTCACTTCCTCTGTCATTATTTTTTCTACCAGAGACATATTAATATGGATGTGGCTAGCAGGCTCCAAGCTTTGAATTGCTCTCATTAAATCACAGCTGGCTGGGAATACTCGGCAGTCCTGTGCCTTTATTTCTTAAGCCTGTTTTATAATGACATTAACATGGACTCCTCTTGACACCCCTTCCCTGGAAGTAAGCAGCTTAGCCCTCTGGGGGAGTGTGTTCTGATGATGCTCTATTCTCAAGAAATGCATATGCAATTTTAGTAATTAAAACATTTAATTTGGTGATTACCTTCACAAAAAGAAACTGCTGGAATTGTCTTGGTAGGGCAATGTTCCGTCCAGCTGTTACAGCTGGGGGCTATTCCGTCCCCACAGTCCAGTCCTCTTCCTTCTGTGAGAACAGCCCACCTGCTCGGGATGATGTCCTGGGGTCACTCACACATCCGGATTTTCTGAGAGGAAGTATTTCTATCCAGATAGCTCCATCCTTATTATTTTCCTCTGCTGACATGCATAGTTGGTTTCTGAGACATAGTAACTATTTTTTACCAAGAGGCAAGGAAAAAGCTGAAACATTGTACCTCCAAGGGGAACCCTCCCGGGAGGATAACACTCTGAAGAGGACAGACATTTCAGAGAACAGCTTTTGCACTTAAATAAAACTAGTGCTCTGAGGTAAATTCACCTAGGGAGCTTGTTAGATGAAGGGATTCCTAGATCCCACCCTGCACCAGTTTAGCCTGCAAGGGCTTGGGGGCGGGAGCGAGGGTGGGGGCGGGGCAATACCGAGAACTTTGGCTACTTAACAAGCTCCCCTAGTGATTCATTTGTTCCCTGTAATTCAGGGGCCACAGAGATGGGAGGTATCTACAAATCTGCACAGTTAGGGTGTCATCCTGAGTCACCTAGGGAACGGCGGCGCTTCACCTTTGATTAGGGGCAGCTGAGCTTATCTACCTGGAAGACTGCTTTGTTTGGAAATGACAAAGTAGAAAAAGAGGTGCAATTAAGCTTTTTACAAGGCAGCTAATCAGCTCATCCCCTCCAGTACCTCAGAGCCAGCCTTCCTGTCCCTGAGTAGTCAGGAAAGTCAGTAAGACTCCATATTGTGTGGGCTGGAGGGAGACGGAGCAAAAGCCCCCACATTTTGCGGTCAGCCCCAGAATACTAAGACCACAGGGTCTCTTAGCCTCACCCTCTGCTGGAGAGAAAGAGCCTGGCGTGTTTGCTGGCGGTTCTTTTTTTATTCTATTTTTTTAAAAAATTTCCCCTTCAGTAGATTGCAAATACCAGCTCAACGGAGACCTGGGCTGGGCTGGGCCTATCAGAGCCTCCCAGGAGCCAATTTAAAATACGGATACCTGCACTATTGTTAACTGGCTTGGAAGCTGCACTCTGAAATCTTGTACCTATCTTGGCACTTGGGAACTGCTGTGAGCAGAGAGTACTCCTTGTTAGATGTTATTAGGAATAATTTCACAGAGAAGATGGTGTGAAGCAAAAGGAGCCTTACATGGAGTGACCTGCTTCCTGTGAGGTGAACCAGCTGTACCCATTCTTACCAATTCTTGTCCCTGTTTAGCACTGGCAGCTTCTTGAAAACTCATAAGGCTGGGAAGGGGAAGATCCTAATCTCATAGACTGCTATCTCTTGTAAATATTTGGGGGCAGGATGGATGGAGTCTCACCTGGGCAGAAGATGTAATTCAGGCTGGCCTCGAACTCATGATAATCCCTGTACTTCTAAATTACCGATGTACACCACCAAATCCAGCTACATCGGAAAAGATTTTAAGGCAGATTTATTTTTTATTTTCTTGAGCAGAGAGAACATAGATCTATTAAGGACAAGTGACAAGGAGCTCGAGAGGGTAGGAGAGGTGCCTGCTCTTAAGGAAGTATTTTTTGTGTTTGGTTAAGTGAATATTCAGGTGTGGGATCAGAGAGGCAAAGACACAGCCCAGATGTGTACCAGCTTTGGTTTCTTTGGGATACTCCTCGTGTGGCCGATTTCCTTTCTCCCTCCTTCCCTCCTTCCCTCCCATTCCTTTTCTTTCTTTCTTCTGTCTTCCGCCTTTGTGTGAGTGTTGAGGCCTCCAACTCACTAAGCCGTCCCCACCTTGGCAGGTTCCCCACCACAGTCTGAGGTGGCATTGGTTGACTCTGTTTTGGTACCTGTGCCTCTGCCCCCTCACAACTCTGGGTAGTTCCATACTCCAAGAAGACCTTCCTGCAGTTAGTTATCCGGCTATGTGTGCAGCAGCAGCACCGTACAGCACCGTGGTAGACTAAGGCAGAGCACCCGGGCCGAGGCTTCCCAGACTGTGCTGTGGGAGCGCCGGCTCTCTAGGTTTGCTGAGAGGAGACCTCTGCCAGGAAGACGCTGTTGTCACGGCCAACTCCTTAGCAAGCAGGGTATGCAGAAGGAGCAGGAGCTAAGCTCGTGGCGGTGAGGGTGGACGGGACAGGCGCCCGTGAGCCTCGCGCGCCTGTGAGCCCCGCACGTCAGGCTCTGTAGTGAGCGCAGCCTGACAAGAGCCACACAGAGGACTTGGATGAGAAAAACAACAAAAGTACTGAAAATGGGAAAAGGGTGTTTGTGAGTTCTGCTCGTGGTCACTCAGTGAAGATGGCGTTCAGAGGAAAGAAAATGGAGATGCTGCCCGCTGCTCCAGAGTGCAGGGAGCTGAGTGCTGAGTCAGCTGCAGCCAGAAAGAAGGGGTGGGGGAGGCGCGCACAACAGGGCTGTATACCAGGGGGTGAGAGGGGGTGACGCACGACACGGCTAGATGTCACACTGACTGTACCACTTGAGTTATTATTGGAATATATCCACTTAATCATTCAAGTTTGTTCCTGAGGAACCAGTATGCTCAGATACAAATTTCAAGGACCTTCAAAATGCTTTGGACTGTGAAACCCGTAATAGATATGAAATTAACACATATTTTCCTAAGTGGCTCACAATGCGATAGGTAAACGATAGGAATGAAAGCAAAGGTTGCTGGGAAATAGCTCATTTACATGAGAGAAGAAATGGGAGTGGGGACGTGACCTGAAAAAAGTAGATGCCACAGTGTGGTGGGAAACACCTTTCTTCCTCTTAGTGGCCCTAGTAGGGCCACTCTTTGCCTATGAAAGAAAAGCCAGACATTTGTACTATTATTTCCTATGTTTTATTAACAGGACTTAGATTATAATAGATTTAGAACTGAAAAATAAGGACATCATAACCCATGAACTACTACTATATTTTTAAGGCATCGGACTGCATGTGTGTGCGCACACGCTCGTCTGTATATGTGTGTCTTGTCTCTGTGTGTGTGTCTGTGTGTCTGTATGTATGTGTCTGTGTCTGTGTGTGTGTGTAGTTGATGGGAAGGGCAAGTTAGGAAAATGCTATTTTATTATGAAAAATACTACCATGCAATGTGCTACTAAAGATTATTTGCTGTTGGCATTGACAGAGGGGCAGGGTGGGTTGGAGCCACTACCATTGTCGATGGCACAAACAATGGTAGGTTCTCAACTGGGTGTTGGGTGAGATCAAACCAGGTGCTTGATGCCGGCCCTCACGGAAGTGGTGACACCCCAGGAATTGACAATTCCCACTGATCACACTCTGGCTCTAGAGAGCTAGTTGTAAGCAATCTCTTATCACATAACCATGGGCAAGTCTTCTTGCTGATCAATGGATGGTGACCAACCATGAGCATTCCCTCCTTGGCCACCATAGTGAAATACCATGAAGCAATAGGAATCCATTTCTGACAGTTCTGCAGGCTTGAAGTTCATCTCGGAGGTGTCAGCAAGTCTCCTTTCCCTTGAGCCTCTCTCCTTGGCTCACCTGTCCACCTTCTCACTGTAGCAGGTGGCCCTTTCTCTGCACACATGTATCCTTGTGTTCTTTCCTCTTCTTAAATGATATCAATCATATTGGATCAGTGACTTAACCCATATGACCTTGTTATTAAACTTGGGGCACAGCCTGTGCCCCCAAGTCAGGTCCAGCTACCTTAATAAGACAATTAGAAGACCAAATTAAAAGCAAAAAAAAAAAAAAAGAGGAAATGTATTCAATGTGGCCATGTTGGAAACAGGGGCGAGGGGACCCTGCAAACCCCTCAGGTCAGTCTTCTGGCAGCGTCCCTGAAGTGAAATCGAAGTTTAATCAGAGGCCAAGGATGTGAGCATCTATGCAGCCCCAGTCGTAGTGTGGCCCTGTCCACCACTGAGTCACCGTCGTCTGGACTTCAGCTCCTCATGAGAGGTAGTCAGACAACTTGTGGCACGGTGTGAAATCTCTTTCCAGGAGACATGCTTACTCTCTGGATGATGTCTTTTGGTTTGCCCAGTATGGAAATTCCTATTTCTTTGGGGTCCATTGTTTCTATAGTCTGATAGTCAGACTGAGAGACATAAGAAAAGGTTTCTTTTTATGATATCTTTATTTTTAAACCAGGCATAGTGGTGCATACCTTTAATTCCATCACTTGAGAGGCAGAGGCTATGAGTTCAAAGGCAGCCTGGTTTACATAGTGAGTTCAAAGACAAGCAGGTCTACATAGAGGGACCCTGTCTCAACAAACAGACAAACAGACAGACAGACAACAACAAAAACCAAGAATATCTTCATTTCTGCCAGACCTATTACAACCCCATTCAACATTAATTATGTTTTTTAAGGGCGCAATCCTCAAATAGCCCAAATCATACAAGGTTAGGGTTTCTGTATCAGAATTGGGAGGAATACAATCTGGACTATAGTACCATGTGTTACAGTTTCAAGGAGAAATGTCCCTCACAGGTTCATGTATCTGAACACTTGGTTCCCAGTTGGTGGCTCTATTTGGGGAAGTGGGGGAACCCTGGGAGTAAGAGGCACTGTTGGTAGAGGTGGGTGCTTAGGAATGGGCCTTTGAAGGTTCTAGGTTTACTGTGTTTCCCAGTTGAGTCCTCTGCCTCTAGATCACCACAATGAAACAAACCACTCTGTAAGATTCTGCCACAGTGAAGACCACCCCAGCCACATGATAAACTAGACACCCCTTAAATCACAAGCCAAAGCTTCCACCCTTTAATTCACTTCCATCCTAGAGTGTCGAGAACAGCAATCCCCCGTGTGGCAGGCGCCTGGGAAGATGCATTTTTATTTTCAGAAGCATTGATATTTCAACTCCCAAGGAAGAGAGATTTCAAGTAATTCCAGCCCCTCTCCCCAAGCACAATGGAGAATGGGGAGGCTGATAATTCTGTGAAGTAATGAAGTCTTGGTTCATAGGTACTGTTAGCATTATGGCTGTCATCTCCCAGGGAGTCCTGAAGACTGTGGGGCTTCATCTCACACCAACTATATAGCTTTGTAAAGTACAGTAGAAGATGAGGTGCCACAGTCATTTGACTCGTCCTCAGGGACAAAACCACAGGGAGACTGGGGCTTTGAAATATTCTGCTCAAGTATTTTCTCAGTGCCTGCTGAGCCCCGTGATAATAGCAATGACCTTTTTCAGCAATCAGGAGAGATCACGGGACCAGCACTCTCTGTTTCCTTTTTCTCTTTCTCTTTCTCTTCCTCCTCCTCCTCTTCTTTCCTTTTTCTTTTCTTTTTTTCTTTTTCTCTTTCTTTCTTTCTTTTTTTTTTTTGAGATAGGATCTTGTTATGTAGTTATGTAGCCCAGGCTAGCCTCTAACTCTTGCTCCTCCTCCCCACCCATTGTACCACCACCACACCCAGAAAGACAAGCTTGATAATTGTATGGTAGAAGTTGCCTCTTGTCCAGATGTCATTTAGGACCCAGGTAACCATGATGACTGCTAGTACCCATCCACAGGATGAGGGAAGCAAATCTGAGCAGAGACAACCCCGAGGAAGGTAGAGAAATGAAGCTAGAGTCTCCACAAAACAATGCCCAGAGCCCTGGTCTATGCACAGGTCCTTGTGCCAAGACCACAGCTGGGATTGGTTTGCATGCAGATCCCAGGAAACTCCCTGTGCTGAGATTCTACTCCTTGTGAGGGAGACTCTAAGAGGGTGGAAACTTGCTCTAATTCTGAAGTTCAGAGGTGGGGCCTTTAGACATGACAGGGATCAGATAGGTCATCAGGTTGGGGCCTCTTTGGTCAAATCTCCTTGACTTGATAAAAGGGCAGAAAGTGGGTACATGTTTTCTGCGTGTCATTTACCAGTTGTGCCTTGTGCCACCTTGGGATTCTGACAAGAAGGAAAGCACCACTAGATTATGGCCCTCCACCTTCACCTGTAGACCCTAGACCCAAAATAAACTGTGTGTGTGTGTGTGTGTGTGTGTGTGTGTGTGTGTGTGAATGTGTGTGTGAGTGTATGTTTGTGTGTGAGTGTATGTGTGAATGTGTGTGTGAGCATATGTGTGAGTGTGTGTGAATGTGTGTGTGAGCATATGTGTGAGTGTGTGTGAATGTGTGTGTGTGTATTGGTGTGTACGAATGTGTGGGAGTGTATTATGCATGTGTGAGTGTGTCCAATCTGTCATCTTTATCTTTTAGCAACAGAAAATGGACTATTATTATTAGTTAGTGAGTTCATTTTGTTGTATGGTCCATTTTTCACTGGCTCTCTTTATAACAGAAACCCTATAACCAGGCTTTTTGATATATGCCTGAGCCCACAAAACTCAGGAGATGGAGAGGCAGGAGGATTGCTGCAAGTGTGAAGAGAGCTTGATCTACATAGTGACTTCTAGAGCAGCTGAGTTATATAATTCATTATATAATGAGATCCTGTCTCAAACTGAATTTTATTTTTATTTTTTAGGCCTATTTTATTTTATATGTATGAGTGTTTTGCTAACATGTGTATCTGTGCATGACATGTGCCCAGTGCATTTGGAGGTCAGAAGAAGTTATTGGATCCCCTGGAACTGGAGTTATGGATGGTTGTGAGACACTATGTGAGCCCTGAGAATAGAACCTAGGTCCTCAAGAAGAAGAAGAACGGGTACTCTTAATTGCTGAGCCATCTCTCCAGTCCCATCAAACTGGAAAAAGGAAGAAAAGGAAGAAGAAAAGAACAGCAGGAAGATCATCTTGATGGTGATGAGGGCTCTGTGTGAGTATCATGGTGTACAGGGGCTGTGTGTGAGCATCGTGGTGTGCACGGGCCGTGTGTGAGCACTGTGGTGTGCACAGGCTGTGTGTGAGCACTGTGGTGTGCATGGACTCTGTGTGAGCACTGTGGTGTGCATGGGCTGTGTGTGGGCACTGTGGTGTGCACGGGCCATGCATAGGCTGTGTGTGAGCACTGTGGTGTGCATGGGCTGTGTGTGAGCACTGTGGTGTGCATGGGCTGTATGTGGGCACTGTGGTGTGCACGGGCTGTGTGTGTGCACTGTGGTGTGCACAAACTCTGTGTGAGCACGGCTCTGTGTGAGCACTGTGGTGTGCACGGGCTCTGTGTGAGCACTGTGGTATGCACGGGCTGTGTGTGAGCATCGTGGTGTGCATGGGCTCTGTGTGAGCACTGTGGTATGCACGGGCTCTGTGTGAGCACGGCTCTGTGTGAGCGCTGTGGTGTGCACCGGCTCTGTGTGAGCACGGCTCTGTGTGTGCACTGTGCTGTGCACAGGCAGAGCATATGTGAGTGGCTGGCATTGGGTCTGTGCATTACTGCTGCCATCACACATCCGTGTAGCCTTCCGTTCCCGTTCCTTCATTTACAGTCAGACAGAGGGTGGAAGTGTGGGGAACAGGCAACCCTGGCTGTGGCCAGGACTGGGAATGGCCTTCTCAGATGGCTTGGGAAGGACCCCGGGGACCTCAACAGGATGCTTTCTCACAGGAGAGGCCTGGGGAAGGCCTCTCGGACTATGGCAGGTGTACTGATTAACATCTGTCACCTTGAAACAAACTAGAGTCACCTGTGAAGAAGAAACCTCAATTGAGGAACTGCCTGCGTTGGTTGGCTGTGGGCATGTCTTTAGGGGCTTGTTTGTTTGTTTGATGGTTAATATAGGGGTGCCTAGCCCACTGTGGACAGTGCCACCTGAAAGATCTGACCCCTTATGAGGAAGGTTAGGCCCTTAGCAAACTTAGAGCCGAGACATGCCCGGGCAAAAATCCCACCCAGCTATTTTTAATTAAATTATCTTGAAAACACCCTAACAATTAACTCAGAGCTATGAATTT
>CM052718.1:58286770-58313211 GCA_028551405.1 Uromys caudimaculatus | reverse complement strand
CTGGGAGATCATCGGCCCCTCACTGGGCCGAGAGCAACTGCATACCAGACTGCGCGCATACCGAAAATACAGATTCAGACTTCAGCCGGCACAGACAAACAAGAACACAAACAGAATCTCACCTCCAAGTAGGTTTTCGGAGACGAGGGTGGTCGCAAATCCCGGACGAGCCCCCAAATGAAAGACCCCCGAGCTGGGGAGACCCTCGCTCAAGTCTCGGGATGGTGCGACCCCCCAAGAACTCATGAAAGACCGTCCTTGCTGCAATCACACGAGGTTTAATTCGGGGGCGGTGAGAAGGACCAATGCACTGGGGTCGAACCCGTAACCTACGCAGAGGCAGAGGGGTT
This sequence comes from Uromys caudimaculatus, assembly GCA_028551405.1. Classification (NCBI taxonomy): domain Eukaryota; kingdom Metazoa; phylum Chordata; class Mammalia; order Rodentia; family Muridae; genus Uromys; species Uromys caudimaculatus. Next base: position 58,312,861 of record CM052718.1, on the reverse strand, counting down.
TGGACCCGAGCAGCTGAAGTCAGGGATATTTAAAGGGAAAAACCACAAAGGGGTGGGGAACGGAAGGAATTTGCGTTATGGGGAAGTACAGAATGTTAGTCACAAGTCAGTTGCCCTGAGGTCAGGTCAAAGTCACCTGTAGGAATGTAGCTGGGTGGGATTTTTGCCCGGGCATGTCTCGGCTCTAAGTTTGCTAGGGGTTTTTGCCCGGGCATGTCTCGGCTCTAAGTTTGCTAAGGGCCTAACCTTCCTCATAAGGGGTCAGATCTTTCACACCCTCCTCCTAGTAGGGTGGGAGCTGAGCAGGCCATGGAAGGTGACAGTAAGCCGAGATCCTCCATGGTTCTTGCCCCTGCTCTGACTTCTCTCAGTGAGGGACTATGATTGGAATATCTGAGCCACGTAAAGCCTTTCATTCCCAAGTTGCTTCTGGTTGTGTTGTTTACCACAGCAACACAAACCAAGCTGGGACAGCAAGAGTGGGGCAATTCTAAGTGAGAGATCGGGCAGCTGCTGAGAGCACAGGGGAGCTGTGGGCAGGAGGAGGCACACAGGAAGAAGCCATCGGTCATACCCTGACAGAGACTCCAAGGCTCTGCCTCACTGGCACCCATTCCCCCCCCCCCCCCCCCCAGCATCCTCTATCAGAAACAGGTCTCCAATGTTTTATCAAGGGAGGAGGAAGTCAGAGATTGGCAGAATTCCCAAACCTAAGATAGGGGAGGGGAAGCAGTTCCTGGAGGTGACAGAAACTGGGTGACCTCCAGTGGGTACCAAGATGAAGACAACTGAAGGCTAGCCATTCAAGAGGCTGGGAACCCACAGAGACATCAGCCTGGTGATTGGCAGGAGTCAGCAAGGAGAGAGACAGAATCACTGAAAGACCATGTCCTAGACCCGGCCCCTCCCACCTGATATCATCCTATGGGTGTCTTCTCCAGCTGAGACCTTTGCTTCATTTAAAGGCTGCTTCTGATAGTGCAGGAAGTAAGACTTTGAGAAACTTCAGGAAAACAGCACTCCAATTTTCTTCACGTAAAAGATAGACATTGGTTTGCAAAATTAGGAGCAAATGAGATTTTAAGAGAAGCAAGAGCAAGACGCTTGCAAGGCCTTGTGTCTCTGACATGCTCAGAGGGACCTCTGAGAGGATGTAATAAGTCACATTCTTTACATTAGGGTCGAGAGCTCCAGTGCTCCGCTGCGGGGTCCGCAGTGCTCCCATCTCCAGATGTAAGTGTCTCACAAGGGTCCCTGCTGCTCTCCCCTGAGAATCCCCCTTTCCCAATACATCTCCCCTGACTGATTTTGATGATGTCCTTGGTCCTCTGGCCTAGAAGTCACCTCCAGGTTTCCGCACCTGTTCCTGGTGAAGTTCTCAGATGAGAACTCTGACGTGCTTGCCAAAGAACTGCTTTCAGCAATGTCTCTGGAACAGCAGTGCGCTCAGATGCCACTGCCGGCAACACCTTGGATATCCGCCAGGCCACGTGGCACCTGGGTGCTGAAGGGCAGAGGGAAGGAGCTATGTGCTGCTCTCGGGAGCCTTTGGAAAACCAACACTGTTTCTAACTGGAGCTGGGAGACAATTCCCTCCCTCTTTCCATGCAGTCCAGCATTGGCTAGAGTGCCCAGGCCCTGGCCACTCAGAGCGAGCCTCCCGGCTGTGGGAGGCCGGTGCTCTCTGCCTCCCTCCCATTGAGACTACTTTAGCTCCGCTCACGCCACTGGACACTGCCCGTGTGCTATTTTTTTTTTTTTGCATGCCATGATCTTCCTCTTGTTCTTCGATGTCTCTTAAGTAATTTCCTAGTTTATGTAGGTGATCAGTAAGGGACGCTGCTGCATGTAGAATATGGAAGGTCCTATTTTAGGAGCACAAACGCAAAACAAGACTAGACCTCATTTAGACAGTAATTCTCTGTGGTTGAGTTTTAATCGGTTGCTATGTATTGTAATGCTAAATTCTGTACTCCAGAGGTCTAGTTACCTACAAGTGAATTCCCTTGCCAGCTTTTGTTGTGCGAACCTTGTTCCTTAATGTAAAACTATTGGTTAAATAATAATGGCTATAGCAGTTACTGGGGGTGGGGGTGGGGATTAAAGGTCGGTAGGTTTGGAGTGACCTGGTTGGGGGTTGCAGAGGGAGGAGAGAGAAGAAGGCCACCGTGAGAGAAGATGGACCATGAGCACATGGCCAAGGAGAAACATTGAGTATTTGGGGTTGCCCAAAGAAGCCAGGGGTTGCCCAGCCAAAGAACTTGCTCTCCACAGCAGCCCCAGGAGCTGGGAGATAATCTCTCCCTGTAGCCCCACCCCCACACTCCATGTCAAATTCCTAGAGGGGAGAACTCAGCAGACCAGCTGTGCTTGAAGTCTTCTCTGGGTGCAGAAACATACGCTCCTAGTTGGGGGCGGGGGTGGGGGTGTTTCAGGTCTTAGAAGGGATTCTGGGAGAGTTCTTCCTGAGGTTCGGTTTTCAGAGAAAGGGATCAGTCAGTGAGCAGACTTCTCAAAAGTTCTAAAACCAAGATGTGAGGCTTATTTCCATGTTCCTCAAATGATATATGTGTTAGGGTTTTCTTGCTGTGAGCAGACACCATGACCAAGGCAACTCTTTTAAAGGACAACATTTAATTGGGCTGGCTTACACCTTCAGAGGTTCAGTCCATTATCATCAAGGAAGGAGCATGGCATGGCTCAGGGGAGTTCAACATCTTGTTCCAAAGACAAACAGGAGAAGACTGGCTTCCAGGCAGCTAGGACAAGGTTATTAAAGCTCACAGCCCACAGTGGCACACCTACTCCTACAAGGCCATATCTACTCCAAGACCACACCTCCGTGGGCCAAGCACATACAAACCATCCCAGCATGGCTGTTGTGGCACTGGGAGTTTCCAGAACCTTGAACTAAAGCAGCCGTCTTTAACATAAAATGGCCGTGACCATCAGGAGTCTGAGAGGTCCTTCCTTTGTAAAGTCCACATCTGAGCACGACTGGATCTTCTCCATTTGAATAATGCATTGCAATGCATGGAGGAAGGGGAGATATTTCAGCTATTCTGTAGTATGCCAGACATTAGGAGATTCGTAAGTCAGTGCCCTTGTGTACTGGTGATTTTAGTTGTTGTTTTTGCCTTGGCTGTCCCAGAACTTATAATAGAGACCAGGCTAGCCGCAAACTCACAGAGATTCTCTTGCCTCTGCCTCCCGTGTGCTGTAATTAAAGGTGTTTGCTGGCCCCTTGTGCTACTAAAAATGTCTTTTGTGGTCAAATGGGGTGGCTTAGTCAGTAAATTACCTGCAGTGCAAGCATGAAGACCTGAGTGTGGAACCCTAGCACTCATGTGAAAACTGGGCGCAGCGGTGCATAGCTGTAACCCCAGTGCTGGGGTAGGAGTAGGATCAGGAGTTCAGCAGTCCAGCCAAACAGTGATCCGGGTTCCTGTGAGAGGTGACAGCTCAGAAGCCAAGATGGAGGGCTTTCCTGGGGAGCAGCACCCAACCAATGCATATACATATGCACATATGAACACACAGGATACAGAGCTGCTCAGCATGGGGGCAGACTCCAAGTTCAATCCCCAGAACTGAAAAAAAAATGTAAAAAGATAAAAAATTAAATTAAAATTCAATTAGTACTAACATTGTAAGGGTCTTTGATTCGACAAAGAATGATACCCCAGACTCAAATAGTATGTAAGCACAAAGAGTGTTTTATTCTGCAGAAGTCCAGCATGCTGGGGTCTCCCATTGCTGAGACAAGCAAGTGAGCTTGCAGGCCTGACTTACAGCACATAAGGGAATTCCTGGGTAGGTGACCTCTATGTTAATCTGTTGGGTTCATCTCTAGGGACATTTCATTACCGGAGTGTGGGGGCTGGAAACTTGCTGAGGAGGTCTGGGAACTGTTACTGAGGAAGTAGCTGAGGAAGTCTGGAAACTGCTGCTGACCCATTGTCCTTGCCTCAGACCAGATGGTGGGGTAGCTTCTGAGGCCTGGACTTGTCTGGAATTACCCAGTTCTTGGAAACAGAGATTTAGGCCTAGTCTCCTTAACTGCCAATTTGAAGCTTGTCATGGAGTCAGCCTAGCCTTCTCAACATGTAAGAGGATTATTATTGTTAGAGCTTCTCCCTCTGTCTCTGTCTGTCTCTCTGTCTTTCTCTTACTCAAGATTTCTTTCATCTGTAATTGTCTATGTGTGTGCATGAACAGTGAGTGTAGTCACCCTAAGATGCCAGAATGTCAGATCCTCTGGAGCTGGAGTTTCAGGTAGTCCTGGGTGCTTGGATGTGGGTGCTGGAACCAAACTCTACAAGAGCAATGTGCCTGCTTCCCTGCTGAGTCAGACTCCCTATAATTCAGCCTTTGAATTTCTGCATCCTTCTCTCCTGGTCTCCACAGTGGTGGGCTTACCAGTATGCACAGCACACTGTTTTATCGGAATTAGTCTTTAAACAAATACGCATTTTATAAATTCCTGGATTGATTTTATTTCCTTTTTGCGGTACTGGGAACTGAACCCAGGTCGTTGTGGATGAGAACACCTTTATTATATCCCCAGCTCTTGGTAGTAATTTCTAGGGTGAGTACTGACTCATAAAACTGGATTATTCAAACGTTCTTCAGGATCCTGGTGGAGTATAACATTATGCTAAGTACTGCAAGAATGAGCCCCAGCCGATGGACTTCACACTTCCCAACTCCTTGCTCATTGCTGTGGCCTCCTCTTCAGGTTGGTCAGACCCACTGCTAAAGGCTGGGTCTGCTCCAGCTCCTGGCGTCAGGAATCCTACTTTGTCCTATGGTTCAGGCTCCTGCAGGAGACGGAGAGAGAGAGTGGGAATCTAAATGTACTTAAGTTGCCGGGGGCTTTTCCTGACTCAGCTTTCAGACTCAGAAAGGACATCCAACAGGATTTCAGGTGCTGCATTTGGGTTCAGTACAATCCCATCTGGGTCTCCATTCTGTGCAGAAACAAGCCTTCTGGCTCCTTGGGTGAGCATGAACACATGACTTTATGTTTGAATGATTCTAGTGTGAAGTACAGGGGCATCTTTGACTCCCTTGTCCTCACCAAGAACAATCCAGGTTGCTGCTGACTTTTTTCTTGGCGAATTCATGAATTTGAAAGAGAAGAGGAGATGAAGGGCGACTAGAGATGCGGGTGTGAACACAGAGCTCTCGCCACTTTTACAGTCAGAAGGGAAAACACCAATTTGTACCTCAGGTAAGCATTTATGCCAGGCGAATCAGACTAATTAATCACCCTAAAATCCCCATCTTTTTTTTTTTTTCAAAGGCAGGAGCTGGGCTAGACTTACTAGGTAGCCAGAGATTATATGGAACACTTGCCCTGCTAACTGACCCCAGGTGCTGGGATTATAGGCATGCATCCCCAAGCCTGGGTTTGCTTCTCAACTCTTAACAAAGAGAAGCCTCTGTTTGTTTGATGTATGAAATTCCCCTGACTCCTCAATGTCTGAGCGGTCAGATTTTCCAAAAGCCAAAGGAAAGCTCACCCTGCGTGGCTGTCTCATCCTGAGACCCTGCCCATCAGGATCGCCTCCCAGCTGCCAAGCTTGAGCCCTCGTGTCTGTGGCTGCAGAGGCCAAACACTACTTCCTTCCCCTTCTCTTACCTTATCAAGTAAGAGATTTGTTCGGGATACCCATGGGGACCCAATAAGATGGCTTAGCAAGTAAAGAAAGGCATGGGGTGCAAGCCAGAAAGCGAAGTTCAATGTCAGAACCCATGGTGGATGGAGAGAGTAGGACTCCTGAGAGCTGACCTCTGGCGGTGGAGTGATCACTCAGTTAAGGACACTTTCAGCTCCTGCGGAGGACTGTGCTTGGATCTCTCAGCAGTCACATCGGATGGCATTGAACAGACTGCTCCACCATATAACTAATGATTCCAGCTCCAGGAGATCTCATTCTGAGGATACCTTTCTCTGGCTTCTGCAGGTCCCTGCACACATGAGGTATACATATACATACACACGAGCTAACTCATTCATAAGAACTGTCATTCAAGCCAGTAAAGGGGAGTCTCAGCACCTGAACACTGACGTGCTTGTCTTGCAGGCTCACTTGCCCCAAGATTTTCTGCCAAATGGGAAGCTGATGTGGATGAGAGCTTTTCCAGAGCTGAAGTGCTGAGATTCCAGCCCCATGGAAACTTCTCTTGCCCTAGGGATGCTGTTCTTGGATAATCTTCCTGGCATTTCCGAGCATTTTCCCTTAACATGAGTCACCATCTTTGTTCCACACCCATTGGCCTTCAGTGTGACAGCTGCTCTTGATGCACCAAGATCTGGGCTGGGGGGACTCGGGGCTCATGTGAGATAATGCCCTCTGGGACAGCAGCTACTTTACCTCCACGCTCAGCTTGGAGTGATCTCAGTGAGTAGGCCAAAGGTGTGGGGCAGTGATCTGTGACAGGCAATCTGGCACCCGGTTGAGCACAGGTGTAAAATCTGGGCGACCCAGTGGAACAATCCACAAGGGACTGGAAAACTTTATGCCAACACTCCCGGGATGCTTTTGGCTCCAGTCACGGTCACGTACCACCCCTCCTCAGGTAGAGGCATGGCCACACAGTCCAAGCCATCCCCATGTTAATGAGACACCTAGAGGCTTAGCCACGCCCCTTCCCACTATATCTGCCTCGCCTCTCCCAGAGGGGCGGAGGTACAATTCCATCCACGCCACTCCACACGATGACAATAAACGTCTTAGAATTATGGACTGTCTCTTCATCTGGACCCGCTGTGGGAAGCGAGAGATCCAGCCCTCGATTAAGGAGCCAAGTTCTAATCTCTTGCCACCAAAACCAGGTCTTGGCGGGAATCCCAGCTGCGCTCCGGCTAGCCTATCTGCGGCACCCTGCAGCAACTGCGGTGCCCCAGGCTAGAGAACCCATGGAGACGGCTGCTGCCCATTCCCCGAGAATGGCCCCCTCCCCCACCCGTCGGACTGTGTGGGAAGACAGCGCCTGGGACAGGCACCAGGTTTATTCCCATACAAAGGGAGCAGGGTGTCACTTCAGTTACGGTCTGCTTTTTGGTTGTTGTTGTTTGTTGCTTAAAGTTTTTTATTTTTCTGGTCCTGGGGATAGAACTCGATCAGGGCCTCTGTCATGCTAAGCAAGTGCTCTATCAACATACTGTGCCCCTTTTTCAGTTCCCGATACCCACAATCACAGGCCTAAGCCACTGAGCACTAGGTTTATCTTGGTCTTTTTGTTGTTGCTGTTGTTTTGTTTTTGTTTTTTTCAAGCTTCTATGTAGCCCAGGCTGGCCTCAGACTTGAGATCCTTCTACAGTTGCCTGTAAAGAACTACAATCCCAGTACAGGTCATCATTCATGCCCAGCACCTCAGTTGAGGTGTAAATAGAAGAATCAGAGGGTTTTGAGGCAGGCCTTGTGGCACATGCTGTCTTCCCAGCACAGGGGACTTCAGCTGAAGCCGAAGGATTGCCTAGAGGTCAAGGTCAACCTGGGCAACATTATATAGTAAGTTCTGGGCCAGCCTGAGCTACATAGTGAAACTTTGTCTAAAAAACAAAAGCAGGAAAAAAGAGGAGAAAGAAAAATAAATACAAGGTTATTGGAAATAGCTGAGGAGCTGACAGACCCAAAGAGCAGCTAAGGACCAACTTGGGAATGTGAACTCTTTTCAGGCACTAAATGGGAAGTTCCAGGACAGCAGTAGGTTGGCCAGCTTAGGGCCCATCCTTGGCTAGGCAACCTTATTGATCGTACCTGATTGTGGGAATGGGAGAGCGTTTTTCACCTAAAAGAAGGTTTCCTGGGTGATGGGCAGGCCGAAGATGTGTCTTACTAGACTTCCCAGGGGCCTTCTCAGAGGGATGTAGTTATCTGGTTATGTGTGACACTGCATGACCTCCTTAGTCACTCTCCCTGTGATGAGGCAGGGTCTGTCACCGAACCTGGAACTCACCTAGCTAGCCAGCTTCTCAGGGAGTCCACTGACTCTGCCTTCCAAACAGCAGGACTACAGGTGTGCCGTCATCCCCGTCACCCTCGTCACCTCTGTCATCCCCATCATCCTTGTCACCCCACCATCCTCCGTGGCTTTTAAGTGTGTGCTGAAGTTCCAGCCTTGGTCCTCAAGCTCTGACAGAAGCACTTTATCCGCAAGCCATCTCCATGGTCTTTTACCTGGAATTTTCAGAGGGGGACAAAGGTGAGCCTTGAGTAGATAAAGAATGCTAGTTATAAAATAGCAGAAGTATTTCAGGACTGGTGAGAGGGCTCCGTGGTAAAGGCACTTGCCATGTAAGCCTGGTGACACAAGGTCAATTCCGGGAACACACTAAAGGTGGAAAGAGAGAACTGACTTCACAAAGTTGTCTTCTGACCTCTTCATGTGTGTAACATGTAACCACACACACACATTATATTATGCATACACATGTAAATGCATTTTTGTTTGTTTATTTGCGGTTGATCCCAGGGCCTTTCATGATTCTACTGCTGCGGTATACTCCCAGTCCTAGGAAAGAGAATTTTAAAAGCCTCCTATTTCCCACATCTCAGAGACAACCACAGTCATTTTTAAAGGTCATTCTCTCCTTCAATGGATTTTTTTCAACAGAATTAAAGCCATGCTGAGGGCATAATTTTGGGTTTAATGTTTACACACTGTGCATTGATCCCAAAGGTACCCTCTAGATGGATACCTTCAGAGCACACTGGCTTAGTGAATGGATTTGTCCTGTACCTGTCGTGCCTGGTGGAGGAAGCAACAGGGTCTGCCTTTGGCACACTAACTGCTAACACTGGGGACCAGGCAAGCGCTGCATAGCTTGGGAAGTTGCTACCTCCTGATCTCTGTCTCAGAAGAGTTTCTGTCTGGGGACCACCAAGGCGAGTAGACAGTGCATGAATGTAATCTTAAGTAAGGAATGGCCCCACCTCTGCAATAGAGCCAATGTATGCTTATGTTAATGTGTCAAGGAGCTGTGCCTGTAGTTTGTCATTAAGGGGTTTTAGCAGATTCTAAGGATTTTCAGCCTTCTGGTGTGAATGGACCACAACTCCACCAAATATTCACCTATCTCTGCCTCCCAGCTACTAGGATTAAAGGATTTTGCATTATCATACCCAGCAAATATGTAGTCCAGGTTGGCCTTGAACTCATGATCCTCTACATACACCCTCCTCAGCAAATCCTACCAGTGCGTTCCAGCACAACTACTCCATCAAATCTTTAAATATACATATTCAGCCTCTGAGATAATGTAAAAACTGCAGTTTGCAATGGAAGAGTGAAATTACTAGGGAGGTGGGAGACTGGGGAACCCTAGTTGAAATGAAGCCAGGACTATCTTAATAACATGCTATAGAGACTTAGACATGTGTTTAAGCTATGAAAAATGTGTATTTAACAAATTAAACCTGAGAACTGCCTGATCAAATCTTTGCTGACATTTGCTAAGCATGGAGTTCATAGGGCTGTGAGCATTCTACAGTCTTTCACTTGAAGCTGGAGAAATCCAGACACTTCCACAGATCTCAGCCCTGGTCATGGAGGCCACCTACCCCTCAGAACTGTACAGAGCCACCTGTGAAGGGCATTACCTTGTGTCCCTAGAAAAGCATAGCTCAACCTTGCTGTTTGATTCATTCCACCTGACCCAGGCAGTCAGCTTCTCCTCCAGAAGCCTCTGTGGATTCTGACTAAGTATTTATCTTCACAGAGGAGGGCCTTCGAGGTCAAGGCTAGGGAATGCTGAGCATTGGGAAGGCCAGGCTAGCAACACACAGCACCTTGGGCTTAGGGGCTATGGCCTCTCTGGTGAGGGACTTCCATGAGCTCCTGACACTCTACTTCTGCTGCTTTTGTCTCAGTAGTTTGTCTCCACCCTGTTCTCTTGCACGCTGTTCATGGCAGCCGCCTCCTGGTTTGCATCTCCTTTCTTTCTCTGAGTTGCAGGTCACTCTTCACAGGCCTCCTCCACAGTTTCTCCCTGAAGCTGCTGCTAGGCTCCTGTTTACCCCAGCTCCTTCCCACCCCCATGATCCACGTCTCAGTGACCCCATGAGCATGCCAAGCTTTGGACCTGGGAGTCATTACTGACTCCTCCTGTATTCCGTTTTCATTCTACTCTGAGTTCTGCTTAGTCTGTTCATTGGATGGTTTGATGCATAAATGCTAACAATGTACCAGGCATCAAATTGGGTAACTACTGGGGAGCAAAACCAGTCACTATCCCATTTAGTCTAATATTGGAAATAGAAAACCTACGTCATATAAGAAATGTGTCAGGGCTGGGGCTGTAGCTAAGTGACTAGAGCTTGCCTGACATGCATGAGGCATGTCAGTTCCTAGCACCTTATAACTGAGGCATGGTGGTGCACACCTCAGTCTCAGTCCCAGTCTCAGGAGGTGGAATCAGAAGGACCATAAAATCAAGGTCCTCCTCAGCTATGCAGTGAGTTGAAAGCTAACCTAAGAGACCTTGGCAGAAAGAGGGGGATGGGGGCGTGTTATAAATGTTTGGTGATGGGACAGAGAAGGTTTCCCCAAGGAGAGCCATGTGAGATAGCCCAATAATGAACTAGATCTAAGACTAGGTCAGAGATATCAACTTCTAAGTAGGCAGAACAACTGTGTTTACCTCTAAATGAGGCAGAAAGAATGAGGCATGGCCCTCCCAGAACCAGTGGCTCTTTGGGAAGGCCATTGTGGCTGAGGGGGACAAATGCCAGGGGTAATATGGGCAGGAAGAGTGGACAGAGGCCCTGTTGTCAGGCCCTTGTAAGGAGCTTAATCTCTCAACAAGCTGAAGCAAGCTGGATGTGGTGCTGTCTGCCTTTCAACTCAGTCCTTGGGAGACAGAAGCAGGCAAATTTCTTTGAGTTCAAAGCTAGCCAGCTCTACACAGTAAGTTCCAGGCCAGTTAGGGCTACCCTGTGAGACCCTGTCTCCAAAACAACAACAACAGGTTAAAGAAGACCACTGTGTAAGGTGAGAAGTAGGTAGGATGACAGATTTATACCCCAAATCAGTCTGGCTGCCATGTGGAAAAGACACTGCGGTGGAGCTTGGGGGGGGGGGGGGGACAATGAGCCCGTTGGCTTTCTTACTTTTTAAATTTTGATTTATCTTATTTTATTTTATATGTTTTGCCTGCATGTGTGCATGATGTCCATGCTTGGAGCCTGTGGCTGTCAGAAGAAGGTATCAGATCCCTGTCCGTGATCTGATGTTACAGTGGACCTAGAGGTACCGATGGCTGTGAACCACCACGTTGGGGTTGAGTATCGAACCCTCCTCTGTAAGAGCACAGAAGCTCTTCATCACTGAACCATCTTGCCAGCTTCCTTCTTATGCTCCCTTGAGCTGTGGTCGCCAGCCTGGACCCTCCTTGTCTCTTCCCTGGGTCTGACCTATGTTTAACATTTATCAATAGGGGAAGAGGGATCCTTTATTGAACTCAGACCCCTTACTGTGGCCTGCAAACCCAGCCCCTAGTTGCCTCTGGTGTCACATCCATTTGTCACTCATGTGCCCTCCCTAGGACTTAGTCTAGGAAGAGGGGACTAGAGAGCTGGGAGTGGTTTGAGGGCTAGAAGCAGGTAAGAAGTACAAGTCAGATCTGAGGCTGAGCTTGCAGTCTTGGAGGTTGATCCATGTTAGAGAATGGGGCGTGGCTGAAGCAAAGGGTTCAGGTGGAAGAGGATCAGGGACCAATGCCTGGGGGACACTCAGGAACCAGACACTTGGAGGCTTAGAAAGAAGACCTCGGGTCCTTGTTGGGTGGTGATGACTGTAAACAGGAACCCCAAGCAGTAGGAGTTGAGAGCTTCTGGACTCCAGCTAGTGGAGAACCGACGTTCCTGGCTAGCTAGTACCCTAGCTGGTAGAGGACCGGCAGTTGTCTATGATGTATGAGGCCCTGGGTTTGATCCCTGGCACCAGGAAATAATAACACTAATAATGGGTAGGACTCAGAGATGTGGGACTGAGAAGGCCAACGACAAAGGCAGACTTGAGGCTGACTTGGTAGGAGAGAAGGGTGGACAGCCAAAATGAATCTTACAGTGAGGCTCAGGGCTAGAATGAGGACACAGAGACTAGAGCCTGGTGGCTCCTTCCCTTCCACAGTCACAGCCACGCCTTGTCATCCTAACTCCTACAAGTCAGGGACACTAAAGGGCAGTCCTCGAGCCCACCAGCACCAAGGGTGAATGAACTCTCAGTGGGAATACCGTCCTGGGAGTAGCCCTGAGGAGGGTCTGAGGGGACCATAACTGTTTGTGGTTGGCATGGTAACCAGGAGACTATGACATACATAGAGGGTGGGCGAGGTCACAGAACACAAGCTTTAAAGTACGTGAAGCATGTGTGGCTCATTTAATTTTAAAGGAGGCCTCTGAGAAGAGCTTAGAACAATTTTTTCCTCTGAGTGCCATTTCCCAAAGGTACTCACAGAACAATAAGGTGTGACCATAATGGCCGCACTGAGTTGTCTTTTGGACAGTGTTAGGAGGGACATAAAGAAGGTGGACCGAGAATTAAGGCAATTGAGATGTATCGACGAAATCAGCTCCCGCTGCCTCTGTGACTTATACATGCACCCGTACTGCTGCTGCGACCTGCACCCCTATCCCTACTGCCTCTGCTACTCCAAGCGATCCCGCTCCTGTGGCCTGTGTGACCTCTACTACCCATGCTGCCTGTGTGACTACAAGCTCTACTGCCTTCGACCATCGCTCCGCAGCTTAGAGAGGAAAGCAATCTGCGCCGTTGATAAGAAAGAGTGTTGGCTGAGTGTGACTCTAGGCCTGAGGAGTCAGTGGGAAGAGGCGGGCGGGGATGTGGGGACAGTGACCGATGAATAGATGTGCAAAGGGGTCCAGATAGGTGACCAGGCTTGAGGAAACAAGAGTAAGTGGGCCTGCGGTGGGAATAGAGAGGTCCAGAGGGGCAGTGTGGTAAATAAGGTTGCCTTAATGACGGAAAAATAGGGGTGTCATTAAAAAGGTGTTGGAAGCAGCAAACTCAGCGTTTCTTCTGGGTATGGCTGAGGTGATCTGGGCGAGAAGAAAGTCCAGATTATCCATCAGATCCTTAATGTTTGCCAGAAGCCTCGGGAGCAGAGCCTGAGCACTGGAGGTGTCTCCCCAGTGTGTGGGAATTGTTCTCCCATCCAGTCTCAGGCAGAGTTGATCTAGAGCTAGGGCTGTTATGCTGGCCTCCCCTCCTACCTCAGAAAGGATTTGCGACATCACAGGCTGCAGCCATCACAGTAGACTTAAATGGGGTTAAGTTGAATTGGATAATATACTTGGGGGTATGTTTTCCCTAGTTTATTTTCCTATCCTTTCCTAACTTACATGTACCCACAGTCTGTGTATAGGGGAGAAGCCGTGAGAGTGGGCTTTGTCCCCTGGTTATATAAATGACTGTATTCTCATCCAGTGGATTAAAGAACCGAGTGTAGTAGCCGACGCCTGTAGATCCTAGCACTTGGGAGGTGGAGGCAGGAGCCTCACCGGTTCTTGGCTAGCTTCTGATACAGAATGAGTATGAGGCCAGCTTGTGCTCTGTGAGACTGTTTCAAGAGATTTTAAAGGGGATTGAAGAGTTGGAAAGTTCTTTTATGTATATGGTAAACAAAAGGCTCAGCGGCAGATGAACGAGAGGCAGCTGCGAGGGGTGGGAAGGTGGTCAGACGGATAGATGGATGAGTGGAAGGGGTGTTGGGTGGGGGGTGGGTGGACAAAGTCCCTTGACAACAGTGATATTGAGAAGGGTATTGAGACAATTACTGACGATGTCACTAAGGGTCAGGGTCATACCTCCCTGACAATCTAGAATGGAGAAGTCACCTACAAGTTTATCTATATTTTGAACCAATGTTTATTTTTACTCCTTAGGATGTAAAGTTATCGAACTTACATTGTAAAACAACAATTAATATTTGGTTCAAACGTTCAGTGTCTTTGGGAGCAGGTCTGTGTCCTCTCTCCGTGCTTCTATGTCCTATTGTGTCACCTGGCTGACTCCCACTTCCTCACCTGCCAGGGCAGATGCTTTTCTCTCTACTGTCCATCCTCCTGCCTTTCTACAAGGCTGATTCTTGACACACGGTAGACTTGACTTCATGCCTTATTCTCATATAAGTTCAGAAAGAGCACTGCTTTCTCTGGTCTGTGGTCCTTTCCTGGTAGTGTCCAGGTCTCCTCAGTGCTGACCTTAGTATGTATGTGAGGTGTCCTTAATTTCTGCATCTGTGAATCTCAGGCCTGCCCCCTCTTTATCTCTTCTTCCCCAGCACTCTTCTCCCAATTCTTGTCACCTTGCAAAATTTCTGCACTCTACTGCCAACAGACTGACATGTTCGCTGTGTGGAAGGGCTCAGTGTCATGTGTAAAGCTACAGCCTCAGTTTTCCTGATAGGGGTGAAAATGTTAAGCCCAGATCTGAGCTCTAACCCCAAAGGACTCATGGCTAATTTTTTCTTTCAATTAAATGCCTTCTTTTTTTCCTTATCTTTAATCTATCATCTGACACATGACTGACTAGCTCTAGAAATAATCTCCAAGTTTTTTTTTTTAAACCATCTTTGGTATGAAACTATTCAAGGCGTTTTGAGTTTAGAATTCCTATCTGCATGACCTTTCATCCCTTTAAAGAATGTCTGTGCACTGGTCATTTCAAGTGTTGTCCAGACTTGAATAACAAATTTTAAATTCTCTCCACAAGTATCCGTTGTTTGATTGATCGATATGTGTGTACAGTGGGCTTTTTTAGACTCAGATTAAAAAGTCCCACCCACCCACACCCACACACACAAAGACAGCATCTTAAAACCTCAAGTATTTCTCTCCTCATTTACTTTCATGCTATGAGTTTGAGGTTTTCAGTGAATCTACTAAGTCAACAAAGCTGACATAGGGCAGAGGTTTTATGGCTACCAAAAAAGCTGTTTTATCCCACAGATGAGAACTCCTTGCTTCTTCTGGATCCACTGAATGGTGGAAGTAAGCTGCCTCTTTGTTTTTTATACTCTTTCAAACCCCTGGGTCTCAGGGTCCACCATCACTACACAGTTGATGTGCCCAAGTAGGTCAAATGCAATTTTTGTTTTGTTTTGTTTTTGTTTTAGAGACAGGGTAGCCCTAGCTGCCCTGGAACTCAAACAGATCTGCCTGCCTAGGCAGAGGCTCAATAAAAATGCTCAAATGCATTTTTATTTATTTTTTAGTGCTAGAAATAAAACTCAGGTCCTTGTTATGCTAAATAAGTACTCTGTCACCGAATTACACCTCTGTCTCAGGTGTGTGTTTGTTATTTGGTTTAACCCTTTTGTTTAATGAAATGGGCTTAAGGCTTGTTCACTAAAGGTCTCAAACTTAGGGTAAGCCTGTTTAAGGTAGAGCCTACACAGCCTTATAAAGATGACTTGCTGCTCACAGAGTAAAAACTAGAGATCTAGCACTTCCTGTCTAATACCCCAGTAAGCTATTGTCTTAGTCATTTTATAACAGTGCAACATTGAATAGTAATGCTCCTGTTGACTAGGAGCTGACAGCAAAGCGACATTTGCCTGAGTCTAAAGTACACGTGCACATCCATGTAGTTCTCAGTGTGGCTCCTGACCCAGTGTTAGTGGCATCACCTGGAACTTACTAGAAAGGCAAAGTCTCAGCTCTACACCAACTTAGTGAATCTAGAACTCCAATGGGAACCAGATGCCTGTGTCTCCTGAGTCCTGCTGCGAGAAGGGGCTCAGATGCAACTACACACCCTACGACCTGCTCCCTGCCGCCAAGTGACATTTGTCTACTCTAAAAGGGGGCTGAGGAGTTGGCTCAGTTGCTAAAGTGCTTACCCCACAAGCATGAAGATCAGAGTTTAGATTCCCAGCATCCACATAAAGAAGTTGGGTGCTGTGGCATCTATAACCTCAGCACTGGGAAGGTGGAGACAGGGGGATCTCAGGGGTTTGCTGGCAGCTGGTGTGGTCTAACTGGTGAGGTCCAGGTTCAGAGAGAGACCCAGTCTCAAGAGCTAAGTTTGCCTGACGTCCTCCACTCACGTGTAAAACCACGCAAACATACACTGAGCTGGGGCAGAATAAGGCAGATGAAGATAAATAAGTGTTGGTGAAGTGGTAAAGTTTAGCCAGCTCTTTAGAACTGAAATTGAAGAGAAAAAAGAATATCTCCATGAAGTCTAGGGGGAGGGCCACCTGTCTCTGCACTTCAGAGTCTTGTCTGTGTTACTTTCTTCCTCCCAGGGTTGAATTTTATCTTTGTGAAAACAACTGAATGTATAATTCATTACTGGGCAGGCAGGATGCTTTACATACAAGACTGTGGTTGGACATGGGGGTGAACACAGCTGTGTCCTGGAGAGAAGTAGGACGCTCTCTGCACAGGTGCAGTCCCACCATAGCCGGCAAGGTTCCTTCACTCCAAGGGAGTGAGACACAGGAGGCCGTTTTCCTTGGCTCAGAACCTTGCACTTGGGGTTGTAGGTAACCCATCAGGCAAGAGGCAAGTTCAGAGTTGTTTGATGAGCCAAATGTGGCTCCAACAAGTTCTTCCACAACTACATATTCTTGCTCATAGCTAGTAATGTAGAAGTGACAAGAAATCTGACCTGGATGAGTTTTAAGCAGTCTTCTGAAGATTCATGGTGTGGGACCCCTGGACAGTATGGGACCCCTAGACAGTGTGGGACTCTTGGACAGTGTGGGACCCCTGGATGGTGTGGGAGCCTTAAACAGTGTGGGACCCCTGGACATTGTAGGACCCCTGAACAGTGTGGGATCCCCAAACAGTGTGGGACCCCTGGGCAGTACGGGGCCCTTAGATAAGACACTGCAGGGCCAAAGGAGCCAAGGTGACAGGAACAGAGGAGGATGAAGAGGGGCTAGCAACAGAATATGTTTGACTGTACGTGAGACTCAGGTGTCTAAGAGGAAATGTATTTGAAAGATGGCTTTGATTGATAAAGCAGGTTCCCAGGTTAGTCTCCAGTCCTGCAGAGAACAGGCCAAGCTTTGCCTGGAAGAACCAGCAGCAGCTTAGGGGTCCTGCTTGAGCTTCTGGGCCTTGTACTAGTTTCAGCCCATCCTTACTATCTTTAATGTCAGGATTTAATGTTTCTCATGTGAACAAGACTTTGACTCCCCCTGTATTGTGTGTCTGCACACACACACACACACACACACACACACACACACACACACACACCATAAGGGAGTTTTGAATTCTTTCACACACATGCCTTTGCTTGCTTCTTCAAGTCATGATCCAGCTAGAGTGAGCTGGTGTCTAGTTCCCCACACCACTCAGTGAGACTTCCCTCACAGAGCCAGTGAGTTCAAAGACACCAGTTCTCTTTCCTTCTTTTTGGTATGACCTAAGGTACCCCAGCACAAACAGAGGAAGGAGGACTACTACATTACTCTGTTTCTCCAGGGCCAGGGTAGAACAAAGCTGAAGACCTCTTACCACATCGTCTGATCAAGTTCTCTGTTTGCCTCAGTGTCTTCTAGGAGTGAGTTCTATTGGCCATTGTTTAATTGGACAACTTATAGTTTGTAATTTTCAATACAAGGGTAATAATTCACATCATTAAGCCAGTCCCAAAAAGTCTTATCAAGTGAGAAATACAAATTAGAAGCACTGTATATAGCATGATTTCATAAGAACACACATAAGTCTACCTATATGTATGAGGCAATCACACCACACCACACACACACACACACACACACACACACACACACACCACACACACCACACACACACACACACACATACCACACCACACACCACACACACACACACACACATACCACACCACACACACACACACCACACACACACACCACACACACACACACACACACACACACACACACACACACACCATACCACACAGACACCACAGAGAGAATAAAAAATACTTTATCTGTATTTCCTGTATCTTCTACAGTGTACTCGTGTAACTTAAGAAGAACATGTTTAAATACAATTCAGCATAAAGAGATGATACAGGGGACAGAGAGACAGCTCAGCAATTAAGAACACTCGCTGTCCCCCCGAAGTTCAGTTCCTAGCACCCACTTCAGGCTGCTTACAATCATCTGTGACTCTACCTCCAGGGTATCATAGACACCCACACTCCTATGCACAAACCTACGTGTAGGCACACACACCTACACATAGTTAAAATACAACAAAAATAAATCTTTTTAAAAGTTTGGCTAATCTCATTGACACCACAGTTAAGTTTAGGTAAAACAACATACTTGGAGCTTGCTCAGACATACTTACCACTTGGAAGGGTACACTTTAAGGACAGACAAAGGCCGTCCATCCTAGTTAGCATCAAGCATTGCTGTAATGCATTTCCTGTACCAGGCAAGCCTCACCAGCACCCAGTAAGGTGGGTCTCTCATTAATGGCCCAGTTGCACTAAGCTCAGAAAAGCTCAATAACTTGTCGGCCTGGCAAAGCCCAGATCCAGTTCCATGCCCATGCTCTGGTTGGGTACTTTGCCCCTGCCTCTCACTACCTCTTAAAAAGAACTATTTTTATTTTTATTTATGTGCGTATCTCTGTGTAAGCATGTGCACATGAGTGCCAGAGAGGCCAGAAGAGGTCACCAGATCCCCTGGAACCAGTTAAAGGTGGTCGTGAGCTGCCTGTTTCGGCTGTGAGCTACCTGACACGGGCACTGGGAGGTGAACTGGGGTCCTTAGAAGAGGCTAGCAAGAGCGTGTGCCTGCTGGGCCATCTCCCCGCCCAGCTTCACTGTCTCCTGATACATCCTAGCTGCTCAGTTAGTGTGAGCTGCTGTTATTGTCAACCCTATTAAGGTTGACACAGCAGGACTGCTGAGCAGCCACCACAGCCATAGAATGCAGCAGCCAGCTCTTCAAGCCCCAGTTTGTAGCTCACTCCACTTACCATGGCAAGAATGTCCCTCTCATGAGTGATTCCAAGCTATTAACACAACATTGCTGAATTAGGAGCTAGGCGAAAAACTGCCACAGACTCTAGCAAGACAGCAGGGTCCTGGCCAGCGTGCCCTGGGAGGTCACTACATAGCTAACCCACACTGGCAGCCAGACAGACTGGATTCCCATGGGCACCGACTGTCCAGGGTCTCTCCCAGCCCAAGCAAGAACCAGGCCAGAGCTCCCATTCCTTGTCCTTTTGTCAATGAGCTTTCTGGTGGAATGTCTGTCTGTCTGCCTAGTGATGGCCTGAATGACAGGACCATGCTTTGGTGTCCAGATTACTTACAACTCTTGGGGTCAAGCAATCCTCCTGCCTCAGCGTGTGCACACGCGCGCACACACACACACACACACACACACACACACATACACACACACACACACACACACACTCCTAGCTTTGATACCTATCTTTAAGATTCAGAGTTCAAATGCTAGCTTATTGGTTGTGTGTCATTGAGGAAAAAAGAAGAGGAACCTTGAGTAGGGGCTGTAACCTAGTCAAGTACTTCCCCTGACATACATGAGGCTGTAGGTTCAAACGTCAACATCACATAACAAGCAAAACCAAAACTGTCTTCATATGATGGTAGTAAACGTAATGCTTATGTAGTAATAAAGTAAGGTTTGTAATGAACCAAGCACAGTACTGAGTAAAACATCTTCTCATTTAACCTTCCAACATTGCTGTGATGTAGTATCACCATTATCACAGGTAAGGAAACTGAGTCACAGGTTAAGGAACACGACAAGTTTCCATAACTAATAACAGGAGGTGCTGGATTTAAACCCGAGAAAGATCTGAAAGGCCAACAGATTTTGATCAGGTTGAGGCCCGGTGACTGACAAGGGGTGGGGTGCGGCCCTTTTAATCCTGAGTCCTGAGGTCTAATCTCTCTTCTCCCTTCCTCCCCTTTCAACTGCAGACTCAGAAGGACGACCAATAGAATTCTGGCCTCCTCTTGCTGCAGCAGCAACATACTAGGATCGGTGAACGTGTGCGGCTTTGAACCTGATCAAGTCAAAGTGCGCGTGAAAGATGGGAAGGTCTGCGTGTCGGCCGAGAGGGAAAACAGGTACGACTGCCTCGGATCCAAAAAGTACAGTTACATGAACATCTGCAAAGAGTTCAGTCTGCCGCCATGCGTGGATGAGAAAGATGTGACATACTCCTACGGGCTCGGCAGTTGTGTCAAGATCGAGTCTCCATGTTACCCTTGCACGTCTCCCTGTAATCCCTGTAACCCCTGCGGCCCCTGCAGCCCCTGTGGCCCCTGCGGCCCTTGTGGCCCCTGTGGCCCCTGTGGTCCCTGCGGCCCCTGTGACCCCTGCAACCCCTGCTATCCCTGTGGAAGCCGATTCTCCTGTAGGAAGATGATCTTGTAAGGTGTATGTAAGAACTTATGTCTTAGCAGAAGTCAGTACTCCAGCCAGGCAGCTCTTCAGCATTTCTTGTCCCCTTCCCACAGCCCGTGTGGTTCCGGTGTGTAGGAAACTTAATACATAACTGCATCTGATGCCATTGTGTCCTCTGGTTTGTTTTCCTACAGAGTTAGCTAATTTAAGAATTAAGGGATAGAGATGGAATATTGGAAGTCCTCCATAACCAGCAATCTCCAAATCCCCAGAGGCATTCCTAGACACTAAGTAACTCTGTGAAATGGGCCAGCCTAGAAACCACACCGTCAGAGTAGTTTAGGTGGGGGATAACACTGTCGTGGTGATGCCGACCTCTTCCCAAGCCCAGGGGGTCTGTGGATTTTACTGGGGGGATCAGACAATCCTTAAAAGAATGGGGCAGTGAGCATACTCACAGCCCCAAGGATGGGACAGTCATGGAGAACTGGGCAGCATTCCTGTGTTTTTGGCTCTCCATCTCTGGCCCAGGGTACTTAGCAGCTTCTTGGGGATTTACTGCGACTGTCTCCCTTTTCCCAATTCTTCAGTCAGGTTTTCTGCACAGAAGGTCAACGCAAAGTTCACATTTAGGAAACTACAGCTCCCACAAACTGATAGTGTAGTTCACTTGAGTTGGGGTTTCTATGTTGGTTTTTGAGGTTGGGTCTCACTATGTACATAGGTTGGCCTCGAAGTCACAGAAATCTACCGCCTCTGGCTGTGGAGTGCTGAGATTAAAGGTAAAGCATATGCCACCACGTCCGTCTCCCAGAATGGCTCTTGATTGCTAGGGGAAAAAGCAAGGAGGTGTAAAGGCAGAATGAGAGGGCCCTGGGAACCGACCGGCTGAAGCTGATCTCAGACTCTTAGAGGACACACGAACTCTTGTTTGCATAGTTAAGTCCTTTCTTTGGACTTGGCTGTGTATGGATTAGTTTGCTCAGTGTGGGCAGTATTTGGGAATTGAAGGAACTGTGTAAATATGGATGCCAGGCTGAGAGGACCATTCAGTGGGTAAGAATGATGTCTGTGCAAGTGTGAGGAGTCAAGTTCAAATCCCCAGTACCTAATAAAAGTCAGACATGACTGCTCATACTTGTTACCCCAGCACTGAAGAGTGGAGATGGTGAGTCCTGGGCCTGGCTGGCCAGCTAGCTCGCCTAAATGATGAGCTTCCAGTGGATGGATTGAGGTTCTCTAGAGGAACAGACTGATAGAATAATATACAATTAAAGATTCAGTGGCTTACATAATACAGTCTGGGTAGTCCAACAGTGACAGCCTCGCACTAGAGAGGCAGAAAACCTGGTAGTTTCTCAGTTCACGGGATTTGGTGTGTCAGTAGTCCCAGTCGGATGCTGAAGGCCTGGAGGGTTCCATTTGTCTTCAGTCCATGTTGGAAGACCCCTGGGGCTAGATTCTTACCTCAGTGATGGAGCACAGCAATGACAGCAGCAGCAGCAGATGGCCTTCCCATCCAGAGCAAAGGCAAGCAGGTGAACGCAGAGCGTCCCCCTTGGACCTTTTATCTGCGCTGCAACATGTAGGGAGGGTCTCCCACTTCACATAGCAGAGAAAGAAAAGCCCTTGCAAGTGAGCCCAGAGGCTTGCCTTTCAACTGATTCCAAATCCAGTCATTGACAACCACGATTAGTCATTAACAACAACAACAACAACAACAACAATAAATAAAAATCATGACTTTAGACAGATTTCTATCTAAAGCCAATGGAGAACAAGGGAAGACACCCATGATCTTCCTCTGGCTTCTGCATACATAGACACACATTCCTACACCCATATGTATGCACAATACATACCACACATACATGTAAGCATGTAGCTTACAGCTAGAAGTTCTGGGTATTCATAAAGCTCTTTGAGCCTATCTTTCAAAGACTCCTTCAAGTTTGAGAATACTGATAGTACTGTCAGTGATGGCGGACATATCTGGCTTTTAACTGAGGGAACATAAATAAATGCCTAACATAAATGCCAGGTAAAAACATTGAGCCATTTACAACATGAATTACCTAGCATTTAGCTATTTGGGTGTTGCACCAAACTACAGCCTCACCTGTCGGGATAACCCACCCTGACTCATGTTGTAAGGTAAGTCCCCGAGTTCTCAGTTGTTAATTGCTGTGTTGGTGGCACCAGGCTAGCAGGATATACAGGGGTTTGTGGCTTCCTCACCTGCCGAGAGAGAAAGGCAAGCTGTCAAGGGGAAGGTCATGCAGCCCCCAGTGCCACTGGATGAGTCTGGTGTGGCACTTTTACCTAAAGAGCTGGTGGCTGAAGTTGGGACTGGAGAGAAGGACAGAGAGACTAGAGGCAGAAGTACGGACAGGAACCAAACAGGGAGGTAGAACAGGGAGAGGGCCACGAGGCAGGGATGCAATGGTGGAAAAGTTGGGTTAAGATTTGCTGGCCTGCATGCTGGGAGCCTTCCTCAGGGATTTCTGGCCCGGCCAAATGCGAGGGTTCTGGCAAAGGGGAGAGTGCAAGCAGGGACAGAGTCTCCTCCACCTCGGTCTCCGCAGTTCCCACCTCGGTTGCACCAAGACGCTGTACCCGCCGCCCTGTGCTGAGACAGGCCTGGGCTGAGCCCATGAGAGGGCGGCTAGCCGTAGAGGAGTGTGGGAAGCATCTGGTGGCGTTCGGGAGAGCAGACCTCTTCCCAAGCAGCAGTGTTACAGCTCTTATGATAGAAGCTCTCAGACGATGGAGTAGTTCTCACACCTTTATTCCTTCTGGATGGCGGTCTCTCCTATACAGGTTGGGACGGTCTAATATACTGTTTGGGAGGAACAGATACTTCCCATTGGCTTGGTCTGAGGACTTTGGGGCACCTTATTTGCATGTGGGAGGGCTTGGCCTTGCTCCTATGTGACAAATCTCACATGACAGGCCTCTGCAGGGGTTGTGGAGGCTGTAGCTATTTTTACAGGAGTCTTCTGGGAGCGTTGGCAAAAATGTTTTTCGGTCCCTTGTGGATTATTCCACTGGGTCTCCCCAGAGTTTTCAGCCTGTGCTCAACCGGGTGCCAGATTGCCTGCCACAGGCCACTGCCCCACAAACATTAGCTGGTCTAGCTCCAGCAAACAGGCCAACAGCCTTATACTATACAGACATCTCCAGGTCTTTATTTTTGAACCTCAAGTGGGTTCCCCCCAAACCTCACAATACTTGCCTTTTTGTCTGGCCAAGTTTCCACTAAATGCTGATAGGTACATTCTAGTTTTTAAGTTATAAACTTTGAAAATCACTTTGAAAAAAGTTTACCCTATCAAGCCTGCCTCATGGGATCTTACCCCTTGAACAACTGGGGACCTCAGGCCTCCCAAGGGCACCATTCCCGGACCCTCCTAGATACCAGTCATGTTTTCAGTCCTCTGCTGGTGTAGTAATCCACCCATGTATTCACCAACCCAACAGCCAGACATTCATATTGAAACACCAGGTATTGTGCTCCACAATGAATAGAGAGAAAAATACTCTTCCATAGGTCTGTTAAATTCAACTCAAGGAGGGCTGATAAGGAAGAATACACAGTGGAGAATGGCAGACATGGCAAAGAAATTAAACTTCTGATGAGTAGGAAATGCCAGAGAGGCCATCCATACTGGTCCTCGATATTGCCGTGGTGGGAGCTTGCATACGTCCTCAGGGAAGCATAGCCTTGGGAGATCTGGATGCCTTTGTTTGCTGACCACCTGCACAGGGGACTTCTGAGGTTCATATAATCTCTTAATTGTAATTAAATGGACCAAAGAAAGACCAAAAATCAGCTGGCAAACTCCAAACTCTGCATCTCCATGTTTAATGTTCAAGTCCTTTCAGCTTTGTTGACTACAAAACAATTCTTTCTCTTAGGATGGTTCCTCTTTGTGTTAGCTTTCCTCAGCAGGTATCTCATGGCTCTGGCATCTTGAACATCTTGGGGTCTCCAAGGCAACTTCAATATTACAGCCTCTTGTTCCAATGTCTGGGATCCATGCATGAAGATCTGGGCTCTTCCAAAGGTCACATCTCCAGCTATGCCCTCTGTAGCACTCCATGGTCTGGTTGACTCCACTCCACTGCTGCTGCTGTTCTTGGTGGTCATCCCATGGCACTAGAATTTCCAACATGCTGGAGTTTTTCACTGAAACTAGACTTTACCAAAAGCCTCTCATAAGACTCCCTTCATGGTGCCAAGCCTCAACTTATTTGCATGACTCCTTCAGTCCTGGGCCATCAACTGCAACTGGCTGAAGGCTGTACCTTCTCCAGTGGCCTTCCCTGGCCTTTCACAGTGCCAAGTCTCAGCTGCTCTCTATGACCTCTTCATGCCTTCAAATCCAATACTAACTGGGTAACTCTCACATATTACTAAATCTAACTGCAGCACAAAGTACAATCTTGGTTATCCCTGGAACACAGCTTCTTTGTGCTCTTAGAAAATACTTCCCAGAAGATTTTACCTCAGTGATAGTGGTCTCTTTTTAACCACCACTAATTTCTTAGCTCCAGCTAACCAGCATCAATTGTCCCAGGAGTTCCTTCTATTCTTGACTCTAAAGCCAGAGCCACATGGATGCCCCTTGTTCTATTACATCCTTCACTGCATATGCTTGGGTGTTCTGGAACTTCCTCTGTAAACTGACCCTGAACTCAGAGATCGGCATGTCTCTGTCTCCTTAGTTCTGAGATCAAAGGCGTGTACCACTACCATGCCTAGACCCAAGCTTTTCTCTGCTTGGAACCTGCTCTGTCCCAGGCTGGTCTTGAACTCAGAGATTTGCTTGCCTCTGTCTCCTGAGATTAAAGGTGTGGAACACCATGCTTGGGCCTAAATTTTCACAGCCACTATTCCTCAAGATCTAGCTCACAGTTGGGCCCTTCATTTCTGGATTGTAGTTCATTCCAGATTAAAAGCTAATGAAAACAATAACCAGTTCATAATAACACCTAACAAAATATCCCTTGTTCAACTGCAAACCACATAACAATAGACTTAGCTGGGTGGGGTCTTGCCCTGAGGTCATCATTTCCTTAATCTTTTTATGAACACAGGATTTAGCTCCATTCTATTTCCTGGTGCCCCTTTAATACTTGAACCATACATTTTGTGTTCTTCCTTTCTAAGCTTGGGATGCTTGATCTAAATGCTCTTCGTGAGAGTAAACCAGGGGACAAAGTCTATGCTGGGCTTTTTTGAAATTTACCAATGCAATTAATCTGAAGCTCTTAGCCTCAGGCATACACTTCAGACAAGAACAAAAAAGCAGCCACATACTTCACCAAAACATTACAAGAACAGACTTCTCTAGGCCACATACTATAATTCTCCTCTGAGCTCTCTGGAACCATCCATCGGGTGTCTACAGTTCAAGTTATCCTCAACACCACTGTCTTTCATATTTCCATTAGGATGGCCCATTAAGCCCCACTTAAAGCATAAAGCATTCCATTGCTTTCCAAATCCAAAGTCTCAAAATCCTCATTTCTCTGAACAAAAACCTGGTCAGGCCTATCACAGCAATACTCTAGTCTCCGGTAGCAACTTATTTTTTTTTTCCTTTTTTATTTTTGATACTTTATGTACATTTCCAATGTTTCCCCTTTTCTGGGTCTCCTCTTTGGATACCCCCTGTCCCCTCCCCAACCCGCCTCTAGGAGGGAATTCC
>CM052718.1:58240006-58286270 GCA_028551405.1 Uromys caudimaculatus | reverse complement strand
CATCATGAGAAATGATTTTAAATCTGAGTCTTGCTTTTCTGGTGTGTTGGGGTATCCAGGGCTTGCTGTGGTGGGAGAGCTGGGTTCTGAGGGTGTGGAGTACTCTTGGTTTCTGTTCTTTATGTTCTTACCCTTGCCTTTTGCCATCTTGTTGACTCTGATGTTAGCTGATCTTACTCTGTCCAGTTGTGGCTTGCCCCTCCTGCAGGCCTCTGTATCAGTACTCCTTGAAGACCAGCTCTCTCTGAGAGGTGTTTGGGTTTGGAGAGCTGTCCCTCAGGGTCCGCTCTGGGGTGCATAATTGAATCAGAAGGATCTTGTCCCCAGCTGTCCCTTGGTTCCTATGCCCTGAAGGCTCTGTAAAGGTCTCTCTTGATCCAGATGTGGTGGTTTTGCCTGTGCTCAAAGGTGTGTCAGCACTTCTGGGATTCCCTGTTCTCGTGGAGCCTTGTGGCCCAGGCTGAGGTCCCCAGGCACAGGCCTGTAGCGGCCTTGACAGAGGTCTCCACCCACAGGTGAAAACCGGAAGTTTCGGAGTTTTTCTGTCCCTGGGTTCTCAGGCCCTGGATCCAGGCAGATCCGGGCGGGTCTGGGTGAGAGGTGCTGCTCCCCTCAACCCCACTCACGGCCCTTCCAAGCTCCTGGGAGGTTACCTTTCTACGGCATTTGTTGGCTAAGGACTCCTGCTGGCCCAGGCAGAGGTCTCCTCCTGGTAGCAACTTATTAAGGTTTTCATTGCTGCGAAGAGAGACCATGACCAAGGCAACCCTTATAAAGGCAAAATTCTTTGGAGCTGGCTTCAAAGGTTTCGTCCATTATCATCATGGCAGGAAGCATGGCAGCATGCAGGCAGACATGGTACTGGAGCAGAAGCTGAGAGTTCTCCATCTTGACCTGACTGCAGCCGGGAGAAACTGATTCTTCTGCACTAGGCAGAGCTTCAAAGCCACAGTGATACACTTCCTCCAACTGGCCACACCTATTCTAACAAGGCCAGCCCCATCCTCACCCCCGATGGCAGTGCTTGGCACACTGTCCCAAACAGAAGGACCCCGACTGGGTAAGCAGAAGAATGGTTACTGAATAAACAGAAGGAAGCCAGTTTCTGTTTACCAGAAAAGCCGTCACTTCCTTTATCCACCCACAGTGGTCAACTTTCCAAGGGTATGGAGTCTGTGAACAGCCTGCTATAGACCAGAGCGCCCATGCTAAATCCCACGCTGTTCTGCCTGCACCCCTTCCTCCACAACCCTTCCCCCTTACTTACCTGTCCCCTCAAAACTGACAAGACTTTCCATGCCACCTGATGGGTGCTCTCTGCTCCCCTCAGAGACAGCCTGGCAGTTTGATCCCCCAAACAAACTTACTTTCCACCCCCTGAGCTGCCCAGTGTTGTCCTGCTAACTAAGGTTGAAGTCTATCATTGTCTGGATAGTCTTCTGGTGCAATAAGGAGGACTCCCTTCATTGGCAGGGCTTCCCCTTCTCTGACCTCCCCTCCCCACACACATATGCCTCTACCTGCAGAATGTCATGTAGCCTTCGTTAAGAGTTTAACTTCCTTCCCCCTGATAAGAACCCAGTCAGTTAACACTTGAGATTCTGAAATGCTTCCCCATGCTCATGAGGCACTCTGGTCCCTTACACCTGCAGCAAATGACCTTTGCCCATCTTGGATGCTCCTGCCCCCAGTCCCCAAAATTATAGAAGCTTTGAATCATCCCAAGTAAAGCTCTGCCTCTCTGCAGCTGTTCCTGGTACCATCATTTACCATACATACTCAAGGTTTCTGAACCCCCGTCCACGGGCTGATATCAGCCAACAATCCTCAGAAGTAGAAGGGTCAGTGGTTTTGCTGCACCTTGCTTACACCGTGAGCTCATAAAGTCAATAGAGTAATCTTATATTAAAAATAAAAATAGCTGACACTTTAGTTTATACTATTAGTAGAGAATTTGAAGAAAACAAATAAACAAAAACCCAACTTTACCATGGACCAGAAGACTGTCCACTGCATCTTTGACATTCTCCAGAAACTAGAGGCAAGCATGGTGTCCTTCATTAGCTGAATGGATAAACAAAATGGTCATATAACTATGTAGGGAAATATAACAAGGAAACGAGATGCCGAGCCACCAAAAGCCACGCTGTTAAAGAAAGGTGCTGATCTGAAAGGTGGCGGCCTGTGATGCCAATGCTATGACATTTGTCAAAACCCACACAGGGGCTGTAGAGATGGCTCAGTGGGGTAAGGACACATGTTGCCCAAACATGAGGACCTGAGTTGGGATTCCCAGTGTCCATATGGAAAGTCCTGGTGTTACAAGGGTCTGCAACTCCAGCTCTGGAGAATAGGAGAGACAAGGGGTCACTGTCTGAGATTTGGTGAGAGACACCATCTCCAGGGAATAAGGTGGAGAGAGCTCAAGATGCCTAAGATCCTCCTCTAGCCTCTAAATACACGAACACACACACACACAGACACACACACACAGACACACACACACACACACACACACACACACTTTACAGCATAGGCTAACCTAATGTGTATAAACTTTGAAAAAGTCATGTAGAGACAGGCAAGATGCCTCTATAGTTAAAGAGCTTGCCATTTAAAGGTAAGGACCAGAATTCAGATCTCCAGCACTCACACAAAAGCTGTGTGGTAGCTAGCCTGAATCCTCAGTGTTCAGAAGGCAAGATGGGGCTGGGGGCCGGGGGTAGGGGGATGTCCCTGAAGGAAGCTGGGTAGCTCGCTATCCTACAAAATCAGTCAGTCCAGGTTTAATAAGAAATTGTGCCTTATTAATTAAAATATAGAGTGATTGACAGAGACACTCAGTGTACCCTCTGGCCTCGATATGCACACATACATACATGTATCCACACAAATATACATGTGCATGCACAGTGCACACACATAAAGTCACTTTAGGAGGTTCAGGTACTATCATGTAGGGGTCTTGGTTGGGTTTGTTTTCTCTGCAAGTGAAAGTTAAAAGGCAGGAAAAAGTGTGACAGGTAGCTTCAGAGAGATGGAGAACAGCCAAGAGGAGCCAACAGAATGAACAGTTGAAGAACTTTTGTTTAAGGGAACACACACAGTAAGCACACAGAGATAAAGAGTCTCCACAGAGCAGGTGGGGACTTGGGAAGCTGAAGTCTTCTTGGGGGATGGGGTTTTTAAGTCTCTGAAGGACCTTCCCTTCCCTCATTTAGAGTTGGTTAGTTTGAAGAAATATGCGGTAATCCAGTCTTGAATTCACTGAGCCCATTCATCAGCGGGGACCTTACTGGATAGAGAAAAAAGCCTATCTAACCTTTGTTTTAAACTCCCAGGCTTTTGTCTCAGGTAAGGAGAATAAGAAAGACAAGGGTAAGAAAGGAAGGAGCATGAGTGTTCATTTTTGTTACCTAGTTGGGTCTCCCTATCTGCCTGTCAGAGAACTACATAACTCCCTCACGGGGCTGTTAGGATACAATGTAGACTAAGACAAATCTACACGCCAAATTATCAAAATGCCTCACTGAATGGACAGAGTCAGGAGCAAAGGTGAGAAGCACCAGGTGCCAGATCCAGTTCACGGGCAGACCCATGTCCTTCCCCCGAGATGCCCACACACTAGTTGAAGGATTTTAAGATTGAGAGCTACCAGGGATTATCCAAGTGGAGCCACATCCTTAAATGAAGGGAGGGGAGGGTCTCATTTAGAGGCAGGGATGTGACAAGTAGAGACTGAAGTAACCCAGCCAAAGGGTCATAAACCAAAGGTGAACTCAAGCATCTGGTAAAAGCAAGGAAATGCACCCCACCACCAAGAATCTGCAAAGGAACCCAGGCCAGCCAGTATATTGATTTAGATTCCTAATATCTGGGAATAAAAGAAAATAGTGTTGTTTTAAGGTAAGTTTGTGGCATTTTGTAACAGTAACAACAGAAAAGGAATACAAGACATCATTTAAGACACAATCAAAGTAAAGCAAATACATTCAGAACGGAAGAGAGAGACCACCACTCCAGCGGAAATGCCTAGACAAGGCCAGCTTTGCTCTTGATCTAGAGGGTATGCTTGGAAGATTGGAAGCACACTTGACTTTTATTCTAACTTAGGTGGTAGCTGTGTCTTTCCCCCATTAGCTGGGGTCCAACCTCAGTTGGCTATTATTATATTGTTGTTGTTGTTGTTGTTGTTGTTATTATTATATTCAGTTGGCTAGTCTGACAAGATAGAGATGAAGGAGGAAGGGGTAAGAATCTGTTGTAGGCTATCAAATTCCAGGAATACAGACAGAGGCCTTTGTAGAAAAAAAGTTTTACTGGGATGGGATGGGTTAACACATTTGTATGAAAACTTTACTAGGTGGGGAGATAAATAGATTCAAATTCTTTGTCCTAAACACAAGTTTTACAGTACTTGATAGAAAAGACTCATGTTTAATATTTCTTGAACTAGGATCCCATTTCTTCTTTAGCAGCTCTGAACCTTAGAAGAGAGATTTGTGTGAGGTAGAAGCAATCAGAGACTGAAGGCTTACATCTGTCACAGCCTACTTTAATAAGGGTTCTTAAACACTTCAACCTCCCTTCCAGCCCACTGACCAAAAGTAGGGGAGAAGATGGTTAATAGAACAAGGGGGTATGGACTTGTTTAGAAGCAGTTCTTTGGGACGATATTAATCTTTGTTGTCAGGATATCTGCAGTCCAGTCCAAAACATCAAACACGGATCAGTAGTGGCAGTTCAGTTCAATTGGTAATTACCAAAAACGAATCAGTAGCAGTGGCTCAATCCAGAAAAAAGTGATCGGTGCCTCAGAACCAGCGTGAGTCCAAACAAGTGGCAAGGAGCAGCCAGAATACCACGGGCAGTTCTTTGGCACGTCTTTCTCCGAAGTCACGACAAGCAAAGATCAGTGAAGACCAGCAAAGTGTTGCAAGGTGAACCAATGCAAGAGCATCATTTTCTGTCTTTCCAAACATGACACACCCTCTCAAGTGTCCGCCTTAGCAAAACAACTTCTCATAAGACAGTTTCCAGAAAAACATCACATGACACAACCAAGTCTCCAAAGAAATGAGAAATTTCCACTTCAAGAGAACTTCAGATTTCAGCTAGGCATGGGCCAGTCCACTGCAGAGTGTGTGGAAAACTCTAAATATCATACACCTCTTGAAGGACACGCTGATCCATAACACTGATTCTGCACCCAGAACAACCAAGGACTGCTAGAACCAGTCCCCCCCTGGGGTCTCACGAGGCTGGGTGCTAACTGCATAATAGTCACAGCTGGGCAAGGCTGTAGCCCAGTGGCAGCATTGCCACTAGAGTGGGAAGTGGCATTAGATGACCAGAAGAGAATTATTTACCTACCATGAAGGAACCTTGACCAGATAGGAGGGGAGAGGGGTAAAAAACAAGAAAATGCACACAAGCACCTTCCTGAGAGGTACAGTGTCTGCCTGGGTTAGTTCCCGAGCCCAAAACCAGGTATGGTGGCTGTCTTAGTCACTGTTCTACTGCTGTGAAGAGACACCATAATCAAGACAGCCTATAGAAGGGAACATTTCATTAGGAGCTTGCTCATAGTTTCAGAGGGTTTGCCCACGATCATCATGGCAGGAAGCATTGTGGCATGCTGGCGGGCATGGGCAGTGGGTTGGCCTAGTGCTGCTTGCATTCTAATGCTAATTTGGCTCCCCAAACTTGTTTGCCCCAAAGATGAGAGAGTCTGCAAGTAGAACACTGAGGAACCCTGTCCCCAGTTAATTCTGATTAGTAAATAAAGATGCCAGGAGCTAATAGGTGGGGAGAAGAGTCATAGGTGAGTTGAGTTTTTGAGGGCTTGGAGAGAGAATACCAGGAGGAGGGGGAGGTGGAAGGGGAAGGGGAGGTGGAGGGGGAGGGGAGGGAGGAGGGAGAAGGGGAGGGGGAGGGGGAGGGGAGGGAGGAGGGAGAAGGGGAGGGAGGAGGGGGAGGGGGGGAGGAGGGAGAAGGGGAGGGGGAGGGGAGGGAGGAGGTGGAAGGGGAGGGGGAGGGGGAGGGGGAGGGGAGGGAGGAGGGAGAAGGGGAGGAACCACCATGGAAGAGGAAGAACATGCAGGAGGGAGGAGAGCCACAATGGGAGAGCTGAGCCATAAATGGCCATGCTGGCTGGCCAACTGGAGTTAAGAGCAGCCCAGATGGAACACAGAAATTAGTAAGTAGAAACTCAGAGTTAACAGTAGGAAAGAGGATCCTAACGGCATGGAGAGGAGGCAGTCGCCCAGCTATTGTGCTGCCTAGGGCATATTAAAGTATAAAGTCTGTGTGTGTGTCTTTCATCTGGGAACAAAAACCATTAAGTTGGGAAGAAACTCCATGCCAGGATTTTATAAATATATTTACAACAGGCATGGCACTGGAACAGTAACCAAGCGCTTACATCTGATCTGTAAGATGGAAGCGGAAAGAGAGATTGGTCCTGGCTTGGGCTTTGGAAACCTCAAAGTCCACTCCCAGTGCTAGACCTCCTCCGACAAGGCCACACCTCCTAATCCTTCCTACCTGGTCCACCGGCTGGGAACCAGACCCTCAAGTACATGAGCTATGGGGCTGTTCTCATTCAGCCTCACGCCTGTAATCCCAACAGTAGGAGAATCCGGAATTCAAGACCATCCTGGGATGGATGAGACCCTGTCTTTAAAACTAAACACAAAAACCAGAATATCTATTAAAAAATACACACACCCCTCTCCTTTTAAGTGGCCTGAGGTGACCTTGGCAAGAGGTTCAATACCCGTTTGATCCAGAAAACCCTACAAAATCATGCAAATCAAGAGGTTTAAATCTGCATGTTCACTTTCATAACACCCAGGAAAGTGTCCAGGCCATCAAGAGTCTGAGAAGCCAAAAAGTATCTTGAAAAATGTTACTTTAAAGAAGCAATATGTCAGGCTGGAGAGATGGCTCAGTGGTTAAGAGCACTGACTGCTCTTCCAGAGGTCCTGGGTTCAATTCCCAGCATCCACATGGTGGCTTACAACCAACTGTAATGGGATCCAATGCCCTCTTCTGGCGTGTCTGAAGACAGCGACAGCGTACTCATATAAAAAAAATAAATCTTAAAAAAAAAAAAAAAAAAGACCTAAAGAAGTAATGTATACATTCTGACAGTGTAAGGATAGAGTCAGTAAGTGTGCCCAGGCTAGACAGTGGGTTAGGATTTAGGGGTAGGTGGCCCAAGGAGACCGCTGCATTGCTGCCTATGCTTGAGAATGCTGATCAATGCTTAACTTAAGGATTCAGATGTAGATTCTCCAGCCACTGAACATACCGAGGTGAATAACACTCCTAAGACGTGTGGCTGAAGTCAAAACTGGGCTAGCACAGGCATGAGCTCCCTACCGCAGTGAGAGAACCCTCACTGAGGGAGCGCACTGTTCCCAAGCTGCACAGGGGGAAAGGCCTCCCAGAGAAACTGAGGGAACAAACATGGAAGGCACAGGAACAATCAACACTGTCTTAGGAAGAGTTCCTACTGCTGCACTGATGCACCACAACCAAAGCGACTCAGGGAGCAAAGCGTTTACTTGGCTTCTGCTTCCACATCACGGTTTGTCAGCAAAGGAAGTCAAGCAAGTCAGGAACCTGGAGGAGGAGCTGATGCCGAGGCCATGGAGGGGTGCTGCTCCCTGGCCTGCTCCTCCTGGCTTGCTCAGCCTGCTCTCTTATAGAACCCAGGACCACCAGCCCAGGGATGGCGCCACCCACAGTGCGCTGGGCCCTCCCCATCAATCACTAATTAAGAAAATGCTCTACGGGCTTGCCTACGGCCTGATCTTACAGGCATTTCTTAATTGAGATTCTCTCCTCAGGCCTATCACTGGCAGATATTAACCAACCTTCTCACCTGCGTATGGTCGGACACACCTCAGGGGGACCTCTGTGTTCGAGGCCAGCCTGGTTTACATAGTGAATTCCAGGACAGCCAGGGCTGTGTGGGAAACCCTGTCTTAAAAAAAAAAAAAAAGAAGGGAAGCAAAACAAGAAAATAACCTTCTAGACAGAACCAGGCTATGAACAGAATGGGGGTGAGGGTAGGACTCCACCCATGAATGAATGGACACACGCATTGTGGGAACATTTTTATATTTTTAAGTTACTGGTGCATGTGTGCGCGCGTGTGCATGTGTGCATGCGTGTGTTCGTGTGCGTGTGTGTGTGCATGTGTGCGTGCGTGCGTGTGTGTGTGCATGCGTGTGTGTGTGTGCGTGTGCATGTGTGCATGCGTGTGTGTGTGCACGTGTGTGTGCGCGCGCGTGTGTGTGTGCGCGTGTGCGTGGTGTGTGCGTGCGTGTGTGCGTGCGTGTGTGTGTGCGTGCGTGTGTGTGTGCGTGCGTGTGTGTGTGCATTCGTGTGTGTGTGCGTGTGCGTGTGCATGTGTGCATGCGTGTGTGTGTGTGTGCGCGTGTGTGTGCATGTGTGTGTTCGTGTGTGTGTGCGCGTGTGTCCTTTTGAGTCTGGGTCTCACCATAAAGCCCGGGCTGGCCTGGAGCCCCTCAGCCCCCTCAGTGCTGAGCTCACAGGCTACAACACCCTGCCCAGTTCTAATCACTGTTATTGGCATTATTGCTTGCTTTTGTATTTTGTTAATTATTGCATCATTTCTCCAGCTTTCCCTTCCCTGATTTTAAGTTTTTCTTTCTTTCTTTTTCTCTTCTCAGTTTTGTTTCATTTAATTTTGAACTCATGTCAGTTCTTAGTGTCTCAGAATGTTGGGATTGCAGGTGTGAGTCACTTGAAGAGATATGCCTCTGTTTTGTTGTGTTTGTTTTTACACATTATATATCGAGGCAGGCTTTGAACTCACAGAGATTTTCCTGCTCCTGTCTCCAGAGTGCTGAGATTAAATGTTTGTACCACCGTGCTGGGCAAGAGTTATCTTCCTTTCTCTTTTTTGAGATAGGGTCTCATTATGTAGCTCTGATTGACCTGGAATTCACTATGCAGACCCCACTGTTCTTGAACTCGAAGAGCTACACCTGCTTCTGTCTCCCAGTGTTGAAGGCATCTGGTACCGTACCCCACTAAGAGTTTGTTGTTTTTTTGTTTTTGTTGAGTTTTGGTTTTGTTTGGTTTGATTTGAGTTTTGGTTTTTCGGGTTTTTGAGACAGCATTTCTCTTTGTAGTCCTGACCTGAAATTCAATCTGTAGAGCAGGCTGGCCTTGAACTCACAGAGATCTGACTGCCTCTGCCTCCCAAGTGCTGGGAATAAAGATGTGCTTCACCACCGCCTTGCTAAGAGTTATAATTTCATAAAACATTCTTATAACAAGGCTAGAGGTGTAGCTCAGTTGGTAGTGTTTCCCTAGCCAACTCAGAGTTCAACCCCCAGCACAGCATGAACCAGGCACGACGCCTCATGCCCCATAACTACAGAACTTTTGGAAGTGGAGGAAGAAAGATTATGAAAGTTATCACTGGTTACACTGGTGCATTTAAGGCCAGTCAAAATAAATTGTAAAAAATGAAAGAAGGAAAGGTATGCTTCAAAATTTCTTTTTTTCTTTTCTTTTTTTTTTTTTTTTTTTGGTTTTTCGAGACAGGGTTTCTCTGTGTAGCCCTGGCTGTCCTGGAATTCACTCTGTAAACCACGCTGGCCTCGAACTCAGAAATCCGCCTGTCTCTGCCTCCCAAGTGCTGGGATTAAAGGCGTGCGCCACCACTGCCCGGCTCAAACATTTTTTATATGTTGTTTACATACAGGAAGCAAGCTGAGTTACTGTTTGCTATCATTTATATTACCTTTAATAGACAAGGAGTAGAGATCATATCAGACCTAGATGCAGACGTGACATGCATGTGCAAGACACTCAGAGAGGAGCCTGGGAGGCAGACAAGGCAGAGTGAGGAGACTGTGTGGCCGGGAGCCAGGGCAGCAGGCAGTGCAGCAGGCGGTGCAGTTCAGGACTGGGACCTGTCTGTCAGGAAGTTCCTCAAAGCCTGTCACCTCCGTAACTCTGCCTGTGGCCTGCAGTGTAACAGTGTCAGCCTGGGGGATGTGCAGGCACCGACGCCATAACTCTCAGTTCTGCCAAGTGTCTGGAAACTAGAGATGTCTCTTATTTGGTGAGAGAATAAAAAGTAAATGGGGGTGGGGGTTGAGAGTAAACAGGGCGGGGTGCTAAGGGTTTTCTAGAACTCTTCGGAAACTTGGACTCAACTCCTCTCAACTTTTGTGGGATAAGGTCAAGGCATGAGGAAGATAGAGAATAAACTTCATTGCATGGGAAGATCTTCACAGGCAACAGTAACCAAACAGGCAGGCTGGCCTTTGCTACCAACAGCCCTGGAACAGGTCGTTTGCTCTCACCCTTTGCTCCAAAGGAGCCTTAAGCGGCCAGAGTAGAAGCTGTTACCATGGTGCTTTACCGTCCTTTGCTTTCCCAAAAGATGTAGGATGCTCTCCAATCAATGCTCAGACTGTATGTGCGCATGCGCGTGTGCATGTGCGCGTCCTAAAGGGGTGGGCTTCCCCAGCAGTCAGGGAACTGGACAGATTCTTAGCATTGCCCCAAAATAAAGCAGGATGAAGAACCGTGTTGGCTCCTTCAGGTGGTCAGTTCTGCCCATCCTGAATCAGAAGACAGGCCTGCTCTCATTTGAAACGTGCGTCATGGAGACAGGAGACTGACGGACAAGAGACTGACATCCTACCGACTTCTCAGGGTGGGGAGTTGGAGGCTAGTTTGATCCTAAACAAATATAAATGCATGCTGCTTAGGCATTCCTAAGAACGAGCCACAATCATTTCAAACCTATTTGTGAGGGTGTGGCAGTAGGTACAGTTTCAGCCATTTTCAGGGTACGCTTCTCTTAGGGTTGTATTAAGGTTCTGGCGCCACAGTTAGGCAGCTCTGCCCATCTGGGCTATGGAATTATGTGATGGGTCACCACTATCCAGTGTCCTGCCAAGGTCAGTGAGACTCTTCAGGCCAGGCCCACTGCCAGCTGCTTTGTGTCCACTCATTGACAATCCCGTACTATTTCTCAAGTTTCGAGTCCATGATATCAGACTGTAATGGAAACCCCACCCGTTGCCATCAGCAAACTATATTTTCAGTGGCTTCAGAAATAACTCCTGTTCTTGCTCATGTACAAAGCCAGAGCAGGTCTTCTTAATTGGTGTCTTTCTGTGATCCAGGTGCCCTTTTATCTTGTGACTCTTTCCTGGAGTCTCGAAATGCTTTATGCTCAGAAGAAGACTCTAGCTAGGCTCCCTGACTAGGAAATGCCAAGGTTTGCTTCTCCCCTACCCTATTGGCAAGAACTACTCACGTGGTGCCCTGGATATGGGGGATTCTGGGAAATGTAGTTCCTGGCTGCGCCACTCTATAAACTGGAAAAGGAACCCCAGGAAATGTGGCTTTGTGTTTCAGTTTGTAATCTTTGCCACACCCTCGATGACTCAATTCTAGCTAGCAGCCACAATTCCTAGTTCACTGGAAAACGGAGCCATTGAGACATCCTGTTATCTTCTCCCTGCCAAATCTGTCAAGATGTGAGCCCACACTCTTCCTTCTCTCTTGCTAGTGCAATGGAATGTTACAGGCTCCTTCTTAATCCTCTGTTTTGATTGAAGATGTCAAAACTAAGCTTAGCGCTTAGTGAGCTAAGGAGCTCCTAAGTAGGATGCTAGGTGTACTGCTGAGCAGCCCCTCTGGCCAGCACCCAGGGAACAAAGTTGTCTAGAACTTGTATGTGCACACATGGGCACGGGCACGTGCGTGCGTGCATGTGTGAGTGCGTGCGTGTGTGTGTGTGTGTGTGTGTGTGTGTGTGTGTGTGTGTGTGTGTTTGTGTGCGCGTGCGCAGTTCCTGCCTCTATTGAATGGAATACCCCAAATGTCATGACTGCCACTATGACGTTGGGTTATAAGAAGATTGGGCTGGGGTTGGTTCTGTAGCTCAGTAGTAGTATTTGCCCAGAATGCACAGGTCCATACTCAGCTCATAAAATAAATAAGGAATAAAAATTTTAAAGGCTGTGTTCCACTGAGCCCATCCGTTCCTTGCTCACTGTGAGGTCAGCCACCCCACCAAGAATTGCCCCATGGATACTCATGGAGCTCAGTGGTGAGAAATTGACATCACCTCTAGCCACCTATCAGTGGGGGGCCTGAGCTTGGGAGTAGATTCTCTTCAGTGGAATTTCTATATGACCGAAGTCTCACACGACAACTTGACATTAGTTTTGGGAGGGAGTCTGGGGCAGAGGCATAGGCTAAAAGTACCTGGGTTACTTTTCTGTAATTCCAGTCCCAGGTTATCTCATGCCTTCTTCTGGCCTCTCAGGCCATTACATATATGTGCTACACAGAAATATATGCAGGCAAAACATCCATATACATAAAATAATAAACACCTTTAAATAGATAAATAATAATAATAATTCAAGGCCAGGCTCAGCTCCATAGCGAGTTCCAGGACAACCTGGGCTACATGAGATCTTGTCTCAAAAGGGGGGAGCTTATCTTCAAAAACAGTTATAGGATTTGAATATCTGAGTTGGAGTGAGGTACAATTTATTCCACATCCACACAGAAACTAAAACGGTAAGCAACGCCTTAGGGTAAAGCGGAGAAGTTGGGGAAGAGCAGAAGAGACCTGGGGGAGAGGGCGGAGCATAGTCAATGAAGCACTTGCCATTCAAGCATCAGGACCTGAATTCCTGAATTTGATTCCCCAGGACATTGTTATTGTTGTTGTTGTTTGTTTGTTGTTTGAAGCTAGGAGAGGTGACACTCACTCATACTCCCAGGATGGGGAGGTGGAGACAGATGTGTCCTTGGGAAATACTGGCCAAATAGCCTAGCTGGTTCATTGAGCCAGTGGGAGACTGTCTCAAACAAAACGGTGGACAGTACAGGAGAAACAGCACCTGAGGGTTCTGCTCTGGTCTCCATGTGGACATGCACACCACACACACACACACACACACACACACACACACACACACACACA
This sequence comes from Uromys caudimaculatus, assembly GCA_028551405.1. NCBI lineage: Eukaryota > Metazoa > Chordata > Mammalia > Rodentia > Muridae > Uromys > Uromys caudimaculatus. The sequence continues at coordinate 58,273,264 of CM052718.1, read as the reverse complement.
CACGTGTACGCATGAGGTGGAAAGACCAAGAAACTATGTCTGACCATAACCCTCATCCACACAGGTTTCTGGTAGAAGTGACTAGTGGTGAGCTAGAAAGACTACCTCCGCCGCACATCAGCTGGCCGTAGACGGTTCCACGGAATGCTCTGAGGGTCTGCACTGTGCTTCCTGAACTTTGGGAGAATGGCACTACTTTGTTTCCAACAGGCAAGGCTGTGGCTGAGCATGCATGCCTCCTCTCTACGGGGGCCAGGTGGAGACACTGGACACAACTGTGGAGAGACGAGGCGGCCCAACTAAGAGGGTCAGTGCTGGAAGTTAAGGATGTCAGGGTATATTAAACTTGACTGTGCATAGCAGTTCCAGGGTGGGGTAGGGTGGGGTGGGGGTGGTGTGGATTGAAAATTCTGATTTAGCTCTTCCCATCTCTGCAAGTTCTTTCCCAGAGGGGTTAGGTAGTGTGTCTGCCAAGCAAGCCAGAACCATTGGATTCAAGCAAGGCCTTTTCTGCCCACCTATCACCCATCACCTTCTCCCTGCACATAAAAGCGGCATGTGGTGTGAGACAGAGAGGTACAATGGGAAAGGAAAGTCAGGAGTCGGGTTGTCTGTGTCACATTGTGGTCCAGGCAGGTCCATGTAGAGACAGGGCGAGCTTTTTAAAATGAAACATCACCATTCTTGGCTCGGTATGAAGACACACGGGATATTCTACTTTTTAAAGACGGGATAAACCGAGTGCATTGAGAAGTGCATGGCAAGAGCTGAGAAACCCACAGAAAGTGGGGACATTTTGGGTTCTGATAAAGCTATACTGTCTTGCTAAAGGGGTAAAGGCGCTGTCATAGTGCAGGCAGGGCTCCGCCACTAGAGGGCATCACTGTGCGGGAACGTAGAGGGCTTTCAAGGTCCTGGCGGACCAGGAAGCCATGCTAATTGTCAAGAACTAAGCCAGTGATTGCATTTCTATTTCTTAATTTAGACCTTAAAGCACGAATACAATAAAAGAGACTGTCTGGGGAGTGAGAAAAGGCCGCAGTTTGTTTTTCTTGTCAAATGCCTCCTAGAGAATAGCGGCCCCGTTTTTAGAGGACCATTTTAATGCAGAGCAGACTATAACAGAGAGACACGCCATTCCTCACCTTTGCCGTGGGAGTTCTGCCTTTCTTTCTTTCTTTCTTTCTTCCTTCCTTCCTTTCTTTTTTTTTTTTTTTTTTTTTTTTTTTTTTTTTGCTTACTCTATCTGGAAATGGGTGCAAACCGTGCTATCTGGATGGCCAATACTATCTGCATGGTTTGCATTCCTTCCTGAATGTTTCTTGTGTTGTTTTTGACGCTGTGGGGATGGGAGCTGTCGGGCTCTCCGGCTTTATTTAGAATTCAAAGGAAGGCTCCATCACCCCCTAGCGGCTAGCCCAGGTCTCCTTCGGGCCAGGCACCACACTGGAGACCCCAAGCTGGATTAAGAAACAACACCCTGGGACAGACAGCAGGCAGGCTATCTGCACCACAGCCTTTGATTCAAGGAAGTACCCAGGAGGCCTTGGTTAGGAAAGGCGGTCACTGTCCAGGAGAGGGACAGATCTCGATGAGAGCAGAAGGGAGAGAGTGTCCCCATCGACCCAAATCCTGCCACTGGGAAAGGCTGCCTTAGATAAGATGCACAGCAGTGCTGTGGTCCAGGCTGGATTTGTGACTGATTGTATAATTTTATAATGTAGATGGGCATCAAACCAGGCTCAATCAGGTACACCTTCATTACCTGTCATCCATTTCCACTCATCTCTTTACTATCCACTGAGGGTTTGAGGCCATGACTGAGAGCGTGCCCTGCTTGTCTTCCCTGGCCACACGTAAATCCTTATGTGTCAGAGAAGCTCACACTCATTCCCTTGGATGAACTGAGCTAGGCTTTTGAAGAACGACACAGAAAACAACCTCTGAATCCTGCTTTCAAGGAATGCTTTATGGTGGAATCATAGAAAACTAGATGCAGAGGCTTGGAGCAGGGGCCTGTTATGCCAGATACAAGGTGGTCTCACAGTAAATACCAATTGCTTTCTTTTCCTCTCTTCAGACCCACCCCAAAGATTTCCATAAAATGAGTAAGGTACTTGAGAGTTTGCAAGGTGAAAACTCACCCTCATTTGGAGAACCAGTGAGGGCTTCTTGGAGGAGGTGGCACTCAATTTAGCTCAATATGAAGTCTGAATGACACAGATGGGAAGAGTGTGGGGGAAGGGAGCGCTCGGCTTAATCTGAGGAAAGGTACAAGACTAGAGAAGGCGTGAGGCAGTTTATAACTCTGAACTTCAGCTGGGCGTGGCGGCTCACACTTGGACTCTCAGTACTTTTGAGGCTGAGGTAGAAGGGTTGTAGGGAATTTGAGGCCAGCCTGGGCTAAATAATGAGTTTCAGGACAGCCTGGGCTACAGCACGAGGGCCTGTCCTCCCTCCAAAGAGCAAGATTTTATGACCAGTAAGAGGAGACATCCTTGGCCCGGTCCAGACTCTGTTATCTATTCCACTTTCACTGTGAATGACAGTGGCCAGGAGTGACACGGAAATGGCCCTACTCAGTCGAAGTCACTGCCCGCATCTCCACATTAACATAAGCTCTCCCATTAGCATATACCTTCATATTACTTATCATTTCACATTGGCATGTGCTCTCACATTAGCATATGCTTTCCATATTACAGTGTACAAAGTCAAGCCCGAACTCACCAGAACAATGTGGCCACACTAGAACTGGCCAAGCCTCCGTGCATAGATGTGTAGTTGCTTGCAATTTTCTTAATTTTTTTTTTTACATAAATCTATCTACAGGATAAAGTCCTAAATGTCGCTGCTAAATCAACAATATATGAAATTTAGGATCTGAGACTTACCAAAGTGCCCTCTATAAAAGTGGTTTTCATTTCCATCTCAGTCATTGAGAAAATGGACTTCACATTTGGTATGACCAAAGTTAGGGTCTTTGTCAATTTGAAGATTGTGGGTGGTTTTATTTTTACATTTATTTATTTATTTATTTATTTATTTATTTATTTATTTATTTATTTATGTGGATATGTGTATGAGCATTCGTGTGGAGGTCAGAGAACAATTTGTGGGAAATTGGTCTCTTCTTCTACCATGTATGTCCTAGGAATTGAACTTGGGTTGACAGGCTTAGTGATAAACTTTTATCCACTGAGCCATTTCACTGATCCCAGATATGGAAGGGTTTTGATTGATATCTGTCCTCGTCAACTTTAACTATCAACTTGACACAGCCTAGAGACACCTGAGAAGGGAGTCTCAATTGCAGGATTACCCAGATCAAACTGGCTAATGGACACATCTAGGGCAGTGTATTTTGATTGTTCATTAATGGAGGAGAGCCCAGCCTACTGTGGCCAGCACTGATTCTGGGATAGTGCAAAGAACTTTAGCTAAGCGTAAGCTGTTCTGCAAACCAGCTCGCACAAAGTACCGTGTGACGCCTCTCTGGCAGGGAAGCAAGTTCCTTGGTGTGGAACAGCATCAAGCCTGTCTCCACGTCCCTGCTTCAGTTCCTTCCCTGACGTCCTTTAGTGATGGAGTCCGACCTCTACGCCTGTAGTGGTCTGAGTGTTTGGCCCATGGGAAGTGGCACTATTAGGATGTGTGGCCTTGTTGGACTAGGTGTGGCCTTGCTGGAGGAAGTGCATCACTGTGTAGGCGGGCTTCGGAGGCTGCTCCTGTGCTAAGACTCTGGCCCAGTGTGGAAAGAGAGGCTCCTGCTGCTGCCTTTGGATCAAGATGTAGAACCCTCAGCTCCTCCAGCACCATGTCTGCCTGGATGCTGCCATGCTTCCTGCTGCAGTGATGATGGACTGAACCTCTGAAACTGTAAGCCAGCCCCAGTTAAATGTTTGCCCGCTATAAGAGTTGCCTTGGGCACGGTGTCTCTTCACAGCAATAGAATCCCAACTAAGACAAAGCTGAACTAAACCCTTTCTTCCCCTGTTGCTTTTGGCCATGGTGTCTTACCACAGCGATGGGAAGAACCAGAGCAACATTGCATTGTAGTTTTGTTTTCTGCTTTTATTTTTAGGCAGGGTCTACAGGATAGCTTAGAAGTTCTGAGCCCCTTTCCTCCACCTCTTGAGTGATGGAACTATAGCTGTGCTCAGCACACCTTGTTTTAGGTCTTTCCCTTATTGCTGTATAAGAATTCTTTATTTATTAAGGAAATTATCTGTTTGGGATATGGTTGTGGAGATTTTCTGCAATTTGTCATTAACCTCCAACTATGTCCACTGCTTTCATCTTTGTGAAAGTTGGTCCTCTCTTTCTCTGTGGCTCTAGATTTTGCGTCATGCCCAGGAAGGTCTTTCTTGCCCCAAGAAGAGAAAGCCTTGCTGTCTCAGGTTTATCTGAGGGAGGAGAGCAGGGATTCTGTTGTTATTTTACAAATGGCAGCCATCCTGGTAGCATTTCTCAGGATTTCTTTAACAATCGAGAGCAAGTCAAGAACTCTTGGTATCTTGCATGTATCCATCTACAAGCTTCCTGTGTTTGGAATGACATTTTATCAAATGCTCACACTACACGTGACATTTTCTTACTTTTCAGAGGAGGGAAGCAAGACTCAGAGAGATTGCGCGAACATCCCAGTGTGACACAGCCGGAAGTGTGACACAGCCTACCCCGCCACCCGCTACCCTATGATTCACCTTTTCATCTCTTCCTCAGGGTCCCCCATGCTATGCCCATGGATTGGCAGATGCCTGAGGTACGAGGGATTCTTATGAACTGCCCAACTGGCAAACCACCTGTAGCCAGAGGCAGGTGTACCCGCAGAGTTGCCCAATCACCCGGGACTGGCGTGAGAGCCGTAAGGATGTCTTTTCTCGTGGTCAGTGACACTGTGCTTGCTGCTGTTGTTTTAAAACAAAAGTTCAAATGTTCAATTTACCAAATGATGACTCAGAAACCGGACACTGGGATGAAAGCCTGAGAGCTCTGAGAGGCCAAGAAAGTACCCAGCTGACCTTCCTACTCCACTGATGTCCCAGAAGGAAAAAGCACTTGTCCTTCTCCACGCTGTCTTAAACACCCCTCAACTCCAAGACCCTCCTTCCTCTTTCCTGGGTTTTCTTATGTTCATTCCCTGTCAACTGGTTGTTTTCTCTGCCTCTTGACCTATGATTCTCTTTATTTAATCCTGTTTACAGAAAGCTCTTGGGTTAAAGGTGTGTGCTAGGGCTGAGCCACACCACAAGAAAATATTTTTTTCCAGTTCATAACCTCGGAGGTTCAAGGTGATCAAATATCCTACAACATAAACCAAAAGATAAATATTTTGGGTTGGCCTGGAGGCACAGGCCTTTAATCCTAGCACTCACGAGGCAGAAGAAGATCTTTGTGAGTTTGAGGCCATCCTGGTCTATAGAGTGAGTTCCAGGTCACTTAGGGATACACAGTAAGACTCTGTCTTGAAAAAATAGAAAAAGGAGGAGGAGGAGGAGAAAGAAGGAGGAGGAAGAAGAGGAAGAAGAGGAGGAGAAAGAGGGGGGGAAGAAAGAGGAAGAGGAGGAGGAGGAGGAGGAGGGGGAGGGGGAGGAGGAGGAGAAAGAAGAAACACTCTGCAGTTGGGAAAATAGCTCAAATAGCTCAGTTGGTAAAAATGTCAGCCACATGAGCACATGGGCCTGGAGATGATCCCAGCATCTATGTATAAAGCCCAAAGCCTGACAAGGTGAGACACACTCTAGTCAGCCTAGCTGTAAGAAAGAGCTGTAAGTTCAGTGAGGGACCCTGCTCAGAACATAAGGTGGAGAGGGACAGAGGGGATACCTGATATGACCTGTTCTCTCTGAGCATGCACACGTGTGTGTTTCACAAGCACTCACACACCGGAGAATAAATATGCCTACTTCGAATGGGCCATAGGAAGAACATGCCAGAAGGGCAAGGAGAGAGCCAAATGTCAGGGAATTTTCAGAAATACTCCGAAGCAGAGAGATGGGCCCTCTCCTTTTATAGCTTCAGGGCCATCCTAGGGCGGCCTCTACAGGCTGAATGTGACTAATTTCCCCTCCAGTCTTTGGGCAGGACACAGAATCAGCAACTCCCTGGGGTTTTACTTCAGTCTGGCTCCGACATCCAGCCTTTGTTATCCTTCTTATAAGCCAGGAAAGGGCTGCAGCTTGAGCCGTGAATCCACAGACTGGGGCCTGGAGCTGGCACTGCAGCGTTCTGTCGCAGCCTTATGGACCGTCTGACTGAACGGAGTCTGACTGAACAAGAGAAAGATTGCCCCATCCTGGAAACGGTGGGGAGGCAGTGGTGGCACCGGAGGAGAATGAGGGATATCCCCAGAGGAAACCTCACAGCCCACTAGGGAGCACAAAAGGCCTTGCAGGAAGAGTAAAGAACAGTGGCTGAAATCACTCTTATCTTCGGGCCACAGTGCCCACTCGTCTCCTGATGTTGAGGGCAACCGCAGTGGGACCACTCCTGACCTTGCTGGGTAACCACTAACAGACCTCAGCCAGCCTCTAGTCTGCCTCTTAAAAGCTGATTTCACTCCTCCCTTGGCACTGCCCAGATACTTTGAAAACAGACACCCTGCCTACTTCTGGCTCTGGCCAGCATCTTTCCTACCGCTCTGCCAAGGGACCCCTCTCCAGGGACTAGTTCAGAACTTCTGGGCTGAATGAGTGATTTCAGCCCAGGTAAGACTAGGCCACTGTGTGCCTAACTGGAGCTGCATGTGGCTTTTTGTTTGCTTGTTTTGTTTTTTACTTTCAATTTTTAGAAAATCTTTTGAGATTATAATGACATCATTTCTTTTTCCCACTTCCAAAACTTCTCACGTACTACCACTTTCAAATTCATGGTCTCTTTTTCTTTAATTGTTATTACATTTATATATAATATTTAATATAACATAATAAACATACTATATTATAATACATACTATGTTTATTATAATATAATAAACTATAAAATAATAAAAAATATATAAAGATATAAATTTAATATATTTTATATTGTATTACATTCCTAAATACGTAAATACAACCTTCTTAGTCTGTATAATGTTACACCTCTATACACAAGTTTTCAGGGCTGACCATTTGGTACTGGATAACAAATTATGGTGCTCTTCCCTAGGGCAGCATTCCTTAGCTGCCGGCTGTAGTTCTCTGTCTAATGTGGCCTCGCCATATTGATGCCATTCCTGTCAGGTCATGGTTAGGCAGTCATGTTGGTGAGACAATGTGAGTAGTTTCTAACATTTCTGGGAGATAAAGCCTCACCACAATCTCCCTGTTCCTCTCTCTTACAATCTTTCCACACCCTCTTCTACAATGGTCCTTGAGCGCTGGCCACAGACGTTACATTGTAGATGTATCCATTGAAACTGGGCTCTACACCTCTATCTTGATTGGTTGTAGTCTTTTGTAACTGGTGGTTTCTGTCTGTTGCAAACAAAAGTCCTTAATAAGGATAATGACAACGCCTACCTATGGATATAAAGACAAATATTTAGAATGTAGTTAGGAGTTTAGTAAAGTGACAGTTGTAGATTCTCCTTCAAGACCCCTGACTGGACTAGCCCTGGGTGGTTGGCTAGGTTTCCAGTACCAGGCATGGTTTCCCTCTTGTTAAATGGGTCTTAGGTCCGATTAGAGAGCTGTTGGTTTGCACCAAGGTGTGTGTGCCTCCAATGTACCTGAAGGGTAGCTGTGCCATGGTGGTTGTTGTTTTTAGCTCATAGGTGTCATAGCTGACTAGGACTGTGGGTCGCTTCATCCTTTGAAAACTTGCATGGTGCTTTCTGTACCATGAAAGCTAGTCCTCAGAGAGGAGGTTTTCAGGCTAGACCCAGCTTGGGGTGGGGGAGGGGTGCTCTGGGCACTGTGTCCAAAGTGCATGGTGTCTTCGGCAATAAGGACTTATCTTCTGCCTTTAGTGGGCAACCAAGGCCAGTAGCAATAGCCTGTAATGTTTGGGGACTCTCTTGAACTATGCTGGTCAACAATGCTGGGATTATTGTTAGGTGGCCTTTGGCTCTTAGAGGGAGAATTAGTAGCCCAGATGAGAATATTTCATTTAAACTATGTTCGTATATTTGCATGTATTATAGATATTTTTAGATAGTGATGTTTTTTTTTGCTTGACCCAGGGAGTGGCACTATTAGGAGGTGTGGCCTTGTTGGAGTAGGTGTGTCACTGTGGGCATGGGCTTTAAGACTCTCATCCTAGTTGCCTGGAAGCCAGTCTTCTCTTAGCAGCCTTCAGATGAAGATGTAGAACTCTCAGTTTCTCCTGCACCATACCTGCCTGGATGCGGCCATGCTCCCTTTGATGATAATGGACTGAACCTCTGAACCTGTAAGCCAGCCCCAATTAAGTGCTGTCCTTATAAGAGTTGCCTTGGTCATGGTGCCTGCTCACAGCAGTAAACCCTAGCTAAAACATTGGGAGCATGATTCTGACTTCTTCAGACAATCTTACTATTGTTTTACCTTCTTTGTGTATCTGTCTTCCTCTGCCATCACTAGAGCCCCCAGATTTTCCCGTCTCCCCTTTCCAGTCACTCACCCCACTCTTTCCCTCCGTGTCACCCCCATCCCCACCCCACACATCTCTCCCTTGCACTTTTCTTGTTTCTACAATAACTTCAGGTTATAAACCATACCCAAAACTTTGGAGCTGGGAACCATAGGTGAGAGAGAACATGCAACATTTGTCTTTCTGGGTCTGGGTTACCTCATTCAGTACAATCTTTCCTAGGTCGTCCACTCACCTGCAGAGTTCATGATTTCATTCTCTTTATGGCTGCACATTGTTCCACAATGTATATATACTGCATCTTCATTATCCCTTTGTCAGCTGAGGAACATTTAGGTTGTTTCCACTTCCTAGTTATTATGAATAAAGCAATGATGAATATGGCTGACTGAACATTCGTGAAAACCTTTGAGCATACACAAATTAGTAGGTCATATAGTAGATTTATTTTTAGCCTTTTGAAGATTCTCCACACTGATTTTCAGAGAGTCTGTACCAGTTTTTCAATCCTGATTAAGCCCATATTTCTTTTTTTTTTCTTTCTTTTTTTAAAGATTTATTTATTTATTTAATGTATGTAAGTACACCGTTGCTGTCTGCAGACACACCAGAAGAGGGCTTCAGATCCCATTATAGATGGTTGTGAGTCACCACATGGTTGCTGGAATTGAACTCAGGACCTCTAGAAGAGCAGTCAGTGCTCTTAACTGCTAAGCCATCTCTCCAGCCCCTAAGCCCATATTTCTATCACAGTGGCACGAATTGTGTACCCAGGAGTGTGTACATACAATTAATAAAAGTTTAAAAAGTTTAAAGTTAAAAACAAGATAAATAACAAAAAAAAGTAACAATGTTTTAAGTATTACTATTCCAGATCTCAAGATACATTACAGAGCCATAATAATAAAAACAGTATGGTACTGGCACAGAAATAGACATGCAGTGATGGAGATGCAAGCCAACACTAAATGAGAGTTTCTCCTTCCCATGGCCTCTCCACCATTAAGTGTCAATTGTTCTGTTGATCTTTACCATTAATAATTGGGGTCCAGCTTGGCCATGTAAGGGACAGAATGACATGATTCCTGCCCCTGGAGCAGGGCCAGCAGGGTGTGAGCCTCCATGAGTGTTGATGGCTGCTGTGGGTGTGAGGCTTGTTTGTATTATATACACACACACACACACACACACACACACACATATATATGACTTCATGATCCTCCTTCGAGCAATATCTTTTCTGCCAAGGTCAATGACTTCATGATAATCAGAGACAGCTTGTAGGAGGCAAGGATGTGTCTAATGTCTCAGCAAAATGGTAAAACAGTGACCTTCAGGACAGCCCTTAAGGCTGTGGGAAGGTGTCAATGCCTAATGCATTGGGGTCCCAATGGTAGAGCCACATTAACCAGGACACAGGGGGCACAGAGCCATAGTCAGCCAAAGGCACAATTTATACAGTGTCAGCTTCTTTTAAGGCAAAGCAAAATAAAGATTTGCCGCAGCTTCTAGTTCTTACCAGGTGCTGTTTCCCTAGCAATAACTTATCCTGGTTCAAAGTGACCCAAACCTCCTTGCAGACTGAGAAATCTGTCTGCAGTCCAACTCTTAGATGTGTTGCTTCTTATAATTAAAAACAAAATTGCTTTCTCATGTGAAAAGAAACATGAAGGCCACTTCCTCAGGTTTGTGCTAACTTGGAAGAACACCAGGACTCTCTGAAGAGAAAGTATGCTCACTCTTTGTCCCAGTATGCTAGGATTCTCAGATACCCTTCAACCACCTCGCAGCTAACAGGCCGGGAGCAGTCTCCTCATGCCATTTCTCTACAGAAAGGAATGCTGAAAACATTAGTTTAAAAATATATAATTTCTCCACTATGCAAAATATAAGGATGCAATATGAATTGTATAAGGAGCCTCACAGATCTAAAGCAGCAGAGGCAGCTGTACTACGAGTCAACGTGTCAGGAAGATATTATGGAAGGAGATAAAAGATTTAGGGAGTTGTGATCACAAGGCAAGATCCCACCCAGCTAAGTTTTTTATTTATGCTTACATAGGCAGGCAGATTCTTGAGTTCAAGGTCAGCCTGGGACAGAGGGAGTTTAGGTCCAGGTCCAGGCCCAGGCATTGTAAAAATCTTATTGTCTGTGCTTGTGCTTGCTGTCTCTTTCTAAGAATCAAGGGGTTGGGGTCATGGATGCTGCTTCATGGGACAATCATAAGGGAACCTGGGGCAATGACTGAATTGATATGTAGATAAAAGACTGGGCTCTTGATCTGCAAGAGATGAGCTATCCAGAGTTTTTAGAATGGCAAGAGAAAACTGTCTAGAGCAGAACATAGGCCGTCATGTCAGCTTGGAATCCAGGATTTGTTTCGCCACTTCCAGACACCCCTTCCTCAGAAGCCCTCTCCAAGCCAAGTGTGGTCCTTGGCAAAGAAGAAGTCTCAAAGTTGTTTTGATTTGCATTTCCCTCATTGCTAGGGACAATGGACATTGCAAAAGATATTCCTGAGCCATGCTTTCCTTCTTTTGAGAACTCTCTGATCAGATCCAGGCACATTTTTGAATAGGTCATTTGATGTGTTTGTTTCTTTGATTTCTTTGTATATTCTAGAGCTAAACTCCGCATCAGTTGTATGGCTGGCATAGATTCTCCCCAATCCTGTGGGCTTCCTTTTCACCTGGCTGAGTTTTTTAAAATTTATTTTATTTATGTGAGTACATCGTTGCTGTCTTCAGACACACTAGAAGAGAGCATCAGATCCCATTACAGATAGTTGTGAGCCACCAGGTGGTTGCTGGGAATTGAACTCAGGACCTCTGGAAGAGCAGTCAGTGCTCTTAACCAAAGAGCCGTCTCTCCAGCTCACTGATTATTCTTTTTGGCTGTGTTTGTTTATTCATGGGTCCAGCAGGTGTTTACTGAGTACTACCCAGAGCACAACTGGGTTCTTAGGGAGAAAACCAGTGACTCATGGCCTTAGGCATTCCCAGGCAGACGGGGATACAACCCCAGCAGAGACATTTCCATCCTGTGTCTTGAATATATAACTCTACTGTGGGTCTAGGACTGGGGCCATTTGGCTTTGGGTCAATCCCTCTCTTGGACATGACGCCCTTGAACTCTGCCTGCCTACGATGAGCATGCGTTGCGTGTTGGTCTTGACTAGGTCTCTGCACTTTTCTCATGCCTGGAATGGGCCCCTCTGCCTGGCTGCTTCCTCTTCACTGTGGCTCACCACTGGTGTGCTGCTGGGTTATGTGCAGGCTCTGCTCATCCCTTCTTGGTACTTGATGACTAAGTCAGACCCTGGCATTCTGAGACCCTGGCCACAACCTAGCCAGGCTGGGAGGTGAAGGCATTTATTATCCATCCCTGCAGCCTCTGGTTGCCACATAGAAGGTGCTCAGAATCTCATATATCATGTAGTCCAGGTTAGCCTCGAAATATACAGCTTTGACCTCCTCATATTCCAGCCTCCGCTTCCCTCATGCTGGGATTCCAGGGGAGTCTCCCCACATCCAGTTGTACTCTGCTGGAGACGGAACCCAGGGCTTAGTGCATGTTAGGCACTCAACCAACTGTGTACCAGGCTGGCCTTGACTCTGGGGCAAATGGAGTTACAGAGTCTTTTCCTCGCCCGTCATAAGGGCACTGTCTGTGTCCTGGCAGTTTCAGTGTCTCGTGTTGTTTGACTCATTAACTCATTTGGAGTTAGTTTTTAGGCAAAGGTGACAGAGATACTGACTTGATGTCACTCTTCTTAGAGTGGGTTAGAACCATTTGTTGATGCTTTTCTTTTCCCCAGTTTATGCTTTTGACATCTTGTCAAATATTAAATGGTTGAAGTTTTATACTCATGTTTTGGTCTTCAGTTTTATTTAGTTGGTCTATGTTGGCATTTTGTCTAGGCTCTGCCCCACAGCCAGGTGCCCCTGACTCACTTAAAAGGGGCTCCTTGCCCTGTCCTCTCTCTCTTGCTCTCTTGCTCTTGCTCTGTCCTCTTGCTCCTGCTCCCCCTCTCTCCTCATTCCCCCCCCCCCCACACACACACACTCATGGCTGGCCTCTACCCCTCTGTTCCTCTACTTTCTGTCTCTCTGTCTCTCTGTCTCTCTCTCTGTCTCTGTCTCTCTCTCTCTCTCTGCCTTTCTCTGTGTCTACTCCCTCAACTCCCCCTCCTCATGCCCTGAATAACTCCAGCGTTATCATATGGCTGTTCTCTCAGGGGTTAGGGATGCCCCAGCATGGGCCCCGACGAGGCTCCCCCTTCCCCCACACCTAACTGCATATCCACCACACATATTCCATCTCTTCCTGTATTTTTATAAAACACAACGTTTTGTGCCGAGACTCGAATTTAGAAACTCGAAGATTCACATGCCCCGATGCCACATGGAGAGCCATCGCTGGCTAGACCCACCCACCCACACTTTGGAGAACTGGCAAGCTCCTTCCTCCCACTGGCCAGCATCAACGTCCCCAGGTTCCAAGGGAGAGTTCTTGAGCTCAGAGCCACCCCTGTGCTGCCCTTGAGGATGTAGACATTCAGTCTTTAGACTGGTCTTTTCACTGACCCTCATTTGTTCTAGGACCTCTAAACCTTGGGTGACCCCCCCAAAGCAGTTTTCGTGACCCCTCCCTCAGGCCCTTGCAGCCATTGAAGGAACTCCTAAGCTTAGGTGGGCCGCTTCCTTCTCTGAGTCCAGGACTCACCAGCCCTCCAGCATGCATGTGATGACCCAGTACTACTTCTAGACTGACTACACTTATTAAATTTTGTTCTCGGGACACCAGTAGGAACATTTTTAGTAACTTCCACACCCAACGGGTTGGTCTTTGCCGCCTTGTCCCTACTTACGGGGCGTTTCCAGGCCTAATTCACAGTACCCAGCAAGCGATATCTCTACATGGCTACTTAACTGGTACTTTTTTTTTTTTTGGTTTTTCGAGACAGGGTTTCTCTGTGTAGCCCCGGCTGTCCTGGAACTCCCTCTGTAGACCAGGCTGGCCTCGAACTCAGAAATCCACCTGCCTCTGCCTCCCAAGTGCTGGGATTAAAGGTGTGCACCACCACTGCCCGGCTTAACTGGCACTTTTAAAGCAACTCTCACGTTAGCATTCCCCTCCCGCTTCATTCTCCCGCCCCATCCTCATAGCCACTTGTTCTGCTCCCGGCTCCCCACAGGAAAAGCAGGTCAACCCCCTTGCGCTTCCGCACCCTGCCTGGGGCACTATTTGCCGAGATGCTGCTTTCTTGCAGCCACCTGCCCCTGCCCGAGGCCACTTGCCCCTGCCCAGGCGTCCTGCGTTTCATGATGTGGGTGCGAGCCCTAACACCACTGCGGGGATGGGGGGGTGGGAGTGTGCACGCAGCCCTGCACCGAATTCAGGGTGCACGCGTCTCCAGCCCCAGCCGGGGCGCAAACCCTGTACCTCAGCATCTCTCCTTCTCTCTTCCGCGTGTGCCCTGCTTGCCTAGGGAGGCGTGAACCGGCCCAGGTCAGAAACAGAACGTTCTCAGCTCTTTCCCGGAGTGATCAGTGCTGCTTGCCCATAGTTCACAGCTCAGAGCTGGGGCTGCTCTGCACTCCCACAACCCCAGCACGTTCCCACAGACAGGTCCCCAGGCCACTGCCAGCCACCCCGCTGCCTGAGCCACTCTGACACAGGCTGGGAAATGGGCCTGAACCCGCAGAGACACACTCACTTTCTGTCCCTGCCCCCAGCTCACACCGCCGCTGTCAGCTTTCTGATTTCTTTCCATTCTGGTCCATAGCAACTCTAAGCCAAGTGTACACTAGGCAAAACTGCTATTCATCTCTGTGTGGATCTCTTCATGTGTTTTTCTCTACTGATACAACCTGCCAAAGTCACTTAACAAGATAAGGTTTTTGTCCTATCCTGTCTTGGTAAATAATGATTTTTAAACAATATAAGGTTAAGTCACTGGCTTTTATAAATTTACGTTTAGGCTTATTTTTTGCTACTGCCGTCAAGTTATAGTGTGCTCTATTGTCTCAGATTATGCTTAATAAATACTGCTCTCAATCTTGTCAGAAGTCTGCTAAATGTATTAATATTTAAGCTTAGGACAGAGACTCCCAAAGCCTAACAGCTACCCCACAAGGTCTCCAAGAAGATATGGACAGAGCAACAAGAGTCTAACTGTACCGTGGTATGATAACGACCTGTTGCCCTGCCCACTGCTAGGGCTTGGTCTACACTGTGGACAAAACAGGATACCCTGAGAGTCAAATGCCTCACACTGCCCAAGGTGGGTCATTTCTCATTTCACACACATCTATTCCACAGGAAAAATAGCTTTTCATCTTCTGGACTTGAAAACCAGGCTGACTCCACCCGTGTTGCCATGGAGACCACAGGGCCCTGGGAACTGTTTAGGTAGTGGACCATAGATGAAACTGTCATTTTAATTAATATGTGATTCCTAGATTATAATTTACTCTTCCCCAGATTTCTGACTACATTGACAGCTAAGGTAACTGTAGCTTGACAGCTAGAAAACAGACCTAGCTCCTTACCCTAAGGTAACCCACCACCTTATTTGCTCGTTAGTATATTCGTTAAGTAGCTAAGACTGCCAGATTTCTTATAGACTTCACGACAAATGATACACAAGTTCAGATGTAAGCTTTCACGGATGTAACCTGCTACTTCCTTAGCTAAACTCAGTTTCCAGTGACTAAAGCTTCCTATGTCCTCTTCTTGCTACGCCACTGTCCTAACGTAATTCGGTAGAGTTCCTGTGAATTTGCCTCACCCTAATTAAACATTCCACTATACGATCCAACTGTAGAATCACAGATTCAAATTTTAAGTTTCCTTTGATTGTTTTTTAACTAAATTTAAAGTGTTTCTGGTGCTGAATCTACACTATCAGCCATCATGCTCAAATGTAAGTTTCCCTTGGTCGTCTTTTAACTATAGACTTAAGATATTTCTCATGCTAAACTATATGATCCAACTGTATAACCACAAGTTCAAATATAAGTTTCCTTTGATTGCCTTTAAGATAAACTTAAGGTGTTTCTTGTGCTGAATCTACATTATCAGGTATCATATATAAGTTTCCTTTGGTTATCTTTTAACTATAGACTTAAGGTGTTTCTCTTGTTATCAACTGTATTCACAAGATCAAGGTTTTGAGTTTCCTTTGTCCCTCAAATACAAACTTAAAATTGTGTCTCATTATGCTAAATTTATATATATCCAGTCTTCTAGACAGAAGGAAAAAGCCCTTCTTGCTCCTGCTCCACGAAAGGTTTTTGTCTTCCTTAAGCTCATCTTAAAGACTGTTCATGTTGTTAACAAGTTTATCTCTTTTGTAAACTTATAAGCTACAGGAAACCCACTCAGATCTACCTCTCATGGACCAAATGGACTCTGTCCAGATAGGTACACCTGCCTATTCCAGAGGGTGGGGTTCCTCTCCTGTGCCCTGGAACTGGGACTCACCTAACCCCCCCCCCCCCCAACCACCAAGACCTAAGGGTTTCAAATGTACTTTCAAATGTACACCTAAGAAAAAATTTCTTTCTTCCAAATGTACTCAACTTTATTCTCTGCCTATAATTGTGTGTGTGTGTGTGTGTGTGTGTGTGTTTCAACGTCTTGTCAGGTCCAGCTGTTTACTACATCTAGGACAGTTCCAGAGAAACAACGCCAATATTCTCTCACAGACACAGACGCTTCTACTGGACCCTGAACAGCAAGGCAGCAGCCAGCTCTCCTAAGACTGGACCAACTTCCCCATCCCCATTTTCTTATGTTTCCCAGAGACACATCACCCCAGAGTCAGCAGGAAGTAGCTAAAGATCACAACCCTATTCCCGCTCTACCATCACCCCTTTCTATATTTTTTTTCCTTTTTTAATTAAATCAAAATGGGAGAGTGTTGGCATTTTGTCTAGGCTGTGCCCCACAGTTACCTGGTAAGAGCCAGGTGTGCCTGACTCACTATAAAAGGGGCTGCTTGCCCCCTCCTCACTCTCTTGCCCTTCCTCTGTCCTCTTGCTCCTGCTCTCCCTCTCTCTTCATTCTCTTCCCCCCCCCCCCCCACGTGCTCATGGCTGGCCTCTACTCCTCTTCTCTCTCTCTCTCTCTCTCTGCCTTTCTCTGTCTCTACTCCCTCAACTCCCCTCTCCATGCCCTGAATAAACCATCAGGTAGCTGGTCCCTCAGGGGAGGGATGCCTCAGCATGGGTCTGCAGACGTAGCTCCTCCCCCACACCTGACATGTTCCTTCTCTCCCTCATCTTTTTATAAAACACAGCAGTCTACATGTCTATTTCTGTGCTGGTGCCATATTTTATTACTGTGGCTCTGAGATGAGATCTGGAGTAGTAATCTTTACAACATTGTGTTCTTTTTGTTATTTGTTTTGTTTTTTTACCTTAAACATTTGTTTTTACATTTACTTATTGTATATGTGTGCTCGCAGGTGTACAAGCTCACTGGTTTTGTGCGGAGGCCCGAGGTAGCTTTCAGGGTCTGTTCTCTCCTTCTACCAAATGGTTCCTGGGGACTGAACGGAGCGCAGATCATCGGGCTTACCAGCACGTGCCTCTACCTGCTGACATATTTAACCAGCATGATTTTTGTTTTTTGAAACAAGGTCTCATGTAGCCCAGGCTAACTTCAAACTCAATATGTAGGCAAAGACAGTCCCAACTCCACATTCCAAGTGCTAGGATCAAGCTGTGCGCCACCACTCCTAGACCGTATCTTCCTTTAACTGTCTTCATTCGTATCTAACCCTCTTTATCAGATGGTGAAGTTCTGGGAAGCAGGGATGGTTCTCCATCAATTCCAGATGCCCCAGCCCTTCCACAGGCTGGCCAGAAGGCAAGAGCCAGGGTGTCCAGATGAAATCTTCCTTCTCCGCCAAAGTGGAGTGTTTCCAACGGACGTGAGAAAATCAGACACCTAATCTGGTTTTACTGAGCCTCAGAACTCTACCATGATTTACAACTTTCACAGGAGAAACTGAGGTCCCAGAGATGACACCGTTTCTAGAGCAGTGTAGCTTGCCAGAAGCCAGGTAAGACAGGAGGCTCCTTGCCAACAGTGTACCTTTAGTAGAGGAAACAGAACACACCCTGGGCTTAGCTGAGGCAGCATTATGTGCTTAGCTGCTATATTCTTTGGCCCCAAAGTCTTAAAATTTTTAAAAAGTGGCATCTGTATTCTCTTTTCATTTGATTTCAACTATATATTTCTTTCTGAAAATTTCCCTTCCATTAATTCTTTGACTAAAAGTTTACATGCTTGGCCAGCCATGGGGGCACGCACATAGAATTTCAGCACTCAGGAGGTAATCAAAGTTATGCTAGGCTATCTGAGACTGACTCTCTCTCTCCCTCTCTCTCTCTCTCTCTCTCAAGATGTTCAGAAAAGTAAAATATTAAAAATTATTTAAATCTCACAAGCCATAACTAATTTATTACCGCAGTAATATGTAACTGTGATCAAGCCATATATTGAACTTCATTCTCTTTATTAAGCAGAGACAGTGGTGGCGCACCTCCCAGCACTGGGAACCTAGAGGCAGGCAGATTTCTGAGCTTGAGGTCAGCCTGGTCTACAGAGCAAGTTGCAGGGCAGCCAAGGATACACAGAGAAGCCCTGTTTCAACATTCCCCCACAAAGAATATATTACTACTATACGATAATACAGATTATGTATGTAGTACAGTGTGATATTTCAGACCGTGCACATAATGTATACTTATGAAATTAAGGCAATTAGATGCACTCTGAACTATAATCACTCTACTATGCTGTAGATATAAAATATATTTTAAACAAAAAAAATAATAAAATAAAGTCTAAGTATGAAAGACTGGAAATATGAGCAATTAATAAAAGAAGCCGGGGAGTGCCTTTGTTTTGGAGTGTTTGGTTTTGTCGGTGAGTTTGTATTGTGGAAATCCTACAGACACTAGATTTGCTTGACTCTCACACTTTTATTACATATGGGTAAGCCAGCTTTTTGGATTTAAGTGTGAGGTGAATGTCAAATTTTAGCTCAGCGTGAGATAAACAACAAAACTAATGTTTAATAGATGGGCACTGCCCCTTGGAGGGGCTCTGTGTGCTGTTTTCTGACTGGGCTGGGCTTCACTGGGCTTCGTTGCGTTAGAGGAAAGAGCTGCTTAACAACACGGTTAACGATGGACAAACAAGCTCACCAAGGAAGTGATTCTGAGGCTAGAAAACAATCTGAATCCACAGGAGGCAAAACCACCAAGAAACTTTTCAAAACAAGGAGTCCCTGGTTTCAGGAGACAGCTCCCCAGGGAGAGGGCTGCCACAAGGTCCCCGCACAGAGTTTTCATGTGTCAGAAACGGATGATTACTGGTAACTCGGCGTGTACTCAGGAGGGCATGGGATGCCTGCAAACACCTCTTCATCGACACCTGCACAACCCCAAGAGATGGAAAACAAGGACATCTTTGACATACAGGGGCACAGGCGTCCAGGGGTCTAGATCCTATCCCCAGAGTCCCAATGAGGGCCTGCAACTCAGGGTAGGTGTGTGCCCTTACAAAGCTGCCCTCCACCCAGTAGGCAAATGATAGCAGTTCAGTTCGGGAGACCAATAAGAGCAGGAAAGGAGATGAGTCCCTCCAGACTGGATTTCTAAACTAAGGTGCAAGAGAGTCATGGTTCTTCAGTGGAATGTGATGCACGGTGCACACCTATAGTCCCCAGCACCTGAGAGACTGAGCCATAAGGATTGCTCCCAGTGTGCGTGTGACCAAATATACATGCATGAAAATGTCACAGTGAGTTAGACATGTTGGTTCAGCCTATCATCCCAGTACTCGGATGGTGGAAAGCAAGAAGGGAAAGGGGGGAGTGGAGAGAGCTGTCCCAGTGAAGCTCACACTTTTGTGATTAGTAAATGCTATTAAGAACATGGGGCTGTGGAGATCGTGCAGTTGGGGGCCTGAGTTCTGATCACGAGCACCCACGTAAAATACCAGGCACACTTACAGTCCAGCAGAGGCAGGAGGATCCCTCAAGCTGCTGGCCAGCCAGTCTACCAAAACAGTGAATTCTAGGTTCAGTGACAGGTTCTGTCCCAAAAAATAGTGCGGAGAATAACAGAAGACACCTAACATTGATCTCTGGCCTTCAAAGGGTCATGCACACATGAGCATCTGCCCACCCACACACACACAGACACACACACAGACACACACACACACAGAGACACACAGACACATACACACACACACAGACACACACACACACAGACACACACAGACACACACACACAGACACACACAGAGAGACACACACACGCACACAGACACACACACACACAGGCACACACAGACACACACACACACACATGTACACATACAGACATGCCTATACATACACACAATTACAACAAAGAATTTAAAAAAGAAACCAAAAGAATGAAAATAGGGTCTCAGGATGATATTGGGGCTCAGAAAATAACATCCCAACATTTAACAGCTGGCGTGCTAAGTGAAAGGAAACTCAAGCTGTCCGCAGCCTTCCCTAGATCTCACCCTCCCCCAGACAGGAGGAGGTTCCCTCTGAGAGTCCCATCCAAGGCCGAGGAAGACTTCAAAGAAACTCCCTGGTCTTGGACTCATTCCCTAGCGTCTCGTTAACGAGGGGAAATTAATCACAAAGAGACTGAGGCCGAACAGACTTTTCCCTTCTATTCTGGAGCAGCCTCAGGGATGTTCTAAGAGGCTTTGTGACCAACTTTGTCCCCACACCCTGTCCCCTCCTTCCCATCACTTGTCCCAGCCCCCAGCCTCCCCCCCCCCCCCAGCTCAGAGGAGCTGTATCCCAGATGCTGTCTGACCCCAGACCCAGTCATTCTCCCATAAGTCACAGGGCGAATCCCTCTAAACAGAGTACAGACCCATTTCACTCTCTCTCTGGGTCAAAGAAGTTTCTAGATGTCCCTAGGTATTAGGTAATCCCCTCTACTACTTCCTGCACAAAATAAACACAAACGTTTTTGTTCCTGATAATCTAGTGCCATTTGTTTCCAAACCTGAGATCTGACTGTCTGAGATCTGTGCGTCGGCTGCCCAGTTTTGTAGGAATGTCTAGGGTCCACTCTCAGCCCTGTGCCAGGAGCGCTTGTGACCACCAGAGTCTTCCCAGTTTGCTTCTCCTACAAGAATCCTCAGAATCGCCAGGTGCTGCTCTCTGTTATAACTGGATTCGGTTTTCTTTTCACTTTCCTCTCTCATGAAAGGCTTTATAAAACCCCTGTCCTCAGATTAACAGCAGCAGGTTCAGGAGGGACATTTGCTGTCTTTGATAGTCTAAAGCTGGAGAGACAGTACAGGCTCTGGGCTCAAGGGTCTCTTAGAAGTGCAGTGTTTTCTGTCTGGCCCCCCACCATTCTTAGAGGATCTTCATTTTCATATGCAAAACTGGCTCCTCCCCCACAGTGTCAATCACCCTGTTGGTTCCTCTCCACAGTGTCACTCAACCTGTTGGCTCCTCCCCCACAGTGTCAATCACCCTGTTGGTTCCTCTCCACAGTGTCACTCAACCTGTTGGCTCCTCCCCTACAGTGTCACTCAGCCTGTTGCCACTATAACAGTGGTTCTCAGCCTTCCTAATGCTGCGACCCTTCATGTTCCTCATGTTGTGGTGACCCCAAACTATAGAATTATCTTCATTGCTGTTTCATAACTGTAATTTTGCTACTGTTATGAATTATAATGAAAAATATCTGTGTTTTCTGATGGTCTTAAATGACCCGGGTGAAAGAGTAGTTTGAACCTCCAAGGGGTCACGACCCACAGGTTGAGCACTGCTGTGCTTTAGGGAAAGGGGATATGACCAGAACCCAGCTTCCTTTCAAAGCTTTGAACATCATCTTTCCGCTCATGCTTTATTGGCCGAAACTTGACCCCATGTGCTGACCAAGACTGCTAGGGAGCCATGAAACACAATCGAAGACGGGAGCTCATGAGTCTATTTAAACCTGCTAGTTAAGAGTGCATAAGACAGTGAGAAGCCCTTCCCCAGGTCTTCTGCCCTCCTCCCACATCCGGTTGTGTCTCTGCCAGCCCTCTCCTATGACTGCCAAGTCTCCAGCCTGACCACATCCTGGATGACTCACCGTGTCAACTTGGAGGGTTTTTCCAAAGCCTCTGTTGCATTCCCTGTCCTTCCAGGAGAGTAGCAAAATTGATCTGTCCAGCCATTCAGCCCCCCAATTCTGCACCATCCTGAACTCTCAGTTGATCTCCTGTTCTCCAGCATGTAATGAACAACCCTCTCTTACTTCCCAGGCCAGGGGCTGCTGTTTAGCACCCTTGGCTCACTGTGCTTCTAGGGCCCTGCCCTTAAAGCCACAGGTTTAAAAGTCAGAACTAGATCACACGGCTTTCGCTTGATTTGATGCAGGTTAGAGTCTGAACTCAGAGATGGCGGTCACAGTCTGGGATACCTCGAGGGTACCCCGATTGCACTGATCTCTCCACATCTGGCTCAGGCTATTTTCTCTGCTGTTTTCCCCTCTCTTCATCTGTGCCACAAGTCCCACCGATCCTGGAAGGTACAGGTTTCCTCTAGGGCTTCCACAGGGAGCCTCCCAGGCTCCCTGCTTCCATAGCTTGGCTCTTATAAACTCTGAGTCTTAGTTCCGGGTCCCAGCTTTGCTATATGTACCCAGATGCTTTCCCCTGGAAGGACAAGCCAAGTTCCCTGGTGCAGGGTCCATTCACACTGCAGAGTCTGCTGCTGATTTCTTCTTCCAGACATTCACTCTCTTGTGTTGTGACAGCTCTTTTCTATGTGGCCTCTCCTATGACAACCCGAACGTCGAGAGGGTTCCTGAGGAGGTGGTGGCACCCAGAGTGGTGTCTGAAGTCCATGACCTGTGTTATTTGGGACTTTGGCCCTCAACACCTCCCCCCCTCCACACACACACTAGCTATCAGCATGACCCAGAGTCATCTACCCACACCAGTTCCTGTCTCACAGAGAGACCACCACCCTGTACTATAAGGTTGATATCTACAACCTAATACAGGCTTTAAAAATAACCGGGAGGTCTGACCCACTAAGAGCCTTCCCAGGATCTTTCAGATGGGCAAACACTTCCTGACAGAACCTGTGTGTGTTTAAAAACTTCAAGAAACAGCCTCTCCTGCCATTCCCTGCCACCAGAGCTGTCTGGGGACTTTCCTCTCAAAATTAAGCCTCTTTTGGCTGGTTTTCTGCCTCTCTGTTGGGCTATTGGTGTAATAGGTTGTATGTCTCCTTCTGCTTCTTAAGCAGGCATTGGATGGAACTGCTGGGGTCACAGCCAGGAGCCGCCGGAAGACGAAGGGCAGAGCCCTTGAGAGCTCTCTGGCTGAGCTGTCAGCCAAGAGCCACAACAGGGAGAGCCAAGCCACCGTGGACCCTTCCTTCATCACCATCTCCGCTTTCTAACTCATCTTTCCTCCCAAGGTCAGGACTAGGTGTGCAGTACCAGATACTGTTTCTTCTGGGAAGCTGCTATTGGAAGCATAGATGGATGTGCAGGGGACTTTGTCTTCCTGGCCAGGGCCAGAGCCTCATCTTCAGTGAAAAGGAGACTTTCAGCTTCAATGTTTGGAACATGAGGAGCACAGGGCTGGATGGGGAATGGGGATAGAGCAGGGGGCTAGGGGTGGGGCTTAGTGGTAAAGCTGACATGGTGGTGTGGGGTGGATCATCAACACCTAAGACCGCAGATGGGGAAATGTAGCTCAGACGGTAGAGTGCTTGCCTAGTTCACACATAGCCCTGGGTTTGATTCCCCAGCACTGCATAAGATCAGATGTGGTGCCATGTGCCTGCAATCCCAGGAGGTGGAGATGGAGACAGGAGGGTCAGAAATGGGCTACACAAGACTCTATCAAAAAGAGGAAGGAAGGAAGGTAGGTAGGAGGGAGGGAGGGAGGGAGGGAGGGAGGGAGGGAAGGAGGGAGGGAGGGAGGGAGGAAGGGAGGGAGGGAGGGAAGGAAGGAAACAGTAGGCAGGCCAGCTGATCTTGGGTTCTCTTCATGCCATGAGTTCATTGCTGTCCCTAGTGGAATCCTAAAACATTCTTGCGCTTCCGTGGATCAACACATTTCCACCTTTGGGAAGCCCTAAATAAAAACATCACCACCAACAACAAAATCCAGAAAGGCTAGAGCTCAGTGGTAGAACACTTGCCCTTTGTGACATAAGGTCCTGGGTCCCAGCGTCAGCATGGGGGAAGAAGACCAGTAGCGAGACTGGGGCTGGAGTCCATTTATTCCAGAGAAGAACCTAAGGCAGGTAAGTTTGTGTATCGGATTCTCCTCCTCACTAAGTCTATCAGGGCAACTGAAGACTGGGACGGCATTTAGAGGCAGGTCCCAGGTGTTCCTCTGGCCAGCAGTGACTCTGCCTGCCTGTGCTATGGTGACCCAAACAGTCCACTTTTCATCATTGGGCTTTTTGCAGTAAAAGGAAATGATAAATCTGTCTTCTAGTTGGTCTCCCTGCCTCCAATCCACCCTCCAAATAACTTCCAGGTTTATCTGTCCTCTGTATTTATTTATTTTTAGTTAGCATATAAGCAATGGGTTTTACTGTCACATTTTTATTGTTTGTCCTGTTTTTTTTTTGGGGGGGGGCATGTATTTGATTGTTTGTTTGTTTTGAGACAGGATCTGATTCTATAGTCCAGACTGGTCTGGAACTCACTGTATAACTAGATTGGTCTTCTACTCAATGTAATCTCCCTGCCTCCACCTCTTGAGTGATGTAAAGGTGTATAGCACAAATTTTATTTTCTTTAAAAACACAGAAATGTTATAGAAATGTGTTTTCATTTTAATCCCAGGTATGTGAGGTAGGGCTGCTTCAGATTGTCCACTGCAGCTGACTATGATTTGCCTCGTGCTCTAACAGGGGTGTGATTTAGCCAGCTGCAGATAGTTTCTGCAAGTGTGTGAAATTCTGGAGACTCTTGAGAGGGTATAATGAATTACAGGACTGGGAAACTGCACCGAAGGCCTTACCCATGGTAGGCAAATGCTTTATCACTGACCTATATCCCTGGCCCCCTAATCTAGTTTTTGAAAAGTCAAATAACTTTTTTTAAAAAAAAAATATTTATTGGGGCTAGAGAGATGGCTCAGTGGTTAAGAGCAGTGGCTACTCTTCCAGAGGTCCTGAGTTCAATTCCCAGCACCCACATGGTGGCTCACAACCATCTGTAACCATAGACCCATGGGATCTGATGTCCTCTTCTGGTGTGCAAATGTACACGCAGGCATATACATGAATAAATAAATCTTTAAAAATATTTATTAATTTTTATTTCATGTAGATGAGTGTTTTGTCTGCATGTATATATATTCATGCAATACCTGCAGAGGCCAGAAGAGGTTGTTAAATCCTCTGCAAGTGGAGTTATATTTGGTTATAAGCTGTCATGTGGGTGCTAGGAATCAAACACAGGTCCTCTAGAAAAGCATCCAGTGCCTCTCCAGCCCCAAACCATTTTTAAAAAACATTCTCCTTTGTACCTAAACCTCATGCCCAAGTCTGGAAAATTTTAACCTGGGTTTAAAGACACCAGAGATGAATTCCTTAGGTCAGAAGTCAGTCAATAACTCTCAGAAGCCACAGGACAATCTCCCTTACTTGCATGGACAATTTTTACACCTGTATTTGAAGGTTAGTCTTCACTGTCAACTTGCCTGGATTTAGAATCACCTAAGAGACTCATGAGGGAAACTTGTGGATGTTTCTTTCTGTGAGAAGAATTAACCGACGAGGAGATCCTATCCTAATGTGGGCAGTGAGGGCAGCATTCTGGGCTAGGGGCGTGGCCTGAATAAAAGAGTAGGAGGGGCTGGGAGGGGAGATACTAAGAGGCAAAACCTACTCCATCTTGGGACCAGCCTTCATCTTAAAAGAAAAGGATCCTGAGAACTTGACCTGCAGCTGAACCTAACCTGTACCCAAGTACCAAGAAGGACCCCACAGCTTGTCCTTGGCCAGAGTTACCCCCTAGCTACTTCCTAGCAACAGTCAATCAAGATTAGTCTGATTGTTTCAGATGTACTTTCAGATGCTTTGTGATTGTTCATGCTCTTGCTTCAGAACACCCACCTGTCGGCTTACAATAGTCATTCAGTTAGATGCCTGAAACTCCCTCGCTTGCTCCCATTTCCTATAAAACCTTGTCCCTCTGAGGGCTTGGGGCTGTTTCACCCTCCTGTCCTGCTGCATCAGAGTTGGCAGTAAGTCCAAGCTCGAGCTTGCAATAAAGAGACCCTAGTACGGTTCCATCGGAGTCGGCTCCTGGGTGGTCTTTTGCGGCTCATGAAGCAGGCACAACAATACAGCTCAGTGATAGAATGATTGCCACATGGGCATGAAACCCTAGGTTCAATCCTTAGTACTGCAGATGGATGGACGGATGGAGGGAGGGAGAAAGAGAGAGACAGAGACAGAGACAGAGACAGAGAGACAGAGACAGAGGGAAGCAGAGACAAGGAAGGATTGAGATTATAGCTCAGGAGTGCCAGACTTTGCTAGAAGGTACAAGGACCTCGGTTTAGAGCTGACCACACCCAAAATTTAAAAAAAAGAAAAGGACAGAGCCCCACCTCCAGAGTCAGAGCCAGAATTCACCTGTGCTTCACTTTTGATGCTGAAGGTCAGACCCATGATCTTCTCTGCCGCGATGAAGCAAATCCTCCAAAACCACAAGCCAAGACGAAATCCTCTGTTGGATGAGATAACCTAGTGGGTCAATGCTTGTCGAGCAAACCTGATGACCAGATCTTACTCATGTAAACAGTGGAGAGAAACAACTCCTGAAAATGCAAACTGTGGTGTGCTTAGCCACACACTTGCCATACACACACCAATATAAATAAATAAGTAAATAAAAATAAAAACTTCTTCCCTTTAAGTTGTTTCTGTCAGGCATTTTGTTACACTGACAGTAAAATAAGTAATATGTAGTACACACACATAGAGACCCAGGTTCAATCCCCAGCACTGCAATTTAAAAAGTTGGGTTTTTTTTTCAATGTAATATTTTTATTGATTCTTTGGGAATTTCACATCATGCACTTTGATCACACTCATTTCCCAGTCCTTCCATGTCTGTCCCCACCCTTGAGACCTCCCCTCCAAAAGAAAATAAAAGTTAAACAACAAATACAAACAAACAAAAACAAACAAACAAAACCCACGTCCAATTTGCGATATCTACATACTCACTGGGGCATGGTCAAACTCTCAGCGACCTGCCCCGTAAACAGAACTCGGTGGTTCTCCTCCCACACCTCCACCAGAAGCCATCGGCTGTGGAGCACTAACTTCAGCATCCTTAAAGAGAGGCGCTCCTTCTGTGTGGATAGTGCTCCTGCAAACAAGGTGGCATTTCTAAAAGCCACCAGACTTTCTGCAAGAAGTACAAGAAGCCCACAAAGAAAAACAATACAAGAAGAGCAAGACTCTTTGTGTGCCCAGGACAGCCTGCTTATTCCGGGAAGTGTACTGGCTATGCTGCACAGACTAAGCACAGCTTCTGGAAACAGACTAAATGTACAAAGAGGGTTGTGTAGTGTCCTAAGTATGTCAAGCCTAACTGCAGATCTAAGAGAATCCTGGTTATTAAGAGACTTTAATGTTGGGCTCAGTGGCTCACACCTTTAATTCCAGAGCATGGGAGGCAGAGGCAGGCAGATCGCTGTGAGTTCAAGACTAGCTTTGTCTACATAGCAAATTCCAGGTCAGTCGATGGCTACATGGTGAGACCCCATAACAAAAGAAAAAAAAAAGTATCTGAGCCACCTTTCCTGGATAAGTGTAGCTACCACCACCCCTCATCAGAAAAGCTTCTCTTCCCAGAAAATGGAGATCACCACAGAAAACCACAACTGGACCCAATGCAGAGATCAACAGATCATGGAAGCCCAGCCCCAGTGGCCTCATCTGCATCTGAGCTGCTGCATCAGTGCCTCAGGGAACATTGCAGAAGATGGAGTAGAAGTGGAAGCGTTTTAAGGGCCAGAAAATCAGACAGTCTGCTGCAAACAGACCGTCTAGAAATGGCTGCATAAAGAAGGCCGGCGAAATGGCCAGATCAATGGGCATGTTAACGTGAACGGAGAAAATTCAAGGGTCCCCAGCCGCAGACAAGGAGCTACAGGCAACTAACAGCTGCTAACTAGGAGAAGGAAATTAGCCTTCCCTGGGGACATTGATTAGCCCTGAAGTCATATACACGACAACAAAAACAGACTCCACTAGCTCTGTTATATAATCGGCATACACACATGCAGACATATGTATATAACAGTAGTAATCAAAGAAAAAGAGGCTACCCACCTGAGGGGAGGGATGGAAAGGGGTGGGGCGGGTAGCTGGGAGGGGCTTGGGGGAGGGTAGGAAGGGCAAGTGATCTAATGCTAACTCAGTTAAAACATTTTAAAATTCCTTATGACACAGGAAAGAGAGGGTTGAGCATTTGAACTGGGAGGAGATTAGAAAGAAATGTCATAGATCCAGTTCTAAACTGCTTTTCTCTGAAGACAATCAAATCATAAAGTTGTATTCACTTGAAAATAAGCGGGAAGAGGTGTCTAAAAGCAGTCAAAACTCGATCAGCGCATGCTGTATGCATGTACTAAAATATCATGAGGAACACACTAATCCATACAAGGAATACATGCTAGCCCCAAATAAAGAAAACCCTAGCAGCAGCAGCAGCAGCAGCAGCAGCAGCAAAATGCCAACCAAACAACAAAAGCTAGACATAGCAACACAATGCCAGTAAGTAGAGGCAGGAGGATCGTGAGTTCAAGGACACCCTGGGCTAAATAGCAAGAAGGGTAGCAGCTTACTGCAGAGTATGTGCTTCACATGCTCTGGATCTGTTTTCCAGCACCAAAAGTGGGCAGAGAGAGAAACAGGAAGAGCGATGTGTTGACAGAGGAGATTGATGTGTCTGCAAGCCAGGAAAGGCCATGATGTCTGCCAGCTGCCAGAGGCCAGGAGTCAGCTATGCAAAGGATTCTCTCTCAGAGCCTCCAGGGATCCAGTCCTGCTGGCCCCTAGAGCTCAGACTTCTGACCTTTGGAACAGTGAGAAAGCAAAGTTTTCTCCCAGACCATCAAGCCTGTGATCATTTGCTACAGCAGCCTAGAAAACGAATATACTCACGGCCCAAATATGGCTGCTGTGTTGCAACCACTCTATTCCCATGTCACAGTATTCAAATGAGAAAGACAGAGTGGGAACAAGGAACTGCTTTTTAAAAAATTACTTAGAAGATCTTTGTTTATGCTCTTTATTGTTTAACTTGTTTTTAAAGCTTATTTAATTTACAAATAAATTTTGTTTCATTTTGAGGTTGGGTTTCATACAGCTCAGGCTGGCTTGGAATTTGACCTGCAAAATGAGATTGGCTTTGAACTCTGGGGTATTTCTGCCTCTACCTCTCAAGTTCTGCAGTCACACACCCAGCCTTTGGTTCGTGTCTGTTTTGTGTGTGTCCAAGTTATTCATTCACTCATTTACCCAGTCAACCATTCAAGGAGTACACCTCAAACTGACTGTCTTAGTTAGGGTTTCTGTTGCTGTGAGAAAACATCAAGCTGAAAGCAGCTTGGGGAGGGAAGGGTTATTTCCTCTTGCAGCTTGTAGTCTGTCATCCCGGGAAATCAGAGTAGGAGCTCATGGCACCAACCTGAAGGCAGAGCTGATGCAGAGGCAACAGAAGAGTGCTGCTTACAGGCTTGCTCCTCATGGTTTGCTCAGTGTGATTTCTTATAGAACCCAGGACCACCAGCCCAGGGATGGTACTGTGCTCCATAGCATGGGCCCACCCATGCCAATAATGAATCAGGAAAATGCCCAGGCCTGCCCACAGGCCGATCTGGCAGGGGGCATTTTCTCATTTGAGTTTCCCTCTTCCCAAATGAGTCTACCCTATTTCCCGTTGACATTAAAACTAGCCAGCACACTTTCTTAACAAATAAAAATAAATAAATAGATGGCTCGATGGGTAAAGCACTTCCCATGCAAGTGTGAGGACCAAAGTTTGGATCCTTAGCATCCGTGTGAACCCTGGTCAGGTGTGGGGTGCAGTAGCCTGGCTGTAATCCCAGTCTTGAGAGGTAGAAACAGGATCCTAGGTGCAAGATGGCTAGTTAGACTGGCAAGCTCTGAATTCAAGCAAGAGGCCTTGCTTCAATATCTAAGATGAAGAGACACCCAGTGTCAATCCCTGGGCTCCATGTACATGTGTGCATGTGTGCACACGCACCCAGACACACATGTGAACACACATGCGCGCGCGCGCGCGCACACACACACACACGCACACACACACACACACGCACACACACACACGCACACAGAGAGCTATATATTTTTTTAAAGGTTTCCATGTATAGATAATCAAAAGTCCAGAAGATTTTCAAAGGCTTGGGGTTCCAATGTTCTCATCAGAAGATGGTGTTTGCCCCTTGGCTATGTTTTCTCTATTCAGATAGCTCCTTCTCCTCAATGGCATAGCGTCCACCATCTGCCAAAGGCATATATCTAGTCTCTCGGACCCTAAGGAATAAGAAGGCTTTCCTGCCACATCCTACACTATCTCGTTGCAGCATCTCAAAGGGACCTATAGCTGTGCCATCTCTGTCTGGGGGGTAGTTGTGCAGAGAGCCCAGGCCCAGGTTCCATGGTTGCTCTTGGAGCAGAAAGGAAGGAATGCTGCAGACTTGCCTCTCACACAGCACAGATGCCTGCTCCACCATATGTGAATGCTGTGCCACTGTGGACAACAGGAGGCTGGTATGAATAGTTCACCTGACTTTACTTCCAGAGGTGGGGACCTGAGAGGGAGGGCCCCTCCTGCAGGGAGGTTAGCCATGCTGTAGATACATGGAAGTGACTGGGGCCCTTGAAAGTACCACAGGGAACCACCCTGAGGAATTCCCCAGAATGGTGGGCTTTAGTGACACTGTCTGCTTCTATGATTCATGCGCACCTCAAACATTAGAAGCTGTGAAATGAGATGCCAAGTGGCTCACTTGTGATGAATAGTGTCAAATGTGTCTGAATGACACTTGTGGTGACACCCCCAGTTCACATTAAACAACCATGTGATATTGGTCTACCAAACATTAACTAACCTTACCAGTGGAAGAACTAGTGAGCAGAGAGCATGCTCCCAAACTTGTAAGCATCCCGTTGGTGTGTTAGCAAGAGAAAGACATTGCCCAAATGGTTTGGCCTGGGCCAGGGAACGTGCGTAGCTCTGTGGTGGAATGTTTGTCTGGTGAGCATGAAGCTTTAGGTTCAACTCACAGCACTGGGAAGAGAATAATTTTGAATTCAGAAATGAATGATTTGGGCTAGGGAGATGACTCGGTGGGCACAGAAATTGTCCATGCTAGGAAATGAACCCAGTGCCTCAGGCATGCTGAGCATGCAGTCTGTCCCTGAGCGCCCCAGCTGTCTGTAAAGTTCTATAATCTGTGAGAAGTTCACATCCAGATCCCAAACTCTAGCTTTTGAACACAACTGATTTCTCACCGACTGTGACACACACTGCTGTGCTGTGTAAAGCCAGTCCCAGCACAGGCCAAGAGACGGGTATTAGGTCCTGGGGACTTGGTGTGAATCTTCTGAGAAGTAGGGATGGGGGAGGGAAAAGGGGTAGGAGCGGGGGTGGGGTAGGGGTGGGGTAAGGGGGGGTGGGGTAAGGGGAAGTGGGGTTTGTCTCGCCCTAGAGCTGTGGTTCTCAACCTTCTGAATGCTGAGACTCTTTAATACAATTCTTCATGTTGCAGTGACCTTCAACCATACAATTATTTTTGTTGCTACTGAAAGACCTGACCCTCTTATAAGTAAAGTTAGACCTCCTAGCACACTTGGAGCCAGAAACAGAAATAGGACTGAAATTGCATCCTTGGCCAATCCCCACCTGGCTGTATTCTTTCCCCTAAGAAACGAGTGACCTTGGCCTGGCCTCAGGGCCAGAGGCTCAATGTTTCAGGAACTAGCTAACCACAAAAATTTTTGTGCAACTGCCTTGTGACTAACTTAGAACATTCTGTACTACCCCATAATGCAAATTCTTTCCATTCCCCACCCCTTGCTTTGTGGTTTTTTCCTTTAAATACCCCTGACTTCAGCTGCTCGGGGTCGAACTCCTCTGCCCCTGCGTGGGTTATGAGCTTGACCCCAGTGCACTGGCCCCCCAATAAACCTCATATGATTGCAGCAAGGACGGTCTTTCGTGAGTTCTTGGGGGATCGCGCGGTCCCGAGACTTGAGCGAGGGTCTCCTCAGCTCGGGGGGGTCTTTCATTTGGGGGCTCATCCGGGATTTGCAACCACCCTTGTCTCCGAAAACCTACTTGGAGGTGATTCTGTTTGTGTTCTTGTTCATCTGTGCCAGCTGAAGTCTGAATCTGTATTTTCAGTTTGCGTGCGCGCAGTCTGGTTTGCAGTCGCTCTCGCCCCGTGAGGGGACGATGATCTTGCAGTCTCGGGTGGAGGCTGGGGGCGTGATAGGCCGACGGGTTAGGGGATCACCGACTGTTGCCCTGGAAGACGTTCCAGGAGGCCTGGAGGGACCCCAGGGATGCCTGGGAGATTCCTGTCGGAGTGCTGGAGAGGACGCGGTCCTCCCAGCTGTCTAGTTTTCTGAATTGGTTTTGCTTGTCTCAGTGGAAACAGGCCCTTGTCAGTATTTGTCTGTGTATTTTCAGTATCTGTTGTGTCTTGATTGAGACTTTGACGATGGGATAGATGATATCTACTCCCCTAAGTTTGACTTTACGCTCAAGCGGGTATTGTTTGTCTCCCTCTTTGTCTGATTTCTGTCCTCCTCCTCGTTTGTGGCGCCTACTTACGGTTTTGCTTGCAAGCCTCTGGGCACTTCAGTGCCACCTGTAGGCCTCTGGGCCGCCTGTCTGGGCGCTTCGGTGCCATCTGTCTGGGCACTTTTTGTGCCGCCTGACTAGTGGTATTCATGGCGGGTAGACATACCTGAACGCGGAGACCACAGAGGGACCAAGGGACGCCTTGGACCCTCAGTTTGCCTGAGTATCTGGCTTCTGGCGATGCGGCAGGGCCACCTGGTTTCTGAGTCTGTGGAAGGGACAAACTCTTTGGTTACACCCGCCACCTGTGGCAGGGGTGGCAGGATCTGAGTTGTCTGTAACCCAGCCCAGCTGCAGCTGGCTGGGAAAGTGTTCTATATCCATAGAAGGGACAAATCTGTTCTGCGTCCATGGCAGGGACGAGCTGTGTATTGGTTGTTGGTTGTATGTGCTGGCAGCCCGTGGCAGGGGTGAGCTGTGGCGAACTGTTCTCGAACTGTTGTCTTCTGTTCTGTTTTGTGTTCTGTGCTCTTAAGACTGAAACTGAATAACAACGGGTTTTTTGTTTGTTTGTTTGTTTGTTTTGGACATCAAATTCATCCAGTTAAACATGGAAAAAGTTAGGAAAAAAAAAAGGTGGGGACCGGTTGTTGCTCAGCAGGAGGAGGAGTCATGGGGGCTCAAGCATGACTCTGTGGTCCCCTGCTGTGAACAAAGACAAGATGATTGCCTAGGGCAAAATGCCAGACAGTAAAAGCTGCCTGCTTCCTACAAGCAGGTAATCATAGGACA
>CM052718.1:58174635-58239506 GCA_028551405.1 Uromys caudimaculatus | reverse complement strand
GATTTTCCTGCCTTTGTTTCCTAAGTGCTGGCACTAAAGACATGCGTCACCACACTAGGCTCCAGCAGAGGTTTGTTGCTGTTGTTGCTGTTGTTGTTGTTGTTGTTGTTGTTGTTGTTCTTGAATGAAAAGATAAATAAATAAAAAGGAACGGTATGGCAGAGGAGAAAGTTTACGGTAGACATGAGGCACAGGTAGGAGCAGGGACAGGGACATCTGACAGAGTCCAGAATGGATATGACCAGGCTGAGCCAGGGTCATGTGTGGACAGGTGGGGGTGTGGGAAGGAGGCAGAAGGAAAAGAGGGGCCCTAGGTGCAGTAGCCAGGAGGCCAAAGCTACAAAAAAGGGCAGATAATCAAAATGGCTGGACTATACAGGGAGAGCTTCTGGGGGAAAGGCAGTCCAGTCACTGGGCTGGAGAGTTCAGGGTAGAAGGTGGGGTGTTCGAGCCAAACCCTGTAACAGGTAGGGACTGGGGGATGCTGGGAGAACCTGGAGGCCAGGTCTGATTTGATGTATTAAATAGGCAGCTCAGCCATTTGTCCTGGGTTTGAAATCTAACAGTTGTTAGTACTAAAATCTTAACAATGGTTCTTCCAGTGTCCCAGAAATCCTTTATATTAGTTATTTTATAGAGTTTGATCAAAACCCCTAAGCTGGGTGCGGTGGCATATGCCTGTAACCTCAGCTCTTAGATGGAGGCAGGAAGATTCAGAGTTCAAGGTCATCATCTGTTCTGTAATGAGTTTGAAGCCAGCCTGGACTACGAGAGACCCTGCAAACAAACAAACAAACAAGAATCTCATCTGAAAGAACCTCAGAACCACTAAAGGAGGAAGGGTTTGCTTGGCTCTCAGTTTGGAAGGTCCCATGGTCTCTTAGCTGAATGCTTCTGGGTCCAGCTGGAGGCAGAGCATCGGTGACAGGGCATGGTGAGGAGACCATGGTCTCCTCATGGTCACTTCATGGTGGACAGGAAACAGATAGACAAGAGGCCTGGGACAAGATACCACCAAGAGTCCACTGAAAGTTACTTCCAGCCAGGTCCCACATTCTAAAGCTTCCAGAATCTCCTAAGACAGCACCATCGGCTGGGTGCTCACCCCCTAAGCACAACACTTTGGGGAACACTTCATATGTAAACTACAACATCCCATCACTTCTCAGAATATACCGTCCAAGCCAGGCACCATGGCACATGACAGCAACCCCACAACTTGAGAAGCTGAGGCCGGAGGTTTAGAAGTTTGAACCCACTTAAGAATGACCTGCCTCAAAAGTTAAAACAAAAGCAAAGCCGCAACCCAAGAAACACACACAGACACACATACTCACATACACACATGCACACATTCACACAGAGACATATACATACATGCACACACAGACATACACATGTACACATCCACATACATGCACACACAGAGACAGACACATGCACAGGACACATACATTCACACATGTACACATGCACGTGCACACACACACATTCATGGGTGTATATACTCTCTGAAACATGCATACACATACATGTACACACTTGTGTGTTCATGTACACATGCATACACACATGAATGCATACACACTGTCTTTCTGAGAGACACACACACTCTGAAACATGTACACACATATATGTGAACGAATACATAGACACACACACGCGCACACACACACCGTCTTTCTCTCTGAAAGAGACTCCCACACACACTCTCGAAATGTCTCATACTCTCATACACACAGTCACATGCTCTTCCCTGTCACCCTCACCAATGCTATCGCACACTAATACACACACTCTTCCCTCACACACGCACACAAACACATTCTCCTCATCTCCAGTCAGCATGGAAATTGACAATACTGAGTGCCATCTCTTGGGACCGAGCCCTTTTGCCAGCTCTGTCAGGAAGGCACTTTGCCACTTAAGTAGTGGTATTTTGTGTTCGTAAGTTACCCTAACATGTCACCTGAAATCTCAGTGAAGCTGAGGGATACCCTTCCGAGATGTTCTCCTATGGCTTATGAAAGTGCCAGCTGCTAGCAAAAGCTCCACTTCTGCCCATGCCAACCTCCACACAGGCCTGCTTGTCCTCACGACAAGCAGAATGGCAGCTGGATTTCCCAGACAGGTTGTTTATGAGAAACCCTGGAAATCACAGGTCATTTATTCAACCTTCTGTTGGCCCCACAGCCTGGCTTTCTCGTAGGTGTAGGAGACTGCATGAGCACCTGGTGTAAATACTGCTGCTCTACGGCTCCATCCCTGTACTGAGAATACTTGGGACTTGGCTAGAGTGACACCAGATTGTTGGCCCTAACTATAGGAGCCGTTCCTGTCTTG
This sequence comes from Uromys caudimaculatus, assembly GCA_028551405.1. Lineage (NCBI taxonomy): Eukaryota > Metazoa > Chordata > Mammalia > Rodentia > Muridae > Uromys > Uromys caudimaculatus. Next base: position 58,237,163 of record CM052718.1, on the reverse strand, counting down.
ATGATTGATCTCAGCTGCAGCAGTGTAAGAGCCACCATAGAAGGCAGGTGGCCTCTGCAAATCTACTGGGCTCTCCCCTTTCCTCTTCCTTCCTCCCTCTCTTCCTCTTCCCTTTCTCCTCCCACCTCCTCCCTATGGGTGAACATTACATAATCTGAGAGACACTGCCCTCCACTGTACCCCCCCCCCCATAGTTTCCGAGTCTAAATCCTTCTTGGAAAGCAGGTCAGACAAAACTTAGAGATGGAGAAACAAAGCCACGAGTGGTTAAGTTGATTGCTTGGGTTCGTGATCAGAGAACTGATATCAGCGCCCAGGGCAATGACCCCAGAGGGCTCGTTTCACAAGGTTGCCCTGGTTTCTTTGTCTACTGGCAATAAACTAGAAGTGCTCATGGTTATCTTTTAGTGAGGTTGTGAAAGCTATGAGTTGTGTTTTTGAAATCGATATTCAAGGTTCTGATAATCTAATCAGATAAATAAGAATGACTTCTCTCAAAGCCTACCACAGGGTCATGGCTCCTTCTCTTCATGATATTTCTGTTCTGTTTGACTGTCTTGTTTTGTTTCTGAGACAGGATCTTGATATGATCTTTCTGCCTCCACCTCCCTCTGCTAGAACTGCAAGCCTGTGTTGCCAGCCTCAGCCTTGTTTTTTTCTTTACTTCATTTTCTTTGCAGAATTTCACATTGCTTTTCCCAAACACATACTTTGACTCTGCTCTTGGCTAAGCTTAGAACTGAAAAGTAAATTCTTTCAAGAAAGTCAAGGTGAGGCAAAGCGCCACCTTTTATGTATTGAGGAGCAAGACTTTCAGAGTCCCACTGAGAGCTGGGCAGCCAGGGTCACACTTGTAGGTGCCCACTGGGGAAAGCAATGCGTTTCTAACTCTCAGTAAAGAGCAGGAAAGGTTTAGAGCAACGCACAGCCTCATTCGGCTCAACTCTTTCCGCTAGAATGAACCAAAGACAAGAGGTTATTTCTGACTCTTTGGAATTTTGTCACTCGAAACCATGGTATTAGGGTAGACCCTATACAGATATGACTTAGTAACTTCTTGGGGGAGAAAGATGCCTTTGTCCCTCTTACCAATCCACATTTCCATGGGATCGTGACATAGAGTTTAGAGCATAACTTTCTACCATTTGTAGCTCTTTTGAAGGAGCATCTAGGAGAGGTCATGAGTCAGCTGGACTTACTTGCAGAACTTACTGATGCTTGGGTCACTCAGAGCAGAGCAAAGGGGACCATGTGGACCGATGACCTTGGCTGATGACCTGGCTGTGTCTGGGGTGTCTCTGTCCAAACTTGTGAGTTCTGATCAAATAGCAAATATCTAGGGCTTTCTGCTCCATGTTTTTCTTACCATTAGACTGACCTCTTTACAGTGAGCTTTCTGTAACTGGGCACCCAAATAACTAGATCTAAGGTAGAACTGTGAGAACTCTGGGTACCAGAATTGCGTGAGCATCCAATTCCGGGAGGATTTTCCTTGCAGAATAGATGGCCACCCTTGGTGGGCACCCTACTGCACACACATGGACCCCGGAATAGCAACCACAAACATACAATGGGTTATGCTCTTCAGGAGCTCGTGTACAAAATCTCACTGGACTTGCTGCTGGCTCCAGGTGTGTCTGTTTAGCCCCATTATTAAAGGTGGGCACCAGGACTCAGAGTTATGAAGCTTCTTTTCCAGTAGTGAACTACTTATCAGTGTAATCAGAGCTGGAACCCACAGTGGATGGAGCTTAATTCTGTGCATCAATTGGTTGGACCACAGAATGCGTATCCCTGGTCTAATATTCTGATGAGTCTCTAAGGGCGTAGCTGGATAAACTGATGTGGGTGGGGTCTCAATCAGCAGTAAGATCATTTTCCCCTTGCCTCAGACCTCAAATTGAAGATGGGAGTGGTAGCATCCACCTCTACATCCCAGCACTCTGGAGGCTACAGTGAAACCTCACAAAATAAAACAAGAGACTAGGCTACAGCTCAGCTGCTGAGCGGCTTGCTTACAAAATGAAGCGTTTGTTCAGTCTCCTGCACTGAATGACCCAGCACATGACGGTGCACAGCATTAACCCCAGCACAGAGGGAGGAGGATCAGAAGTTCATGGTCATACTACATTGTAAGTTCAAGGCCGACCTGGGATAGGTACATAAGACCCTTTCTCAAAAATAACAAAGTGAGCCCTGTAAGTGGGTCTTGGGCCTGCTGGCATTTGTACTAGAACTGCATTATGATTCTGGAACTTCAGCTTGCCAGCTGTAAGCTTATCCATCCCTATAATCAAGTCCTTATAATAAATAAACCTCTCTGAGCTCTGTGTGTGTGTGTTGACATGTGTAAAATGGTTGTTTGTTTTATTAGATTTCTTCAGAGAATCCTAGGATACCAGGTCTCTCAAGCTGACTCACACTCTTTCAGTGACACTTCCTCTGCTGTGGTGGAGAGGCCCTGCTGTTAGTGAGGCAGCTCAAGGTCATGCCTCGGCCCAGGCTTTCCTACCAGGACTTGATTTAGGTACTAGCGCATTAGCAGTACAGCCACAGAAGGAAGACGTCCCACTCGTCTTCAGGAAGACTGTGGCCTCCAAAGTTCTCCACGAGCACCCTCATTGTTCTCTGTACTTCCTGAGAGCAATGAGAAAGATAAGAGAGAGTATTAAGGTGACCTTTCTCAGAAGTTCCAGGGGAGGAATTTGACTCTCCTGAAGGGCTTATGTGTGTCTTCTATTTAAATTTTATCCCTGCCCTGTTTAAAGCAAAACAAACAAACAAACAAACAAAAAACCCCACAATAGATGTGCCACAACTGTTTTTGGTCTGTGATGCTGGGCACATGCTAGACAAGTATCCCACCAATAAACCCCACCAGTCTTCTTTAAGTTTGGAGTGTACAGTAAGAGGTCCCCCCAGAACCACAAGGAATCAAATGGCCGGCGTCAGCGTCCCATGGCTGTCTTCTGTGTCCTGCGTGTCATGTAACATCTACTAGTTATTCCCTTCCTGCAGTTCCACAGGCTCCCTTTCAGTTGAGCAAAGTGATTGAGCCCCTGCTATGTGTAAGTCGCTGTGCTAGATGCTGAGGGCAAGGTTCAGAGACTCCTCCTCCTTGTGGAGTTTTACAGTCAAGGAAAAAAACAGAGACATTAAGCAATTTCAGTAAAGTAAAATGGCGATAGTGGAAATGTCAAGGGAGAAGGTCAGGAAAAACATTCTCCACACAGGGAGTAGCAATATGGCTCAGAGCTTGGACACAGGGTACAGAATAGGATGGAACTGGAGGGGAGCGGCTGGCAGAAGCCTAATGGTGCTGGGTACTGGGGACCCGCAAAGAGCCCCGAGCAGCTAGCTACCAGACACCTGTGACTACCAAGCACCTGAAATGTGGTTAGTCCCAAGTAGGATGTGCTGTAAGCATGTAAGAGTGGGTTCCCAGAGTAATTTCAGAAGAGATGGACTATAGATCATTAGCAATTATATTGACTCAGTGTGGAAATAGTTTGGGTGCTTCTTTTTGATGTGTCTACAAGAAAATAATCTAAGACAGGGTCTCATTATATAGTCCTCATTACCTGGAACTTGATTTGTAAACCAGACTGACCTTGCATTTGCAGTAACCCTCCCCAGTGCTGGAATCTGAGGTGGCCCAAGCCTGGTGGAAAATTTAATTCCATGTGGCACATATTTGTTACACAGTACTGTTGCTCATACCTGGAGTTCTACCAGGCAAAAGCTGCAACAAATCTGAAGCCAGCCAGGGCTACAAAGCAAGACCAACCAGGTTTTATGAAAACCAAAAGAATGGTTGTGGTGCACAGCAATGCTCTCTGAAAGTGGGAGGTGCAGGCCAGGAGTAGGGAATTCAAGGCCAGCCTCGACTACCTGCCTCAGTGTTACACAAGGAGGGAAAGAAACATCTAGCTTCACCCTGAGTGTACAGGAGGTCTTTAAAGTGTTTTAAACACAGGTGCCTCAAGCAGGTTTCCCTTTTCCAAAGGGAAAGACAGAAAACCAGGTAAGGACTGCGAGATGCCAGATTAGACAGGCTGGCAGCAGGGTAGGAGTGGAAGAGAAGACTCTCCAGCTCTGCTACAAGATTGTAGCCAGAAACAAAAAAAGTAAATCCTCAGCACTTAAGAGGCCGAGAGAGGAGGGTGGCAGGATCAAAGCCAGCGTTACAGGGAGACTCTCTCACTCCTCAGAACAATCACTAATAACTGTTACTCCAGAGGAAAGGAAGGGCTGGATCACAGATTTCCTATCCGTGTCAATCAAAATGGCTAACCACACAGGAGTTCACAAGGACCACACTGGGACAGCTGATCACAAAACTGTTCTAACTTAAGGAGTGACATAGTCCTCACAAATCCATACTGACACGAATAACTAAGGAGATAAACTAGTCCTTCATACAGAATCCCAAATATACAACAAAGGAATTAGCATACCACAATAACTTGCCTCAAACAAGACTCATACAAGGATGGTAAAAACAAACAAAGCGGGGCAAAGGCTTATCCGAACCCGGAAGCGTGGTGCATCCTAATCCCAGCACTCCAGAGGCACAAGAATTGCTGCAAGTTTGAGGAGACCCTGGGCTATCGGAATTCCAGGCCAGCCTGGGCTTCTATGAGACTTTGCCTCAAAAAGTGAGCCAGATGTTTCATCAGGGGCTAAGGTGGCCTTTGTAGATGTTCTCAAGAGCAGTGACACTTTTGGACCAACTAAAATAGCAACCTTATTATTTTTTTTTTTTAAATCACATCCTATTTACAACTAGCAAGTGTTTCTCTTCAGAAGTGGACTGGCCTTTAATGCTGTTTAAGTACCAGTTTGTCTGTTATATCTAAGGTATCTTTTCGTGGTCTGAGTAGAACTTGAAAAAGTCCCTTGGGATGACAGGTCAGCCTTCTGTCATTGGCCATAGCCGTTGCATTGTGGGTGAATTCACTGTGGTTCTGGTTAACTCAAACACTCCTTATTCATCTAAAGAAACCTGGACCCAGGTTCTAATCTGAATGAGATCAGTATGAAGGTGAGATGGAGAACGGGTTTTAACAAATGCAGTAAATCCACTGTATATACCAAAGAAAAGTCTTTATTGTAAACAAGGTATAAAGTACAACAAAAAATATTGTGCAAATTTTAATTCGTGATTTTTTATAATTTTTAAGAAAACTCTTTTTTCAAGGGTTCAAGTTTGCATGTCAGAAACTTACGAGATACGGAAACGGTTTAAATGGGAAGGTTTGGTGAGTTTTTCACTGTGGATAATTTATCTTTACTACCAAGTGGATCGTCCATCCACTTTACAACAGAACAGAAACACTGTTAGCAAAAGTCATTGCTCTCGGGTGGGGATACAGCTCAGTGATAGAGCTCTCACAGAGCACATGCAAGGCCCTGGATGGAGCCCCAGAACTGCAGGTGTGACCACATTATGACACTTTCAAAGTCTCAGAGTTTCCCAGATGCCCAGACACCGCGGCAGTAAGAACATAACCGCACCGTGAATATCCTTTTCAAGTTTGACGTGAACGTTCTAGTAACAATTTTCCTACCTGTCTACTCTGACATCCTGAAAAACTCCTATAAATAAAAAGGACAACTGTCCATCTGTAATGGTCATTAACTTCCTAATTTGAAAAAAACACAGTGTATGTTTGACTTACGTGTCCTTTGCTGATGACACAAAGCCACCTTTCTCAGGGAGTTATCTCAAATTCTTGACATCTCTTCTTTACAATACATATTTCCATCTCCAGATTTTTTTTTTTCTAAACAAAGTGCAGTGTATCTTAAGTCTACAGAAAACACATTGGTATACAATTTTCAAATCTACACAAAAACTGCAAGCAAACTAAAATCTAAAGTAGAGTAAAATGCCTAAACTTTCAAAACAAAATGCCAAAAAAGAATTTTAGCTGCACTTCCAAGCAATTAAATTAATGAGGGTTCCAATCCTTTGGCTCCCCCTTAGCAATGTACAGCTGTTCAACTTCAAATACCAACCATAGTGGGGAAAATGATAGTTTTAGATATACTTAGCTACACCCATGGAGCTGACTGGAAAGACTAGGAATAATAAACCAGGTAACTCTAGGAGAAGATGACATCTTTGTGTAACACAAACTTATTTTCTAGCTCCATTTCTGTACCGTAATTTCCAGCCTCTATATTCTTGAAACCAATGCTTTAAAAGAATCACACTGCAAAGCTGGTCTCAAGTATAAATGGCAAAAACAAAGTACCCAATGTATATGTGATTCAAAACCTGTGCTGTGCTCACCTCATCCAAAACCTTCCAAACTATTCAAAGGAATAAACGCGTTCTCATCTCTTCATGTGGTAAGAAATGAACCCTGCCTTCTGTGACTTGCCTGTGGCTGAAGCCCTTCTTGTCATCTAACCCAGGCTGGGCCTCCCCCAGGCCAGGGGCTTCTGCCTTAGGCCCTGTTGTAGGGCCGCAGACTTGCAGAAGCATTTGACACCATCACTGGCTCCTGACTCTGACCAAAGTTTATTCTGCGTCTCCATCTTCTGGCCGTCACTGTGCCGAAGCATGGCTCGGAGGCAGAGCAATGTCATTTAACTTGCTCACTTCCATTTGCCAGTTCGGCAGCTTCTTGGCTGACAGGTGGCGCCGCGCATGCTTGGTCAAATGGTCACTCCTCATGAACCGACGGTCACACATGGGACAGGCGAATTTCTTCTCACCTGTGTGTGTCCGCCGGTGTCTGGACAGTTCATCAGAACGCGCAAACCTTCGTTCACAGCCTTTCCAGCTGCAGCTAAAAGGTTTTTCCCCTGAAGCAGAGAAAGCCAGAAGGTTACTATACATTTACAGTCTTTAAATTATATACTTTACCACATTAGCACTAAATATAGAGATACAATTTAAAATTGAAAGCTGGTCAGTTCATAAATTACCAAAGTATTACTAGATAAGCTTGGCACGATGGCACACGCCTCTAATCCCAGCACTCGGGAGGCAGAGACAGAAAGATGTCTGAGTTCAAGACCAGCCTGGTCTACAGAGTGAGTTCCAGGACAGCCAAGGCTGCACAGAGAAGCCCTGAATATAATAATGTAATAAATACATATACATTTTGTGTATTATATGTTGCTTCCTCTGCCTCCACCTCCCAGGGCTGGGATTACAAGGGTGTGTCACCAGGCCCAGGGACAAACTGAATAACTTTAAAGATACTGAATCATCCCCCTCGCCCCCCCCCCCCCCCCCCGTATTTGTGGCCGAAGTCAAACTCCACATACACCCATTTCAGAGACAAAGCTCACGTGGTCAGTACCTGTGTGTGTTCTCACGTGGGCCTTCAGATGGGAACTTTTAAAGTAAGTCTTGCCACACCCTGGGTGGCTACAGATGTGACTTCTTACTCTGGATGAATCAATGTGGGGAGTAACCCTTGCTGCCGAAGGAGAGAATCCAGGCGCAGGGGCGATGGGAGACAGTCTGGTGCCATTGGGGCTCACCACTGGAGGCTTTGGGTTCTGCACAACGGGCTGGGGTACCACGAACATGACGGTGCCCTTGGGCACCTGAGTGCCCATGAATAACACAGGTGAGCAGACAGCTGGTGGCTGGCTGGGCGGAGTGCTGGGGACAACCGTGGTAACAAGAGAGTTGTTTGCAGGAAGGGGAACCATCTGGCAGATGACAGGCAGGGGTGGCACTCCCCCAGTGGATACTGTAGAAGACACCAGTACTGACTTCTGCACTGGGGACGCGGGAGCTGGCTGAGACCTACAAATGACTGTCTCTGAGGAAGGCACAGCAAAGTCATACAGCGCAGCGCCCGCCTTCTCATCGCCAGTTGCCACTGTGTGGGGCTCAGGCTTGGATCTGTTTGGTGACACAGCAGCACAGGGTATGTTCTTTCGAGGAGCCTCGACATTTATGTGGCTTCTTCTCCGGAAAGAATTGTCCTGATAATTGAGGGTGCTAGCTGCTTTCACAGGGCAGGACTGGTGGTTACACAGCTGGGCATCAGCTGTGTGACGGATGACACTGGTGGCTTGAGCCTTAGGGAGAGGAGGGGCAGCTAATGGACTCTTTTCCTCCTCTTTGAAAGGAGCAGCGCCAGGAGGCTTGGCAGCATCGGAGAATGATTTGAAGTGACCAGTAGATGGCGCTGGTGCCGTCAGATTTGACCCTTGAGAAGGTTCGAAGTCAGAGGGGCTGTAAGGTGGAGTCAAACACTGCAAATACAAACACAAGCAAGGCGAGAGGTGAGAGGTTAGAGGTCCTCCGTGGTTAGAGGTCCGTTATGTAAACACTAAAAAACGCTATCACTTCTACCCACTGAAGAATACTCACGAATGCTGGGACTGTCTGAAGGTCAGGCGTCCCTGGAAGCAAGCTGTCTTCCTCGGAGGTATCAGACACTGGCGTGACAGGCCTGTTTTCAAGGTATTTCTTGAAATGAGACTTCCAGTCGCAGCTCATGGACATGAGCGCTTCCACAGCTTCAAAGTCACTCTGCTCAGCTTTGTTCCAGGGGTGTGCTCCCTCTTTGGACTTTTCAGAAATTAGTTCCATTTTCTCCTCCTACAAAAACAAGAGTTAAAGCTGATCAGTTATCTAGCTATCCAAAAGACTGAGATGTATGATGCTTGTTGTTTTAAAATGTAATTTGACTTAGTAATACAGCCAGGCATGCTGGGATTCATGTATAATCTCAGGAATGTGGGGCCAAGCAGTTGGAAGTTGCATCTCAAAATGCAAAACACACACAAAGCAACCAAAGAGGAAAAAATATTTAATTTTGGTCAAGTCTCAATCTCTTCACATCTATGATTTTACCAGATTTATTCAACGCAATGCTTTTCTGTACCATAAGGGACCAGACAGGCATAAAATGTAATGTTCTTGGGATTTGCAAAAAACCAAAACCAAACCCAACCTTGAGTACAAGTTGGTTTTAATTTAATTAAACATGGCTTGATAACCGATCATGTTCTGTGTGAAACTCCTTCATCCTAAAGTCTCACACTAAACGTTCTTTGACTTGCATTTCCAAAAAACACCAACCATCTCTACTTTCCACTTTAAAAGAACTTCCAAATTCTTCTGGCCAAAGAGGAGGTTGCAAAAATTATGAAAAGCCTCAAAAACCGGGAAGGGGGTCAGGAATATAAGGCTCAAGGCCAACTTTGGCTATATAGCAAGTTCAGGGCCAGCCACACTCAAATAGACAAAAGCAAAAACCTAATACATAAATAAAATGGCAAAAATAAAATCTTAAAACATTTTTTATGCCTATCTTCCTATTGAGTGTGGGAAAACAAGACACCGTGCTTGAAATATCACTAACAATGTAATTGCATAATGGTTCGCGCCTTTATGTAAGCTGCAATGGACGAAGACTGTAAGTGTAAAAACCTATAGTCACCAACTCAAAGAAAGAGGGCTGGAAAAAAGGCAGGCAGGGGCGAAGAATGTGCGCCGGGAGGGGAAGCTGGGAGGGGAGCGTGGAGCAGAGGCGAGGCAGGAAAGGGAAGCCGGGTGGAGGCGGGGGCGGGGCACAGGAGGCCGGCGGGGGAGATCCTCGCTGGCGGGGACCGACGGATGGGGCCGCCCTAACCTCAATGAGGCTGGCGGGTGAGTCACCGGGAACACTGCCCGCCGCGCGCACGTCCCCGCGCCCCGCCCCTGCCATTGGCCAGCCGGCCTGCGGCCCGTGCCCGGATTGGCTGGGCGGCGCAGGGTGGAGGCGCGAGGAGGGGGCGAGGCATGTGAACAAAGCGTGATCAGCGGCTGCTCCGGGCGGCGCAGGAAACGTGAACTGGGAATTGCCGCGCCGTCACCTTTCCCCTACTTCCTGAGCACGGGCCCCCGCCCCCGCCCGGCCGGGGAGGGGCCGCGGGCGCCGCCGCCAACCGCTCGCCAGTGCGCGCCGGGCGGCGCGAGGGCTGGGCGGTGTCGACTCCGGAGGCGCCCGCCCCTTCCACCTCCCCCGAGCCCCGGTTCCCTTAGGAACCGACTGCAGGGCCCGGCCTCGTTCCCGCCCCTGGCGGAGGCCGGGGCTGGGTCACTCGGGGACGAGGAGCTCCCCGGGCGCACCCGCTCGCCGCCCATCCCCGGCCTCCGCCTCGGCTGTGGGAGGTGGAGCCCGGTCCCCGCGGAAGCCCGACCGCCGCCCTCCTCCTGCTCGCCGCCCCCCGGGAGCGGCCGGAGCTTGGGGCGCTCCGCCCACTCGGCCCGCGGGACCTCAGCCCACCCGAGTCTCCCACAGGCGCGGGGTCCCTGGCTGCTGCTTCCGGCAGCCTGGGCCCCCGCAAGCCGTGTCTCTGCAGGCTCCCAGACGTGCGGCGCCCACAGCTCGGGCTCCAGGCGCGCCGCCCCACGGTTCCCGCCTCGACACGCGGCCCCCGCGTCTCGCGGTCCCGACTCCCCCGCCCAGCTGTCGAGCTCCAAGGCAGGACCCTACCCCCTGCCAAGAGTAGTCTACAGGCAGCCACCTGCCTCCGCCTGGGATGGGAGTCCCCTCCCGACGTCTGCGGGAGTGCCGCGGCCCCCCTGGCGGTCGGAAAGCCCGCGTGCCATCCATACCCCGCGCCTAGTCGGCCATCCCCTCCCCCAGCCCCAGGCTAGCCCAGACACTCGGTCTCCACCTGGCAGGGTTCCCCCCTCCCCCGACGAGCAGGCGCCCGCCTCTCGGTTAGGCAGCCCATGAGTAGTCCTTGCCCCTCCGGGTCGCATTCCTGCTGCAGACAGGGGCATCTCCCACCAGAGCCAGGTGCAGGGCGCCCCCTCCATCTCAACCGCGCTTCCAGGGAAACTGCCCCTTCAGCTCACACGCCTCCTGGGGTCTCCCTGAGAGTCCCCCTCGTCTCCTGAACACTCAAGGACAGGATCGCTCTCCCTTGGTCCAGGTCCCAGGCTTCCTCTTCCGACCCCTCTTCTGCACAAGCCCTCGATGATATTCCCAGCCTGCAGGGAGGAAAACCCTTGCAAGACCCCGCTGCAGCCTGGGTTCTCAGGCGTGGCTTATTTAGGGGCTCATGCTTCGCACTCCGGCTGGCTCCCCGACACTGAGCGGCAGAAAAGGACCAGCATCCCCAGGTAACTTACCGAAGCTTGCTGGAGAGAAGCGCCGAAGTTAAGCATGGTTGCCTGCCTGGCTGCAGGTCCCGAGCTGCCTGGCTAGTGGCTGCCTAGCCACAGACGGGAGCACTGAGACTCTAGACGTCGACGCCACCGCGCTCCGCGCTGTCTGCCCCCCTCCCCATGCAGGTAGCCGCTCTGCTTGCCCCGCGCCGCGGGCGGGGTAGAGGGCGGGGCCTGGTGTCGACCAATCAGCGGCAAAGGTGTGTGAGGCCTCAGCCAATGGGCTCGCGGGGCCACGCGTGATCAGCGGCTGCCCGACTGCAAGAAGCTCTGTCAGTGGAGCGTGTACACAACCCGAGGCACCGTGTTCCCTCGGTCCAGCCCTGGGGAACTCCGGGAACCACCTGACTCCGTGACGCCCCTCGCCCATCCCTAGTCTTCAGTCTCCCGCCCATGCCCGGGGGCGGCGCCGCCGGCGGGGCATGGCTGAGAGGCGCGGTGGCGGCGACCAGGCTTTGCAAAGAGCCGGCCCCACGTGGGGGGTGGGGAGGGAAGCCCGCTCCGCCCAGTCCCCTTCGCGCCCGCAGCGTCTGGGCCCGCCAGGGAGTGGGCGGGACGCCGAGCAGGAGGCGGAGGCTGCTAGCGCGGCTCCGAGCCACCAGACGTTCCTTGGAAGCGCGGTTCTCGTGGGTCTTGCGTGGCGGCAAGAGCCGGGTGAACCACTGAGCGGCATTTCTGAGCATTTGCCGGGTTGTATCACTCTAAGCCGTGAGGACTGGGGAGAACCAGGGCGAGGTGGTGGCGGCGGGAGCCCTGTCACGGAACAGACACCTGCTCGCACTCACCGCCCACGCCCAGGCGGCAGGCGCTGGCTCGTCCTCCCATCTGCAGCACAGGCACTGGCAGCAGGGCCCGCCTCTGCGCGTCCCTCCCGTCCTTCTGGGCGGTTGGTGTGGGGACTACGGGAAGCCGGTACCATAAGACCAGTGGCGTGGCCGGGAGCCCTAGACCCGAGTGCTCAGTGGCAGAATCGAGTTTGAGTTTGGTGTAGTTGAAGTTTAAAATACAATGTTCGAGCTGTTTCCAAGGTGGACTCCGCTTCCCCCATCCGCGGGACCACAGTCTTCGCCGACGCCCTGCCAAGAAACCGCTTGTGGGGATGGGGTGAGGAAAGCATGCTTGTAGGTGGGATTCCTGACCCGGTCAAACACCGAGTTCCTGTCCCTGCCCCCCTCCACCACCTAGGGATTGGGGGCAAGCTGAGCTTCTCAGGGAAGCCGGTCTCCTGTGTGCAGCAGCCAGGGCTGGGGCTATAGCCTCCCAGTCCGAGAGCTCTTGGCTCCTCGTTGGCGCCCGATTGCCCCGCCCCCTTGCCCGTTTGTGCGGGTTCACAGCAGCTGTTGGAGCCGGAGGCAGTGATAACGGGGCTTAAAGCAAACGAGAGATTTTATCTTCTCCCTTGGACAGGCGGATCATGAGACAAAAGTCACTGCCCTCCTGTGGGCTTTTTCAGCCTGCTGGGCTAAAAGGGCTAAAGCAAGCGCCCTTTTCCAGTCACCACAGAATTTATAAAGGAGGAAATTTGTTTTAGAGGCCACTAGCTCTACCAGCATCTCTCTGATGGTTTCTTCTGGTATACCTAAAGCCAGCCAGCAACTAACGTAATGATTATACCATGGGCTAGAGAGGCCCAGGATGGGGGTGGGAGTGGGGGAAGATGACTGAATGGCCTCCTGTCACTGCCAGTTCTGAATCCGCTGGAGGAGCGCCAACTCAGCAACCCAGGCAGCTCTTCCTGCCTCCCTCCACCCGGTGCCCCTGCTTCTGTCTGCAGGAGTGTCCCTCCCTGCAGGCTTCCTTCCGCTCGGGCTGGCCCATCCTGTTGATCTGAGTCTGAAGGGTTGGAACAGCTGGCCTGGGCACCTGCTGCAGCGCAGGAAGCTCTTGTGTGTGCCCAGCGGCAGGCCTGCCTGCCTTCCTGTCAGGGAGCCGCCTCCTGGAGAGGTCACAGCCAGATCCTGCAAGCCTGAACCCTGTGTCTTAGAGAATGTGGGGCCTGCTGGCGTGGTGCCCCCACACCCACCCTACAGGCTGAATTGTAGGGAGCATTCAGGTCTTGGAAAGAGAAGAGAAAGGGGTAGGAGAGGCTGGGTGGTGGCAGCGGCGTACTTAATGCCTGGAGCTTCAGAGAAAGCCTTCCCCAGGCACTTCAGACTCAGTATCACCCAATCTAAAACTCTTTCTATGCAGTCTTAAGGGGTAGCCACAGTCACCTCCCTCAAAGCTTAAGCGGGATCCAGTTAGTCCCTAGCTCCAGACAGCTTTGCCTCAGAAACACCTATGTACTGTTTGTTTCACAAGGTTGCTGTCTGCCTGTCTTCACACCCCCTTCCTTATTTTTCCTCAGGAGACAGGGTCTCATTATGTAGCCCTGGCTGTCTGACACTTCCTATGTAGACCTGGTTGCCTGGACAACCCTCCTGCCACGACCTCCTGAGTACAGGGCTAATGGGCACTAGGCAGGCGCTTGGCTTGGCGCTTTCACCTCTAGCTTGGACGAAGCTATTTCTACGTGTAATCCCAGGGCATCGCCCACATCACAGCTTGTTTTCCAAAGCCCAGATACCATGCTTAAAATTAAGATCACAACAATCCCTCCTGAAATAAATGAGCTTTGCCTATTGTTATCAGGGATAAAAGGCTACCCCTTTAGGGTCTCCAGCTACTTACTCAACCTTTCCAGCCTTCTAGTAAGCTTTTCCCTTGCCCAGAGCCCTCATATAGTGCATACATCTCCACACCACACCCCATTCAATAAGCACTGTCGGTCAGGCCTCTGTTCATTGATTCCTTCAATTAATGTTACTGAGCACCTGCGTGTTGCAGGCTGGCCAGTAGACAGGTTTGAGCTCTTGAATCTCCTGCCTCTACCTGACAAATACTGAGATTACAAGGGTGTGCCACCACACCCGCTTTACTTTAAGGTTTAAAGTTTAATCCCAGCATTTGGGAGGCTAAGACAAGATTGTCATAAATGAGACCAGCCTGGGCTACATAGTGAGTTTCAGGTGGAGACTGACTACTTTGGAATTTATAGACTATGGAATGATATAAGACTTGGTGCAAAGAGAGGTTAGACTGCCATGCAAGAAATGTAACTTTTTTTTTTTCTGAAGGACCCCTTTTCCTATCTGGTTTCAGTGCTCCCTTGCCATGTTGGTGAAGCCTTCCTTGATAACTCCAGGCTGAATTATTTGCCTGCCTTTCCTCCAAAGCATCTTATGTTAGAAATAAAGCGCTTATTATATCTTATTGCAAAACTCTTTTATAGTACTGAATCCTGCCCACACCGCACTCAGATCAAACTATAAGACGGTGGCCATTTCATAATGTCCCCTCATATATACACTCAAGCTGGCCTGGCAATCCTCCTGCCTCAGCCCCTGAAGTGCTACGATCACCGACATGAGCTGCTATACCCAGTTCCATAGTTACCTTTCTTACTTAGTATCTGTTCTTTAATAGGCACTTGATATGTTTTTTTTTTTTTTTTTTTTACGATGAAGAAAACAAAAAATACTAGATTGTTTCTGAAGACTCCATGCGGTTACAGACAGAATGTGGACCAATACGTGAGTGGAAGTATGAGTCCTTCTCTTAGATTGCGTTGTTAGAAGGTCCTTCATAGATGTAGTCATCTTGGGCATGAGTAAGAGAGGAGACTACTTCAGCTGTAGGAAGTGATACCTCAGATGCTGACCCTGTTGCTAATGGTGTTGGTTTCCCTTCAGTCAGAATAATGAAGATAGAGATTCCCCAATTTAGATACAGCTCTTAGAACACATTGCACCTAGCAGCGAGCTTCTCTTTGCTCTGTACAGTCACCAGGTCTCATCCCTGTTCATCCCTTTATGGCTGTACCACATGCCAGGCATTAGTGAACACTGGGGAACCATCATAAAAACAGTTCCTGTGTTCAAGGAACTTCTAGGATAATGGGAGAAGCAAGTAATGCAGCCATTGCTAAATTCTGGAAGACGCTAACAGAGCTAACACAGATGGTTTTGGGGGTGCTTAGAACAGTGTCAGAAAAGGCTTCCCTGAGTTAATTCTCAAGTCTATGGAATAGGGAATGCCAGCCATTCAGTGTACACTTTAAAAATCTGACTCACACACTTGAGAGGCAGGAGGAGGACGCGTAAGCCATTGAAGGGATGTGACAGAATGTTGGTCCCAGGGACAGCGAGGATAGGTGTTAGCAGGAATGGCTGTGTAGGTCGCTCATTCCTGCCCAGTGTGGAGAATGGACCTGAGGAGTGGGGGCTAACACCAGTGTTGAGGCAAAGGTGGCAAAAGTGAAGACTAAAGGAAGGAAGCAGAGGCAGGTCGGAGAGGCTGGGGCAGAGATGTAACTTGCTTACTGGATAGGGGTGAGGAAACACTCTCTAGACCTAACTCAAGAGACGTCGTTGCCTGAAGAAGGGACCACAGAAAACTCACCGGTCATGGAAGACAGAAAGCCATTGTCAAGTTGGCTTTAATTTTTTTAAAAAAAGCTTTGTCATTTTCTAAAACTGTTTGTATGGGAGGGGGCAGTGGCCACAAGAGGGCATTGGATCCCCTGGAGCTGGAGTTAGGGACAGTTGTTTGTCACCTGTCACCGGTGCTAGGAAATGTACTCAAATCCTCTGCAAAAGCCGCACATGTCCTTAACCTCTGAGCTCTCTCTAGTCTGACAAGTTGGTTTAAGGCATGCAGGACCAAGGCTCTGTGTGATACATAGGAGCAGAGATGTCTAGAGATGGTCTTCTCTCAGATCCAGAGTTTGTCGGCTGGAGAGGAAAATACAAAAAAATCCTCAAGGCGTAGCAGCATCTGAAATTAAACCAAGAAATCCCTAAAGGGAAGGAAAACCCAGAGGGAAGCAGATGCAGGCACAGGGGGATGCTGGCTTAGGGTGCCGGGCCTGGAACTCTGCTCCCTAGGTCTTGCTTGGTTTACTGGCCTGGTGGGACAAAGTGGAGACCAGAGGCAAATAGGAGCCAGTGGAGAAGCCGAGATGTTAGAAGAACTCCAACTTGACCAGTAAATGTTAGCTGCGTATCATATTAATCGCTTTTCTCACACCTGTGATCAAATACCTGACCAAAACAATGCAAAGGATCGTTTGTTTTACCTTAGTTTGAGGGATGCAGTCCATCACAGCAGGGACTGATGGCCCTGGCTGGGAACACGGAATGACTAGTCACACTGTCCAAAGTCAGGATGCAGGGAGAGATGGACAAAGGTGCTCAGCTGCCTCTATCCTACTCAGCGCCAGCACAATGCTACAGGGCTCTCCACAGTCACAGTGGGTCACCTCTCTTCTCGTAAACCCTCCAGGAAGCACCGTATAGACACACGCAAAGACGTATTTCCAAGGCAACTGTAAATCTACTCAAGTTGACAAGATTAATGATCACAATTTGTAATTCAGTGCACACTTTCAGTCCCAGCATCCAGGAGGCAGACCTCTGAGTTTGCGGCCAGCCTGGTCTACATGAGAGTTCTAAGATGTCCAGGGCTACATAGTGAGAACATGTCTCAACAAAAAACAAAAGGAAAAATAACTATCACATGTGGTTTTAAACCTACTTGATAATATTTTCATTTATTCTCTGTAAATGTCATATATCTATATAGCATATTTTGTTCATATCCATCTACCATACCCCCTGTAGTGGCTATTCCTGGTTGTCAACTTGACTATATCTGTTTTGTTTGTTGTTGTTGTTGTTGTTACTGTTGTTGTTTACCCTCAGAGGCCAACGTGTATGAATGTAGAGCTATTCACTGGGGCAGGGGCAGACTACAGCCATGTCCCCAAAAACAGTGATACTCTCTTCAGTTCACAGTTCTTTATGAAATGAAAAACATTTATTTATTTATTTATTTATTTATTTATTTATTTATTTATTTATTTATTTATTTATAGATCAGGCTGGCTCCAAACTGGGAGATCCACCTGCCTCTTCCCCCTGAGTGTTGAGATTAAAAATCCAGACAAGCCGGATGGTGGTGGTGCATACTTTCCAGCACTTGGGAGGCAAAAGCAGGCAGATTTCTGAGTTCGAGGCCAGCCTGGTCTACAGAGTGAGTTCCAGGACAACCAGGGCTACACAGAGAAACCCTGTCTCAGAAAAGGGGGGAAAGGAAAACCAGCCAAGAAAAAACGTTAAACAAGGCACAGTGGTTCTAGCACTCAGGAGGCTGAACAGGAGAATCACAAGTTACAGGCCAACTTACACTGCATGGTGAGTGTGAGGCCTGCCTGGACTACATCATAGACTCTATCTTTTAAAAAATATGTATTTTTTTTTTTTATCTTTAACTCTCTTTGAGTAAATCACGTGAGTTGCTGATTAAGCTCAGTCCTCCTTAGCTTTCACTATGTGGCTCACTCATGTGGCTATAGATGAGTGAATTCATTTCTGAAGATGTCCACAGAGAGCGGTGGACCATGCCTGTAATCCCAACTGTCAGCAGGCAGAGGCAGGCTAATGGCTGCCAGTTAGAGTCCAGTCTGGTCTGTGTAGGAAACCCATCTCCCAACCTCACCTCCTTTCAGAGCCTCTGCATCTCCCCACCTTGATTCTAACTTGCTAGGTTTTCTTTTCTTTTTCTTTTTTTTTTGGGGGGTGTGTGTGTGTGAGATAGAGTTTCTCCTTGTAACCCCTGGCTGTTCAAGAAATCACTGTGTAGACCAGGCTGGCCTCAAACTCACAGAGATCCACCTGCCTCAGCCTCCTGAGTACTGGGAATAAAGGCACGCACCTCTGTCATCTGACTCTCTTTTTAGATTTAAGTTGTCATACAGAATACTCGATCTTATCATGGCCTCCTCATACACGCCATTATTTATTACTTGCTTACACTAGTAGGGTCAAAGATGGTGCTGAGGACTCCCCAGCCCAGGTCTGCATAAGACTTGGAAGGTTCCCTCTTCCTCCTGTTGGAAATCAGCCATTAGACACTAACGCTTGGGCTAACCTACAGCACAGGGAGAGCCTGTGTGGAGGTGAGTAGTCATTTGGAGCAGGAGAAGACACTGCAGTGGTCAAAGTGTGCCTACACCAGAGCAAGGTTACCTGGAACCCCTCCATCCTGTCCCTCCAGTCCAACTAATACCACGTGGAGAGGAGATGAGGCTTCCCACTTCAGCTCTGGCCCAGAGTCATGAGCAGTGGTAGACAGACGCCCAGGTTCAATTCCTGGGCCCTCCCCACAGCCCCTGCAGGGGTAGCATGGTTTAGGGAAAGGGGAAGAGGAGGTCTCTTTTCTGCAAGAGAAAACTGGAGTGTGCGTGGGTATGCGCGCGCGCGCGCGCGTGTGTGTGTGTGTGTGTGTGTGTGTGTGTGTGTGTGTGTGTGTACGCGCGCGCATGTGCGCACACACTCAGAGCTCCAGAGACAGTTTGGTTTTCAGAATACTTATTATATAATGTACAATATCTAACACTGAGTGTCAACTTGGAAGGATCTAGAATCATTTAGGAGACAAACCTCTGGGCGTGTCTGTGGAGGTTTCTAGATTGTAAAAAGGTGGTAGAAGTCTCATTTAACTGTGGCCATCCTATCCCATGGGCTGGGCTCCCAGACTGACTGAGAAAGAGACAGTGAGCCGAGCAAGGCATTCAGTCCTCTCTGGCTCCTGACTGTGGACACAACCTGAGCAGCTGCCTCACTCTCCCACCACCACAGTTTCCCCGCCATGATGATGGACTTTACCTCAGTCTGCAAACTCAAACCCTTCTCCCTTAAGCTGCTTTAGTCAGATATTTGGTCAAGCAATGAGAAAAAACTATACACAAGAAGTGTTATAATTTTTTTGTTTGTTTTGTTTTTGTGAAAGGAATCTTAAACACCCAGGAGCTGAACCAGGAAAACTGATAAAGTATAAATGGAATGAAAAATGTACAAAGAAAGAACTTGTTGAGCTGAGAGAAATAAAGGATGTGGAGGTGTAGAAGGGAAGCCTCCCGAACCTCCACCAAGCCAATGAGTGGCCAGGGGACGTGCACCTGCGATGAGAGGGGAAAGGAAAGGGGAGTTGGCTAGCAGAGTGCCTGTGCTTATGCCTGTGCCTGCTGCCTGCTGCCTGCTGCCTGTGCTGCTGCCCGTGCCTGCTGCCTGTGCTTCTGTCTGCTGCCTGTGCTTCTGCCTACTGCCTGTGCCTGCTGCCTGTGCCTGCTGCCTGTGCTTCTGCCTGTGCTTCTGCCTGCTGCCTGTGCTTCTGCCTGCTGCCTGTGCTTCTGCCTGCTGCCTGTGCTTCTGCCTGCTGCCTGTGCTTCTGTCTGCTGCCTGTGCTTCTGCCTGCTGCCTGTGCCTGCTGCCTGTGCCTGCTGAGACCACCTCTGTTGCTTGGCTCACTGAGTTTGGACCTAATTTGACCCTCCACTAAAATTTAATTAAAAACTTTAATCAAAAATTACTTTGAATGTGTCTATTTCTCTCTCCCTCTCTCTGTGTGTATGTGTGTGTACGTGTGGGAGAGAAGTGTGGATGTAGGACCTGTACATGTGTGTACACACATGATGAATGTGGAGGCCAGAGAAGGACATCATGTATCCTGTACTGTCATTGTCATTTGCTCTGTTAAAACAGGGCCCTGGTCACACCACACCACACCACATCACACCAACACAGAGTCTCTAGTGCATATAGACCTTTACTTGTGTTCTCAGGATTTGAACTCAGGTCCTTATATCTGTACAGCAAGCACTCTTACACCCAGCCATCTCCTCAGTTGGTTTTTGTTTTATTTTAGAGTCAGGGTCACATGCAGCCCAGGGTGTCCTCAAACTTTCCATGAAGCTGAGGACAAACGACCTTAAGCTTCTGACACTCCTCTGTCCAATTCCTGAGAACTGGGACTACAGGCATGACCACCACACTCAGACTTATGCACGCCAGGAAGACAGTGCAGGGCTGCAAGCACACTGGGCAAGGAGACCACTTGGCCTACTTCACCAGCCTACAGGAGGGCTTTTTTGGCAAAGCAGTTTAATCCGTCCACTCTCTGGCCTGCTCTTCACCTTCCTGAGAAGCCAGAAGCCAGCTAAGTGGCCTTTCAAGGCTCCACGAGCCAGTGCAACACGGTAATCACTCTTGGAGCTTCACAGAGTGAAACAGCCATGCCGGTGAAACCTGAAAGCCCTGGGAAGGCCGAGCTAAGAGAAGCTGCACAGGGTTGCCAGGGTCACAGAGTGGCTTCCAGCTTAAGATCCTCCTGCCTCAGTCTTCTAAGTGCCAGAATTACAACTTCATGCTATTGTGCCTGGCTTCACTTTTGACATTTAAAAAAAAAACTTGTTTATTTTTATTTCCTATGCAATGGTGAGCATATGTCTGTATGAGGGCATCAGATCCCCTGGAACAGGAGTTACAGACAGTTGGGAGCTGCCATGTGGTCACTGAGAATTGAACTGGTGTCCCTGGAAGAACAGCCAATGCTCTTAACTACTGAGGTATCTCTCTAGCCCCACTATTGGCATTTCAGTATGCACATTTTCAGTCTCTGCTCTGCATTGTCACTTCTTTCTGCATACTATACAAATATGAGCCATAAAAAAAATTACTCAGCTGCTCAGCAGATAAAGACACTTGCCAGACAAGCCAAACAACCTAAGTTCAGTCCTAGAACACAGCTGCCATGGGTGAAGAGAATTGACTCCTGAAAGTTAAGTTGTCCTCCAGTTTCCACAGGCTTTCTGTGGTATACACACACACACACACACACACACACACACACACACACACACACGCACACTCCAGCCCTGAAGATGGAACCTAGGATCTCGAACATGCCAGGCAAACACTGAGCCAATTGGTTACTCCTAAAACCTAAGTCATCACGAGCATCTCCCTGTACATCAGACATTACAAAGGCAGAGCTGTTAGAATTTGCTTAACAATATGAGTTTCCAGTTTCTTGGCATAATCCAGTTGTTTTTACTTGTTCAGACTTCGGTATCCTGATATTGGGCCTGGTGTCGTGGGTATTCTATTTCAACGGCCAAATGTCTGCCTTCTATTTTGCAGCGGGTGAGTCACCAGCGGAAGTTATGGATGTGATCCAGCAGTGACATTTTAAGGCAAGTGCTCTACACTGAGTCCTGCCCCCAACTCTTAAATCAGCACACTGAGATATATACATGTACTTTCCTTGTTGTTACTGTCTTTTATTGTTATGAACCAGGGTCTCACATTTGCTAACTAAGCCTTCCACCATAGAGCTATGTGCCCCGCCCTCTTCCATGACATCTTTAATTGCACTCTTTCAAATGTTGATGTTTTAGAGCAAGGGAAGGGGTCACCCAGACTTCCCCTTGGCGTTCTTCAGCTCCCATGCCAAGAAGCCACGATATGCTATGCTGCAGAGTGTGGTCTTCCAGGAAACACTCCCAGACACAAGCACAGGAGCCCTTCTGGCTGTCTCACACTTACAACTGCTGGTTGTGGCATAAGTGAATACAGAGGTGGCTCACACCAAAGACAAGTGAAACTGGTAAGCTTGGAAAGGAAACCATGTTACCAGTAGGCAGTTATTGAATGATCCAAATATAAAATGGCCATTCAACACCCAGGGCTCCTTTACAAACAAACACAAGGCTCCAGCGAGGCTCTACAAGCAGAGCAGTGAGAGGCAGAACGGCTTCGAGGTGCGGTGGCCATGACACAGCGTGAAATCTGTGATTTCTGTTAGCAAGGTCACAGGCCTGCCGATGCTACTGTGGGTTTGTTTCCTATCATTCCAGGGGAGAAAACATTGGGGTTTGGTTAAAGTTTAACCAAAATAAAGATACTATTTTTTCCTATCAGCTTCATAGACCCCTAAATTCTATCCACAGATGCCTATAAAGTCTTGAGACCCCTTATCGTTCCTGCTTGACCTTTAAAAAACAAAATTATAATCTCAAAAAAAAATGTTAAGGAAAAAATTTTTTTTTCATTTTATGTATAGGGGTGTTTTTCCTGCATTTGTGTCTGTGTATCATGTGTCCAGCTCCTGTGAAGGCCAGACAGGAGCGTTAGATCCCCTGGGAGTGGAGTTACAAATGGTTGTGAGCAGTCATGGTGGAGCTGGAACCTTAGTCTGATTCCCTAGAAGCAGCCAGTGCTCTCAGTCACTGAGCCATCTCTCCCCACACGATACCCTGAGCAATGTCCCTCGGCCTTTAAAGAACAGAATCTGAACACAGCAGAGCTCACTCAGAGGTGGGGCTCCCTGCTCACGCCATGCACACAAAGGCCTAGCTGCCCTTGTTTCTGAGCCCCTTTGGGCTGTCATAACAAAATGCTGTAAGATGGGCAACTTATAAACAGCAAGCATTTATTTCTTATGTTTTGGAAGGCTGGGATGCTTACCATCAAGGTGCCGACAGACTCAGTGTGTGCTAAGGACCACTTTCTATGATTGTTTGTCCCTTCTCTTCTTCTAATGGTATTATAGTCGTCGCTCATGACCGGCAGTTCCCTTCCCAACACCCCCCTTCCTAATGCTGTCACTTCAGGAGATAGCATTCTAACATAAATTTGGGGGTTCACAAACATTCAGACACGGTGCTCTATCTAGCTCAGACTTGGTTTGAAGGTGGAGAGAGGTTAAGGCTGAAGAGACAGTGTATTTGGTCTCAAGCAGACAGCACGAACCCCTGAGAACCGCGAGACTGGAGGCCCTACTTTAAATAGGCCTTTGGTCAATCAAGTATAACTCTTGGGGCTGGGAATGAATGACTCTTCCTGGTTGTTTGTAGTTGGGAGTGAAGAAAAACAGGGGGAAAGAGATATAACCAAAGCAAGATGTGAGAGGCAGCTGCAGAGTCTGCAGACCTACCTGTGAGGGCCCCTCTAGGTTCTCTCGGTCTGCTCTGTTTCCTTGGTGATAAACTAGGAATGAGTTTAAAACAGTCGGTGAGGATTTCTTTTTCTTGGTAAATACAGAAGTATGGTTTCTCAAGCCTCTATGTACTCTAAATCTCTTGTGGGTCTTACAAAAGCAGATGGTCCCACCTCTGTCCGTGAGTTTCTGTGCTAGAGATGATCCCCAGGCCTTGTGCATTCTAGGCAACGGCTGGACCCCTCAATTATATCTAGGCCCTGGGAGCTTTTGAGATAGGGTCTAATTATGTTCAGGCTGGCCTGGACCTTGAGATTCTCCTGCCTCTGCTGGCCAAGTTGCTGGGATTAGATGTGCTCAACCAAGTCCAACTTTGAAGCAGATTCTCAAAGCAGGTCAGTCCCATGATTCTGCAATCCCTGAGCTGCTATATCAGGGCTCCAAAGTACTCTACAATTGTTACTGTTAATATGGTCAGCATTTTGCCTGATCCTCTGGCCTGAGGATGCTTACTGAGTAGGAGGGAGGCAGAACTTCTGTGAGGCAGGATTCTGCTCAGTAGAACACTCTGGTCTTGCATCCATCTCTCTCCTTTTCTGCCTAGCACTGCCAGGCCATGCTGAAGCCTGGCTGCAGACAAGCCACATAGTGACCTAGCCAAGCCGGTCAAGCAGAGAGTGGGGGCAAAGACGGAATGAGAGTGTTCCTGGAAGTAGGGGGAGAGCTGAATAATTGTATGCAGAAAAAAACAGTTGGCAGTTTTCTTTGTTTTGTTTTGAGACAGAGTCTTGCTATGTAGCATTGACTGGGCTGGTCTTCACTTTGCAGCCCCAATCTCAAACACATACATGCTAATCATCCTGACTCAGTCTCCCGAATAATGGGATTACAGACGTGCACGACCACATCGGCAACTATTTTGTGTTTGTAATAGGAATTATGTCACACCTCTTGGCCTTGCCCTGTCAGATAGCTCCCTCCAGCACAGCTCTTCAGTGCAGCCCCTTGCTGGTGGCTCTAGTAGATAGCTCCCCATATGACAGATTTGCTCCGAATCTTCTCAGCTTCTGTCTAGGAATGGCTCACATTAGCAAGGAGAGAACAATGCAGCTAAGAGTGCAGAACTCTGTAGCACTGCTGGAAAGGGCATCACCTGGTGCCACCTCTCAGGGAAGCAGTATGGCCCTTTCAACACCCCCACCCTCAGACCTACCACCAAGTGGTTGAGAGCAAACGGAGCCTAGGTGTGACTGAAGTGTTCAGCTTTCAGATTCCCGTGGCTTGGGTTGGCAAATAGAATCACATGAAATTTCGCCAGTGACTGCAGGAGAGTGGTGGTGGGTATCCATTCCCAGTGCCTTGCAGCCTGAGAAAGACACCTGCTTTGCATGTCATATATGATGAGGTCCCTTCCAATTAGGAGATGAGGAACCTTGCCCAGTAGGAACTGACCCAGTAACAGCATGAGACTCCTTATCCCAAAGCAGGCTGTAATTAGTATCTGCTATTGGTGAGTTCTCCAGGAGATTTCCACCACAGCTTCTCAGGAGAATTCAGGGGACCTAGTCTGGGAGGTGGAGGAGGAACTGGCCGGAGGGGGGGGGGACCAGTGAGGCTGACCCGTTTTGATGCAAAACTGGGGTTGCTATGTGTAGTTCAGGCCTGGTAATCCCTGCTACTGGGGAGGCTGAGGCAAGAGGATCAAAACTTCAAGGCTGAGGCCTGTATGTGAATCAAGGCCAGCCTGGGAAATTTCCTGAGACTCTGACTAAAAAAAAATAAAAAAAATAAAAAAATTAAAGACAGGACTGGAGGCCCAGTGTGATGGCTCAGTGGGTAAGAGCCCTTACCACCAAGCCAGCAGCATGAGCTAGGTCAAATCATTTGCTATTGCAAATGCAAGTACATGGGGTGGAGAGATGGCTCAGTGGTTAAGAGCACAGGCTGCTGCTCTTCCAGGGAACCTGGGTTCAATTCCCAGCACCCACATGGCAGCTCACAATTGCCTGTAACTCCTGTTCCAGGGGATCTGATACCCTTACACAGACAGTCATCGTTCGGTTCTTAACTGTGATGGCGAAGCGCGGCTACATTGGTTAATTCGAGACCATTGATGATCACAGAGCTGGGAAGATCGTTGTCAGCCTCACAGGAAGGCTGAACACGTGTGAAGCTATAAGTCCTGCATTTGGTGTTCAACTTAAAGACTTAGAGAAATGGCAGAACAATCTGCTCCCATCACCTTGGCTGGCATCACAGAAGAGGCAATGAAGAGGCCGTGAAGAGGCAGGACAAAAACATACGGGAAAATCCTGGGATTCTCTTTTTAAATGTAAAGCATAAATAAAAAGCCTTTGTGGACTGTGGGGAAAAAAGGAAGAAGGAGGAGGAGGAGGAGGAGGAGGAGGAGGAGGAGGAGGAGGAGGAGGAGGAGGAGGAGGGGAAGGAGGAGAAGCAGCAGCAGCAGCAGCTTGGGGTCTTGGTTAAAATGAAGCCTTTACTAGCCAGCAAGTAAAAGTAAAGTTGCCTGAGGTTATTTGTCTATTTTCCCTCTAGTTTTATTACCTACAAAATGAAGGAATTGTCCTGTAAATGTGTTTGACCACAAACAACATGGTTTTTTTTACCTGGAAGGCCATTCTTTTTTTGTCTTGAGGATGGTTTCTTAAGCTCTGAAATCTTAAGAATCCATTAAATGGTGGTTGAAAGTCAAGGTGATGGTTCCTATGTCTGACTAGAGAATTGCTCTGCAGTTTCAGGAGTCCCACAAACTATTCCAGGAAGATTCTAGTTAAAGTGCTTTCTAGTAATAGGGCTTTCTCCCAAGAAGAAACATCTCAGGGCTGGAGAGGTAGCTCAGTGGTTAGGAGTGTATACTCTTGCAGAGTGTAGCTGTAATTAGTTAAACCGTTTTGTGTTCCCAGAGGGTCTCATTCCCAGCCATCCACCAGAGCCCTCTGGATTCCCAAATGAAAGACACACCCATGCGTGCGTGCATGTGTGTGCGCGTGTGTGCTCGTGCTACTTGTAACTCTAGGTCCAGGGGACCTGAAGTCTCTGTCCCCTGGGGACCTAGGGCACCTGAACACACAGGCACAGAACTCCACATAGACACAACTAAAAATCAGACTTTTGAAAAGGTAAAAAGAATACCTTTCCCCTCCATTTCGGAGGACCAAGGGAGAGGCAGCTGGCCTCTTCTCTTCTGCTAATGGCTAAGGAGCACCTCTGGTTCTTGCTCGACGCCCCCCCCGCCCCCCAAAATTTTCACATGTTAAGATAATTGCTACCAGGCAGGGGCACTGGGTAGGAACTGCTTTAAAACGCGGTGTTTTGGGTTGTTTTTTTAATCAGTGAAGGGAAAGTTTGATTAAAACTTCCTGCTGAACTGTGAAACTCAAAGACGCTGACATGTGTGTCCTGAGGTTTAGCAAATCTGCATGATAACTCCTAAAGAACGAGTCAGCAGTCCTTTATTTTCAGCGCCGGGCCTTGAACCTCGTGTATGCCATGCAGGCATTTACCAACCTACATCTCCAGCCTCCGTTTATATTTCCTGACAAAATTATATTTTCTAATATCTAATGCTTTGTGTAGACTTGTGAAACTCTGTCTCCTGAGAGGCAGATTTCATCCAGGTGTCATGGTCCACCTGGAATCCTAGCCCTAAGGGCACTGAAACAGGAGGACTGTGACATTGAGGCTACACAGTGAGTTCTGGGATAGCCTGGGCTACACCGTGTGTTCCAGGATAGCCTGGGGTACATAGTGTGACCCTGTCACTGAATACGAAGTTATTTGAATATCTGTTTTACAAAACACATAAGAACGTCTCAGGGTTAAGCTCTTTATTGTTGGATATTTCCTTCAACGAGCGTAGGCATGTGACACGCATATCTTTCTCAGTTTGCTGCTCCTCAGTCCTCAGCTACACATCTCCACCAGTGTCTGTTGGGGAGTCAGTCAGCTCTCCAGCAGGACGTCCCAGCTTCTTCAGGAAGCTCATCAATGTTTCATTGACAGAATTGTTAGAACAGTGCTGATGTCCCTACAGAGATCCAGTCCCAACAGGAGCAGGAGTGGTGCTAGCCCAGGACTGGTGCTTTAATAGGGAACGATTTTAGAAGTGATTTCTTTGTAAACACGTATTTTTGGCTTTTTGTTTGTCTGCTGTTTTCTGAGACAGGGTCTCATACAACCCAGGCTGGTCTCTAACTCACTGTGTAGCTGGTGATCCTTCAGCTTCCACCTCCCAAGTGCTGGGATTGCTGGCAAGGCACTGTTAGTCATGAATATATTCAATTTCCTGACTTCACGGAGTTAAACACTTGATTAGTTATGAATATACATATGCTTATGTCATGTGTCCTCATAGACACAGCATAAAGCATTGAGAGTACATTGTACTGTATAATACAAATTATTGTACCTTGTACTTGACTATGGTATTAAAAACGGTAGAACTATGTATGTCCTGTACCTGGAAAGGTGGGCACATTAACCAAATTTTAGTTCCCAAACTCAAGTAACTTAAGTTTTCAGAATCATTTTAGCTGCAATCTGACAACTGTGTCCTCAGAGGGGGACTACTACTTTTTTATGTAGTCATTTTAATGATCTCCATTGAGCCAGGGTTCTGTTCCAGACTTAGCTCGCAGCGTCACAGTGGCCCTGTGAGCATGCGCGATGCTGCCTCGGTTTTGTAACTGTGCGTACCGTGCATTACAAGTACCTGTTGCAATCCCCGGCCGTGCTCTGTGACAGGTCCTCACATGCAGAACGCCCTTTGCTTTATTTCGGTCTGAGAAAGCTTCTCTGCGTGTGGATAGGGAGACGGGCCTGCAGATATATTTCCAGCCCAAACATTCACAGAGTCCCAGAGTCCTGGCTGGAAAACAAAAAGAGAGCCATATCTCACCTTGCCCCATTCGCCTGACCCTCTTTCTGCCCTAACTCCTCTAAACCCGGGTGCCCAGCACCTCCAGAGAGTCACTCATTTGCAGTGTGAGGGATCAAATCCATGGCCTTTCGGAGCACTCCCTGTATCCGAGCTACATCCTCACCCCTGTGTTTATTCTATTTTTGGCTGTAATTGTTCAAAAATTTTTCTCTGCATCAAGAGGAGGAAGTCCGTCCGAAGCTTCCGCCCGGCGATGTCAGCTCTGCTGTGGAACTACTAAACACAGACACAGCATTGCCTGTCTAGAGTCTAGATCCTCCACGTTTGTGTGAGGAGCCACCTGCCCTAGGCTTGTTCATCTGAATCACTTTTCAGCAGGCTGTAGACCTAGAATGGGAGGTTTTCCTGGACCTAAGCATCAATTAGTAAAGTAAATTAGGGCCAATTAAATGAAGGTTAAACACGGGCCAAGAAAGAAATCACTTCCAACAAGTATTTGTGTAATCTTCCTAAAGAGAGGCTCTTCTCCCAGTCACCTGTGTACAGGTGAGATCCCTAAACCTACTAAGGGAAGTATATTGGTGGTTGCAATCCCGGCAGGGCCTGTCTGCCTAGGCTGCAGTTCCCTGGGGAGCAGGGGCGGAGTCAGCGTTTCTGAAAACTGACCCCTCCTGAAGGCAAGGTTTTTTATGGCAGCGCCTGATTCTCTGGAACCCAAATTTAGTCGCTGCCTCTTGGGAGGCAGAGGCAGGTGGATTTCTGAGTTCGAGGCCAGCCTGGTCTACAGAGTGAGTTCCAGGACAGCCAGGGCTACACAGAGAAACCCTGTTTCGAAAAACCAAAAAACAAAACAAAAACAACAACAACAACAACAACAAAAAGAACTGAAGAAATAAGGTGTGGCAGGAGACCATGCCTCAAGAAGACAGGTGGACAGTGACCAGCCGGAAGAGGCATCTGAATTGGGGCTGTTCTGGCTCAGCCCTTTGTCATTCCTCATTTACCCGAAGGATGGCACAGCCAGGCACCAGGTCACTCCTGTTATCATAGCACAGGCTACAAGCAGGAGGATTGCCATGAGCTTGAGGCCATCCTGGGCTACACAGTGAAACCCTGTGAACCCACAGTATCGTCAGCTCCAGATCGCAGGCCCATCCTCTGGACCTATTTAAACTCTCCAGGCTCTCAGTTGTACTTTCCTGGCATGTGCTGAGACCTGGGTTCCAGCCCAGCAGCAGTTGGCAAGGAGGGACCGAGAGGGAGAGTGGGCAGAGGCTTTGTTTTCATAACAATAAGAGAGGGTGTTGCCGCCCTTCCTTCTTCTCTTGTCTTGAAGCACTTGGTATGGAACCCACAGCCTCAAGCATACTAGGCAAGTGGTCTACCATTGAATTTACATCCTAGCCCCCAAATAGCAAATGAAGGTTTTGTTTTTCTATTTTGGAGTCTTATTATATAGCACATGGTGGCCTTGAACTTGCAATACTCTTGCCTTAGCCTCCCAAATCCTGAGATTTCAGATATGTACCACTAAGCCTGGCTCCAAAATCGGGCTTCTCTTCCTCTTCTTCCTCCTCCTCTTCCTCTCTTCTTCTCCTCTTCTTCCTCCTCCTCTTCCTCTTCCTTCTTCTCTTCTTCTTTGTGATATAGGGTTTTTCTGTGTGTAGGTGTTCTGAAACTTGCTCTGTAAACTAGGCTGACCTTGAACTCAGAGATCTGCCCTGCCTCTGCCTCCTAAGTGCTGGGATTAAAGGTGTATATCACCACTGCCCTGGTCAAAATCAGCTTTCTAAACCCCACTCTTGGGTCCCAGATGGAAGCTTCCTCTTTGGGGCTCACTACTACCCCCAAATCTCCCAAGCCTCAATGAGAGTTGCTGAGCCTAGGAGACCATAAACTTCAGACATCCAGATATAGACAGACCCCCTCATACAGATCCGGAGGTCATCCATCCTCAGTACTGGAAGTCAGTACTATTCTTGTGACTCCACAGGGGTCTTGATATTGGACCACATATGGGGCCACTGGGTTAGGTAGAGGCCTTCATGTTGGACTCTACTAAGAACAGACCCTTGCTATTCTGGACTTAGACTCAGTGATCAGACTGTTCACACACGGTGTATATCCTTGTAACACTGAGGCTGACAATTGTCTTTCAGTCATTTTGGTAAGTGAATTTGAAGTGTGCTGTGTCCCTGGTCTGTGCCTAGGATGGGGCCCTCCCCACAGGGCAGGGGCCTGTTACCCAGAGCTTACTGTCTAGGGAAGGTGTGTTAGACCCCTTCACTGTACCCAGCCCCCTCCATCCCTTTCAGTGTCAAGAGAGCTGAGCTCCCTAGATTGCTAGTCTCTTTCACAGAAAGTTTCCCATCTGTGCTGCATAGTTCTTGTGTCAACTTAACACTGGCTAGAGTAATTTTGGAAGAGGGAACCTCAGGTGAGGAGAATGCCTTCACCTGGCCTGTGGTCCATTTTCTTGATGGTTGATCCTTAAGGGTGGGCCCATCCCACAAGGGGTGGGGCCACTTCTGGGCTGGTCCCAGATGATAGAAGAGAGCCAACTGAATAAGCCATGCAGAGGAAGTCAGTAAGCAGCACCCCTCCATGGCCTCTACATCACCTCTCCGTCAGTTCCTGCCCTGACTTCCTTCCATGATGGTCTGTGATATGGAAGTGAGATGAGCCCTTTCCCCCCCCAGGTTTCTTATGGTCATGGTATCTTACCATAGCACTAGAAAGCAAACGGAGACACGGATCTACCGATTTCCAGACACACTTTCTGCCTGATTTGCCCTTACACCCAATTAGTCGCACACACCTTTTGTCTTAGTTCATACTCAGAAATTAACTGTTAAATACATGTATCTATTAACTCATCAAACATATCCAGAGTGCATTCTATTTGCCAGGCTTGGCTGTCGACGCCAGAGCTTTGAAGAAGGTAAGTCCAAGGAACAAAGGTTATGGAGACATTCACGCCAAGGTCGTGCAATACAAGCCTAGGGCCAGCCACGTGACCTCCCCAGCCTTAGCACCCAGAGATTTGAAGGATGTAAATCTCATCTGTTTGTCTGGGCTCTTCCTTCCCAGTTAGGCTGACGGCCTTCCCCCTTGCTGTTGTACACTCACAAGCAATCTGCCCAGTCCCATGTTTTCCATAAGTGTGGCCCCTGCCCAGCTGCCTGGGAATCCCTGGGGCATCTTGTTTTAAATGCAGCTTCCCTAGTCTCACCTAGTAAGTTCACTTCTGGGAAAATGGAACTCAACTGCAGCTATCATTGACAATGTTTTGGGGGGAAGGGGGGATCGTGGAGCAGAGCCACCAGACCACGGCTGACTCTGACCAATAAGGGAAGAAGACAGATGGAGGTGAGAAAGGCCTTCCCAGGCAGACACTGAGGGGCTCCCTGCAGGGGCACGTGCTTACCCCTGTAGGAAAGTGACCAGCACCTTCGATGGGCCTGTCACTGTGCCTTCTTGATCTTTCCTCCCCTGACGCTTCCCAAGTCTTCTGCACTGCTTGCTCAGGGTGCAGGTCTCTGTGGGGTGAGTGGGTAGATGGGTGTTTCTGAGGGCAAATGAGGCTTGTGGGAGGGCCTCTAAATCTGCTCATCTTGGCCTCCAAGGCAGGTTCCTGGCATTTCTCTTGCTTCATGAGGTGTACCCCGCATAGATGCCCACGTACTTTGGGGTGTCAGATACATATTCTTTAGTGGTGATCATGGAATGGGACGAATCAATTGTGTGAGTCACCTGTAAGCCCGGTTTGCAGGGTGGGGCATACCTCTGATTTCCCAACTCTTTCATTCATTGGCAGTAAGAGTGTGAGAGCCGTCTGGCTGGTCCTCCACACCCAGCAACTCACTGGAGAGCTTGCGACGGGTGCACAGCTACTTTCTTAGCTTGCTCTCAAAATCTGGAAAGAGTTGTGACAGCAAGACAGAGGACAGAAAACTCAAAGTCTGGCTCAGGAGGTAAAGCGGGGTAGCCTCAACACCTAGGTCCCTGTCTCAGTGTCTCATACAGCAGGCTATTGAGGGAGGACTTCCACAGCAGGCTGTCCAAGCTGAGTTAATTATAACTTGTTCTGTTGTGAGCGCAGAAGGTTGCCATCTTTCTACGGACCACTATCGCCTGTTGATCTTGTTAAAACAGATGCCCACCCTGTGCCTTTAAGAAAGTGAAGTGACAGACCTAGAGTGTCATCAGCTTGTAACTTGTCCACCTCTCCTGTCTGTGCCTCCAGCTCTTCCGGCAGCCTCAGGCCCACCCTCAGATGGTATTTCTACCCACACTGGGCCCAGCCCTTCAAGACCCACTCTCAGTGTCCCTGGCTCCTTCTCCAACCCTGCCCTTCCTCCAGGGCCTCCACCACCCAACACCTCCACCAGCTGCATAAAACCCCATTCCTGTAAATAAATACTCAAGAAGACTGTGCTGCTCTGAACCCCAACTGACTGGGCAAGAAGTGTGCCCCAGGCCTTAACCACAGCAACACATGGGGGCTTGGTTTCCATTTGGATCCAAAGAAATGGTCACAGATGCACACCTCAGACTGAGGCAGGAGGGTCCCCATGTGTGTGTGTGTGTGTGTGTGTGTGTGTGTGTCTGTCTGTCTGTCTGTCTGTCTGTCTCACACTGAATGCCAGTGACCACCCAGGATGTGCTTGGTCTGAGGTGCCCTGATCCCTGGTGGTTATCATCTGGTCACAGAACATGTTAAGGATGATGAAAAAGTAACCCGAGAGCCCCTCCCCCTCCCCCTGCCTTTGCCTTGAGCTGTCGCAAGCCCAGAGTCACTACCAACTAAGAGAGTTGCCTTATCACATAGAGTCACTGTCCACCTCGGAGTAGCCTCTAAGGGCCAGCCAGCCTCCTGTGCTGTGCTCATGAAAGCATCAGCAGTATTTGAGTTTATGGGGAAGTCCTTACAGAAGAAAACCAATACTTGCAGTGGAAACTGACTAGTAAATACTTGGTATCAAGTTTGTGCAACTTGAGTAAGAAACAACCAAGCACATACACTACAGCCCCAATAAACAAACAAAACGCCCCCACTTTCCAGTGGGGTCGTATGGGCCTTATCACTGGAGACTGCCTGCACCCTCTAGGGCAGTTAGGCGGCTCCAGGTCCTCTAAGCCATGATGCAATGGATGTGGGTGACCAGAGGCAACCAGGAAGCGCACTGACCCACTTCTGCACAAGCCACATGACTTGGGGCAAGGTAACATGTCTGAACCTCCACTTTTCATCCGTGAAAAGACTTGGGGGAACAATTGTTAGCTCATGAGGACACTGAGGACACGAAATCGAGTTGGACTGTGTGAAACAAACACTTTCCGTAAGGGAGGGAAGAGTCGCTGTGCCCAGCCTGGTGAGAAGCAGCCGCTGTTCCTGAGGGTGTTTGTGGTTACATGTGGTAACACAGACATGGAGGGCCAGCAGGTCCCAGCTTGTCCTTGAGCTTCTCCACGCCACCTCCAGCTCCTCCTTCTGATTACTAAAACTACAGTCACAGCATCCCCAGGCCCACCTTCAGATTCTGGGTGGCATATGCATGTAGTCAGAACTCGCACAGGTCACAGGCCACCAAGGTCTCACGCCTCTTCTCTCCGGGCTAACCCACAATCTAACAGTGCAATGTTTAAAGAAATGTTTGTTGAACGAATAGGTGTGAGAACAGA
Source organism: Uromys caudimaculatus (assembly GCA_028551405.1). Lineage (NCBI taxonomy): Eukaryota > Metazoa > Chordata > Mammalia > Rodentia > Muridae > Uromys > Uromys caudimaculatus. The sequence continues at coordinate 58,203,621 of CM052718.1, read as the reverse complement.
TATCTTACTCTCTTAGGAGCGGAAAGGGACCAAAATCACCAAGGGGGCACTGAGAGGGTTTTAAACACGAGAGAGTCTAGGCCTCTGGCCATGGGAAGATATGGGTACACTGTAACTGCTGCTTGTATGTTGAATAGTCTTTTGTACATTTTAAACAACTCATGAAAGCATTTTAAAATATTAGTGCAAGGCCAAAATTTATCTCAGTAGTACAGTACATGTTTAGCATTCTTAAGGACCCTGGTTCAGACTCCAGCACCTCCTCAATAAAGAAAAAGCCTTATCCTGTGTCCCTTGTCACAGGAAAACATCTTGAGCTGCCCTAGCACTGCACCTGCTCTAAGTGACCTCACCTGGTCCCCAGAAGTTCTTCTGTTGGCTTCACTCACTTTTCGGGATTGGAGGCAGCCATAGACAATAGGTAAATCTGAAACCAGGGCTTGGCAGAACCAACTTTGAAAAGAGAGAGGGTGTGTGCTCGGTTTGGGGTTTCCCTGTCTGCCAGTTATGTGGGACCCCATGCACCTGGTCCCCTGAAGAGAGCTCTGGTAAGCCGCCATGTCCTCGCCTGTGCACTGGCTTCGTCACCCTTCACCTTGCTGATTCTTACTCATCATTCAAGACCTGACCCAGGTGCCATCCTTTCCGGGAGGCCTCTCTGAGTCACCATGCTTCCTGGTGAGACGTTGCCCCACCTGTGGCAGCAGTTCCAGATTGGGCATGGTTTTGTTTTCTAGAGGGACACCTGGCAGGATCCGGAGACATTTTTAACTGATGTGATAGTAGGGCACAGATACACACTAGCTGCTAGTAGACAGAGGCCAGACATCCCGGGCACCAGCCCAGCCACCCACACCAAGGAATTATCCGACCCCAAATGTCCACACTACCACTGTTAAGACCCCTGCTTGGTGGTGAAAGACTGACTCTTGGGTCCCACTGAGCAGTGGCCTTGTTGGTTCAGATCCATATGCCCTCTCCCAGATGTCTCTCAAGCTGTGCCCAAGTACTGTAGATCGAATTATGAGCTAAGAAGAACATATCTAAGGCTTCTGCTCTCAAGAAGAATTGTAACTGAATAGAGAAAAATAGAAAATAGAGGTTTCTTCACAAAACAGATAGAAAACAAGACCACACTAGAGGGCAGGCAGAAGACTTGGGGGAACTGATTACTAGGTTGAACCAGAATGAACTTGCTGACATCCTCCCTTTTAGACTGGGAAGCACTAATCTTATACAGTTCACCCCAAATGTGGCTTAGCCATTTTGGCCTGAGCTGAGGTCAGTCACAGGAAGTAAGTTCCCAATCCTGTCTTCCCCCTGTATGTTTCCTACCTCATGGTACCCCCACCTCACCCCATCCCCTTCCCTCAACCTGCCACAGTTTCTGGAAGACAGACTTGCTTTTCTGAGGCCTTAGTCATTTTTGTTGAGTGGGACTCAACAAGTGGGTTACAGGTTGGCTTTTATATATAACTGTGCTTGAACTTTGGGAGAAATCTAAAGAGAACAGTGTTACACAGGTAGAAAATTAAACATGATTTCTTGATGGTAATAGGCATAAGGAAACACAAGCCTCCAAACCAACAGGGGCCACAGCTTCTAGAAGCTATCAGGAGCTCAAGGCCTGAAACCCAGCCGGTGGCCACCTGTGTAGTCATGTGCCCTGGTGTGTCAGGCAGCCTCACACACACCCCACCCACAAGCCTGGTCATGTACTCACCTCCTGTTCTGGGCAGGAGAGGATGAACATTTCAAAGCTGGACTTAGAACGTGGCTGAGCTTGCTTTTAATCATGTGAAAGCCAGAATACTCCAGAAAAATTAACTGCTTAGAAGGGCCAAACGTGGGCAAGTCTGATAAGAGGTCTGGCTCCACAGAGCCACGTGCCCTCACGGAATAATTGCCTGGAAGCTCAGAGCCATATGCCCTCTCCCAGATGGACCTATCTGAACTTTGGAGCCATCTCTCAAGCTGTGCCCAAGTACTGTAGCTCTCATCATGAGGGAGTAATGACAGTAGGTGTTTGGATATTGTCCTACCGAGTCAAGGTGGTCAGAGCTGTGGACGAAACACTCGCCCTAAAGTTCTGGGTGCTGACTTTGGGGTTGAGGATTGTTTTAGGCAAAGGAAGAATTCAAGGTACTCCCTCAGCCTTTGGAGTTCTCACAACACCCTAACATTTTTCTCCACTTATAAAAAAGGACCCACAGATATAAAATTTCTTTGCTAATTCATAATTCATAACTAATACATATCCATATTAATATTGCTCTGTGGGAGGAATGGTGTGGAAATTTAGCCGATGTTTGTGGACTCTGATTATTTGGTATTTATCTGAAAGTGGGGATGGGGGGATCCACCATTTCCCCAGGGTAGTGATCACTCAGTCTTTGAAGTCACATGACTTTTTAGGACTTAAGGGCAGGGGTGATGGCAATGAAACCTAGGGCTGTACACAGGACAGGTGATCCACCCATAAAGGAGCCACGCCCACCCGAGCCCCAGACCTTGTCACTGTGAATTTACTGTGTTTCACATTCTAATCCGGGTTTGAGGGCTCACACCTGTAATCCCAACTCTTGAGAGTATGAGACAGGAGGATTGCCATGAGTTTGAGGCCAGCCTGAGCTACATGGTACCAGTTCTATGCCAGTCTGGGTAATGGAGTGAGACACGTCTCAAAAGAAAAGAATAGAGGGCTGAAGAGATGGCTCAGTGGTTAAGAGCACTTGCAGGGGACTCTGGTTTGGTTCCCAGAATCCACATGTCAGCTCACACCAATCCGAACTCAAGTTCTAGGGTAGCACATGCTCTCTTCTGACTTCTGTGAGCCTTGCACACACATGGTGCACACACACAACCAGGCAGACACTACTGCACATTCCTCAGTTACAGAAGAAGTTTGAGCTTAGTCTGGAGTACATGAGAGATCCTGTCTCAAAAGAGATAAAGCAAACCTCGCCCCTCCCCATTGTACAGGGGTTAACTTAAATTTATAAGATCTTGTCTATGTGGTTTTGAGCACAAAAACTAATGAAGTCTTCCTAAGTGGTGGGGGAAAGGAATAGGCAAACCAACAACCCCGTGCTATTACGAGCATGTAGGCTGGCACAGCTTGTGTCCCCAGCACCAGGATGGATGAAGTAGGAAGACTGTGATTGTTGAAGCCAACTTGAGCTGCATAACAAACAAGATCGTGTATAACTAAATAATAACACATTTATACCAGCTCATACCTGCTTAGTATGTGCCAGGGATTGATGGAGAGAGCCGATCCTCGGGTCTCAGCTGGGATTCCAGGTGCGTACACTCACTTCCTCCTGGGCTATTACAATTCTAGTTGTATCAACTTAGTAATACGGCATGACTATTTAGTTAAACAGAAAAACAAACAACCGAATGGGACAGCATTAAGGTGGACAGGGGAGAGGGAGGAAGATAAGGACAAATCAAAATGATACATGTATGGAAAATGCCACAGTGGGACCCAGCAGTTTGCACACTGACCTAAAAAATTAATTAAACACAACAGCATCGATTTTAGCTCTCCCGACTTTATGGTCCCCTTAGCACCTTTGCTCAGAAGTTATCAATTCTCATCACAGAGGGAACCGATGGGTTCTCCACTTTAAAGGCCTGGATTTAAAGCTGGTTCTAATATTATTGGCATTTGAGTTAATCATTGTAAACTCCCTGAGTCTGAATTTCATAATTCATAAACTAAGAATCTCTCTCTCTCTCTCTCATACATACACACACACACATACACACACACACAAATTGCAACAAGAATCTAGTAAGATCATGGTGGGAACACGTCAGCATTATTACATCATATTCTAATAGCTTGGTAGTGGAAGTTACACACACTACTGGGTGCATGAAGAGAGCAGAGGAGGATTCTGGGTAGGTATCTTCTATCATTAACTCCCTTCCCTTCCCTCTCCCATGCGGGCTTATTTTTTTTTTTTTTTTTAACTTGAGTGCTGGGCATTCAAATTCAGGACCTTCTGTCACAGCTAGTGCTCTCACACACTTAGCCACCTCCCCAGCCTCCTGTGGTGGCTTGAATATGCTCAGCCTAGGGAGTGGCACTATTAGGAGGTGTGGCCTTGTTGGAGTAGATGTGTTACTGTGGGTGTGGGCTTTAAGACCCTCCTCCTGGATGCCTGAAAGCCAGGCTTCTCCTAGCAGCCTTCAGATGAAGATGTAGAACTCTCAGCCCCTCCTGCATCATACCTGCCTGGATGCTGCCATGTTCCTGACTTGATAATACTGGACTGAACCTCTGAACCTGTAAGCCAGCCTCAATTAAATGCTGTCCTTTTAAGAGTTGCCGTGGTCATGGTGTCTGCTCACAGCAGTAAACCCTGACTAAGACGGTCCTGAATTAGTTCTTTTCTGTATGTTGTCCTTTTAAGAGTTGCCTTGGTCATGGTGTCTGCTCACAGCAGTAAACCCTGACTAAGACGGTCCTGAATTAGTTCTTTTCTGTCTCCTTTCATTGCCACCACTACAGACCAAACACAAGTGCTATTTCACACAGGGACCACTGTTAAATGGTCGCTTCAAGGTTGATCCCCAGCTCTTACCCCGTTCTCCCCACAACTGTCAGAGTCATCTTTTTAATCTTTCTTTTTCTTTCTCTTTTCTTTTTTCTTTTTTTTTAAAGGTTTTTGAGACAGAGTTTCTCTGTAGCCCTGGCTGTCCTGGAACTTGCTCTATAGACTAGGTTAACCTCGAACTCACAGAGATCCACCTGCCTCTGGCTCCCAAGTGCTGGGAATAAGGAGGTGTGCTACCACTGCCTGGTTCAGAGTCCTCTTTTTAAAATAAAACATGTGATGTTCTGGATTGTTCTGTGCAAATGTGTGTTGTGATTTCTGTGTTCAGCCATACATGTGCTGTTCCACTTTTGTGCCGACCCCAGGATACAATATACACTGGGAAAATCTTAAAGGAATCTGACCTGAAAACAATAAAGCATTGTCCAAAAAGCCCAAGCTCAGGTAAGACTAGGGGCTCAGAAAGGCAAACAGAAGGTGGGCATCGTAATGCATCTCAGCATCCCAGAGTGAGACTCAGAGTGAGATCTGTAGAGCCAGCCCTGTCCAGCTCTGGCTTTCAGACCACGGAGGCTGGGGGAGGGGAGGGGACAGTGGTCTGCATTCCCACCCCCAGTTTATGATTACAGCCATTGCACCCTCCTTTTAAGCACCGTTTGAGACCTCCTCAAGGCTTATGCCAAAGGCCTAAACGCTAAGGAGGTTTCTGCTAAGCAGGTGAGATTACATCATATAGACTTACAGAATTATCTGCCTCCTAAATGGCTTTTAATTCTCAGCCTTGCTTTTCCCTTTCTGAGTCATTTGTCTGATGTTAGGCAGTGTGCCCAATGGCTCCTAATTCCTCTTCCTTTTCAGGAAGTGCACATCTCATCCCTCAGCTGGCTGAGCTTTGTTCCAGGGGAGCTGGAGCAGAGGCAGAGAACACACATGGGAAGCCCCAGCCTTCAGAGTGGGCATGGCGGCTGGGGCTGGAGCAGAATGTTTTCCTAGCATGAATGAAGCCTTTGTTCTGATCCCCAGCTCTGTCTAAATCAGGACTGGTGGCATATACCTGCAACCCCAGCACAGGAGGTGCAGACAGGAAGGAAAGAACTTTAAGGTCATGGGCCAGCAAGATTTCTCAATTGGGAAGTCTCCTGACAAGCTGAGTTTGATCCTGGGGCCCACATAGTGGACAGAGAGGATCCAGTTTCTCAGGTTGTCCTCACCATGCCCTACAGCTGCTTCTAACAGTCTCTGCCCGGACAGGGGATTCAGCAAAAAGCAGAGCCAGGCCTTGAAATGGTCTCCCTAAGCCCTCAAGCTCAAGAAGAGAGACCCAATAATACCCAGAGTCTAATACCTATGCAAATAATGGAGAGCTTTCATTTGTGCAGTGAGGCAGGGAGGTGCACATCTGTAATCCCAACACTCGGGAGTGGAGGCAGAAGAATCAGGTCCAGGCCTATCTCAGCTTCATAGTATGTCCAGGGCCATCTCTGGTCTACGTAAGAGCTTGTCTCAAAGAACAGTTAAAAAACCCAAATATTCACCCACCCACCCAATCCTGTCTTCCCACCTTGGCATTCCCCTATACTGGGGCCTCTCCTCCCCCTGATGGCCAAAAAAACCCTCCTCTGCCACATGTGTGGTCCGAACCATGGGTCCCTCCTTGTTTATTCTTTGGTTGGTGGTCCAGCCTCCGGGAGGATGGGGGGGGGGGGGTCAGGCCAGTTGACACTGTTGCTCCCTCCATGGGGCTGCAGACTCCTTCAGCTCCTTCAGTCCCTTCTCCAACTCCTCCATAGGGGGTTTCCAAAGTGGAGACCTGGAAAGGGGGAAACATTTGAAATGTAAATAAAGTATCAAAAAATTTTTAAAATAATAAATAAATTTTAAAAAACCAAATAAACCGATTTTTTTTGCAAGTTATTAAATTGCAAGGAATAAAACACCTAGCAGTCATCTACAATGGAAGCAGAAATAGCCATACTATTGTTGTGTGGTAGAGGATTTGAGCGAGATGTGAATTATCACATTTCAGAAGGCACAGAGCTTAGGAGAGCTGTGACTGGTGGGGCTCAGCCTGGTGCCATCACCTGGTGGGATGGGGGTGGTGTAATGACAGTCAGCTCTGCTGATCACAGTGCCAGGTGGAGGTTGCTTCCAGAAAACGGGGCTCACTGGGATGGCACAGTGGCTCCTGGGAGCGTCTGAGGCATGGTGGATTTCCTAAAAGGAGTCAGAGGCTGGGGAGACAGCTCTGTGTGTGAAGTGCTTCCTGCGTGGTTGTGGAGACTCAAGTTCACATCCCCAGAACCTCTGCAAAGACAGATGCAGTGCACATCTGCAAACCCAGGGTGCTGTGATGAGATGGGAAGGAAAGGCAGGGGAAGCCTCAGAAGCTTGTGAACTGCTTAGTCTGGCATGAACGCCAGTGAACCACAAGGAAGGGTGTGTGTGTGTGTGTGTGTGTGTGTGTGTGTGTGTGTGTGTGTGTGTGTGTGTGTGTGTACGCAGGGTCTTAACTAGCCTTGGCTGGCTTGGAATCTTCTATATAGACTAGGCTAGCCTTGAACTCGCAGCAGTCCTCTTGCCTCTGCCTTCGGAGTGCTGGTATTACAGGTGTGTGCCATCAATCACAGCTTTTGTTTAATTTTTTTCATACAATATATTTTGACCATGTTTTCCCTCCCCAAGTCCTCCCAGCTCTTTTCTACTTCCCTACCCATCCAACTTTATGTTTTCTCTCTTTCTCTCTCTCTAAAAACAAACCCACAAAACCAAAACTCAAAACAAAGAACACCAATAAGACCCAAAAAAATGCCAAAACAAAACATTAAGACTCCCCAAACACACACACACACACACACACACACACACACACACACACACACACACACCCCAGAATTCGTTTTGTGTTGGTCCTGGGCATGGGACCTGCCCTGAAGTGTGGTTACTATACCTAGTGATGCTCCATTGGAAAAAAACTGATTTCCCCTTTGCCCAGGGGTATCAGTTGCAAATAACTTCTTGTTTAGGGGTAGGACTCCATGTCCACTTCCCCTTCTCAGTGCTGAGACTCCTGGCTTGAACCTGTGTAGGTCTCCGAGTGCTGCCACAGTCTCTGTGAGTTCACATGTTCATCGAGCCTGGAAGACACTGTTTCCTTGGAGTCATCCATTGTCTCTGGCTCTCAAAATCTTTCTACCTCCTCAGTTCCCTGAGCCTTGAGGGGAGGGATGCGATGAAGACATCTACTTTAGGACTGGGTGCCCCAAAGTCTTTTACTCTGCAAATTGTCCAGTGGGTCTCTATGTTAATTCCGAACTATTGCAAAAAGATGTTTCTTTGATGAGGTTGATCTTTAGGTATAGCAATATGTCACCAGGAGCCATTTTATTGCTGTGTTTCTTTATCAGAATAATAGTAGTAGGTTTTCCCCTTGGCCCATGACCTATCTAGTCTCAAGTTCTTGGACACTTTAGCAGTGTCAAATATGGGTTCCATCTCATGGAGTGGCCTTAAATCAATAAAATGGTTGGTTACTCCCATGACATTTGTGCCACTATTGTATCAGCATATCTTGTAGTTAGGTCACTGTTGTAGGTTGCAGGGTTTGTAGCTGAGTGATATTAAAAGAGGAAACACAAATGGATGAGAAACATTTAAAGAAATGTTCAATATTCTTAGCCACTGTTATTAAATAATAAATTTATTAAATATAAATTGAGAGTTTTATCTTATCCAAATCCAAAAGGCCAAGATCAATAATGTAAGTGACAGCCAATGCTGGTGAGGATGCAGGGAAAGGGGGCCACTTATTCATTGCTGGTGGGAGTGCAAACAGATTCAGGCACTATGGAAATCGATATAGAAGGTCCTCATAAGCTGAGAATCAATCTACTTCAAGATCCAGCTATCCTGCTCTTGGGCATCTACACAGAGAACTCTACATGCTACTATAAAGATTCATATTCATCCATTCCTCTGTGGCTTCTGTTTCAGCTCCTACTTTAGCTTCCCTTGATGATGATGACGACGACGACGACGACGACGATGATAAAATAAAGCATTTCCTCACCACATTGCTTTTGGTCATGGCATTTACCATAACAACAGAAAGAAAACTAGAATATCCCTAATCCTTAAGTGGGCAAAAAGTTATTTGAATGCAGCAATGTGTTTAGATCTTATAAATAGTAACAGAAGAAGAAGAAGGAGAAGGAGGAGGAGGAGGAGGAGGAGGAGGAGGAGGAGGAGGAGGAGAAGAGGAAGAGGAAGAGGAAGAGGAGTGAAGTTAAGAACAATGTGTGTGGTTGGAGATGCTGGGCACTGAGAAATCAGGAGTGTGGGAAGGAAAGCAAACGGCGGAAGAAGGGGAGTGTGTCAGCCATCCAGCCTTGGAGAATGAGCCGCAGCCATAGCGAGGGTCTCTGAACTGTCCCTGAGGTGTGCAGGGCAAGTGATCCTAGTACATTTTGCATCGGAGCTGTCTGCAGATAGGAAACTTCATGTTGCACTGGGAAACTGGGATCTGTCAGGAATTCCTTGAAGTTGTTGACAGATCTGTGTGTTGGCAATTTGTGCTTTTTCTAGGAGGAGGAGGGGACAGAGCCACCTGTCTTAATCTGTGTTGCTATAATAAAAACTGAAGACCGGGTGGTTTATAGAGAACAAACATCTATTTCTTACAGTTCTGGGGGATAGAAAGTCCAATTTCAAGGTGCCCACGGGTTGAGTCATCCTGCGAGGGCTGCTTCCTGCTTCCAGGTTGGCACCTTGTACTGTGTCTTCTCCTCTAGAGGGAAGAAAGTCAGAGGGAGATGAACACTTAAGATACACAAAGCCATCCTTGATAGTGAACTAATTCCATTCACACTGGAAGCACTCTGGTGGCTAAATCCCTCAAAGTTAAGTTCTAGCACCTGAATAATGGTCAAACCTAATGTCGTTAGCAGCAGATGTGTCGAAGCCTCAGACTCCACTGTTTACTGTTCTAGTTGGCAGTGGAACCTGGGAGAGTGGAGCAGATAAATGAGGCAGACTAGAGTCTCATGCCATAGCCTACTTTATTCAGAGCATCAGACAATTTATACTCTAAGGGCTAAGAAAAGTCACCTGAGTAAAGCATACAATCAAAAGGGCAAGCCACCTGTGGGAAAAAAAACAAACAAACGTGTTTTTCCATAGAGACATATATAAAAAAATAACAATAGCCAGTTGTAATGAATAATCTGAAGTGAACTCATTCTTATCTGCTATACCTGAGAGAGACACAAAAGCACCTTCCAAGAACAATTCTATGTTTTAAAGAAATTCAGGTCACAAGACTCTTGTTCTGTTTTCTAGTCCTTTTCCTAGAAGCACTCAGATTAGTCCTCACATGGCTCCGTCCTTGGACCATATTCCAACACCTGTCTTCCATAGTTCCCATCGCTTCCCCTTAGTCTGCTCAGACATGGAAACCATCTGTGGATTAAGCCAATGATTAGTAAGAACTCCAGGACCTAATCCCCCCTGGACATACACACAGACATACCCAGGAGTACTCTTACTACCCCTCTAGATGTCTCCCAGTCAATCAGGTCAACAATCCTGATTAACCTTACCCTGTCTCTATTCTATCTCCAAAATTTACACCAAGCTAAGTCCAAATCCTGTGTCTCCCCCTGACCAACTGAGCATCCTCAGGCTGAGTCTTGCCTACCTACTCTCTACCTCAGCGTTCTCGATGCAGTATCAGGATGAGAAAGAACACTGCCTTGGGCATTATAGAAGGCTTAAGTGAGAAGACATGCCAAGCATTTTGCCCCAGGTATGAGGTTCACATTTCGTCACCATAACAACACAGTATGAACAGTAACTGCCTAATCTAAAACATATTAATGTTAATGATATTTAGAATCATAATTCTCCAGATACTTGAAGCCAATGATGGTGTGCTCTTTCCTACAGTTTGAAATTTCCCTAACATTTTCTGCTAGGGTTCCGACAGCAGTCTCTCTGGGTGGTGAGTCTGTTCCTGAAGTGACTCAAGCAGAATATGAAGGATGCTTGGCTGTGATGTTTTGAAGAGAAGTGAACATTAAAAGATGATTTAGTTTATGTGCATGAAAATTTTGTGTATAGGTGTGTGCACCACATGTGAGCCTGGTGCCCTTGGAGGTCATAAGAGAATGTCAGATGACCTGGAACTAGAATTACAGAAGGTTGTGAACCACCCTGTGGGTGTGTGCATTGAACCATAGTCCTCTGCAAGAGCAACAAGTACTCTTAATGGCTGAGCCAATGCTGCTTGTGGTGGTTTGAATAAGAATGGCCCCCATAGGCTCATAGATTTGAATACTTAGACCCCAGGGAGTGGCACTATTAGGAGATGTAGCCTTGTTGGAGTAGATATGTCCTTGTTGGAGGAAGTGTGTCACTGGGAGTGGGCTTTGATGTTTCAGAAGCCAAAGTTAGGCCTAGAGACTCCTCTCTCTTCCTGATGACTGTGGATCCAGATGTAGAACTCTCAGCTCCTTTCCAATACCATGCCTGCCTGCGTGCTGCCATGCTTCCTGCCATGATGATAATGGACTGAACCTCTGAACCTGTAAGCCAGTCCCAATTAAATGTTTCAGCATATCACTCAATCCTATAGCCCCACCTTCCATGATAATATGATTCTCGTTCACAACCTCCTTCCTGAGGAGCACAGGTGCGTTTGAGAACAGACCAGAGCACTCACCAATGCAGCACATCTGATTGGATTTGAGGCAATGCTTAACCAGGATCCCCAGTGGAATTACAATTTCCCAGGTGGCATTTTAGCTAGAGATCAGTTTACAACTTGCCTCCTCGCTGGTCTCTGTAAGGCTGCCCTAAACCAATAAATTATTAAAAGCTCCAAGAGGTCATCCAAGACAATCAGGAAAACCAATTTCAATTTTTAGAACACCTTACAAAGGCTCTCTTACAGTGCATGAATCTACACCCCAAAAATCCAAGGTAAGCAACTCTTGATGACCCCAAAAATCCAGGGTAAGCAACTCTTGATGACCTGTTTCTTTTCCAAGAGCTCCCCAACATTAGGGCCTAGCTTAAGCACTTAGAGAGGACCCCTAACTCTACAGTCTTAGTCTCAGTCTTAAGTTTAGCACTTAGTCTTAGTCTTGGCACTTAGTCTTAGTGCTGGCCTTTAATGTGTACCATGGGAAAGATGAAAAAGCCCACAAGCAAAAATACCAAATGCTGGCCAAGGCTGTTCGATCAGTTTCAGTGACCTCCCAGGCTGTCTTGCCTGCTTCAAGTGTGGTCAGGAGGGTCATTGGACCTGGGCTTGTCCTAATCCCTGCAAGTCACCAGGTCATGTTCAAAGTGCCATCAAGAGGGACATTGGGCTATTAATTGCCCTGTGTCCCTCATGGTGCAGGGACATCACTTTCAGACTGCCCTCCAGCTGCCCTCCTAGGCCTGGCCTTGGATGACTGGAGGGGCCTGTCATCGCTGACAGGGAGCTCTGGGTAGTCATTACCATATCAGTGTGACCCATCTTGTTCCTTCTGGACACTGGGGCTGCTTACTTGGACCTGATGGAGTTTTGGGGGCCTATCTCTTTTCCTCGTTTCTCTATTGTTGAGGTAGGGGGACATCCTTGCCAACCTTGCCAGACCCCACCACCCAGTTGCATTTTCAAGGGTGTTCCTCTCAACCATTCTTTTCTGGTGGCGCCAATCTGTCCTGTCTCCTTACTGGGAAGGGATCTTCTAGCCCAAGTGGGAACCTCTATTTCTTTTGTTATTCCTACTCCCCTGACCTCATGCTTGCCAGCACCCCCCCCCCCCTTCTTCTAGCTATTCAGCCTAATGGTTCTAACACATCATTCCCTTTGCCACCCTCTCAGGTGGCCCCCAAGTCTGGGATGTCCAGAAACCCTCTGTTGCTAAGCACCATTCCCCTGTTGACACCCAGTGACAGGACCCTGCCAGATACATCACACAAGCTCAGTACTCTCTCTCTCCAGAGCCTCAGGGGACGTAAGCCTTTCATCTCTGATCTCCTAAGAAAAAGACTTCTCCATCCCACTTCCTTCCCCTTTTAACACCCCTGTACGTGCAGTTAAGAAGCCCAATGAGGCCGGGTAGTGGTGGTGCACGCCTTTAATCCCAACATTCGGGAGACAGAGGCAGGCAGATTTCTGAGTTCGAGGCCAGCCTGGTCTACAGAGTGAGTTCCAGGACAGCCAGGGCTACACAGAGAAACCCTGTCTCAAAACAAACAAACAAACAAACAAAAAACCAAGAAGCCCAATAGGCCCTACCACCTGGATCAAGATTTCCAGCTCCTTAATTCTGCAATGGTCACTCTCTACCCTGTCATGGTTAACCATTATACACTTCTTTCCACTGTTCCCTCAGGGACCTCCCACTTTTCATTCCTGGATCTCAAGGACGCATTATTTTCTGTCCCCCTTGACACCCAGTCATGAAACATCTTTGCTTTTACCTGGACTGGCCCTGACACCCACTTCTCTACTCAACTCACCTGGAAAGTTCCTAGCTCAGGGGTTCTAGAACAGCCCACACCAATTTGGCCAGGCCCTGGCTTCTGGTGTACTCTCTTTATCTCTCCTTGAATCTACACTTATATAGTATGTAGATGACATTCTCTCTGCAGTCCATCTCTAAAAATTAGCCAAACTAACACCTCTGCTGTTCTAAATTTCCTGTCCAGCTGTCTTAGAGTCTCACCTTCTAAGGTCCAGTTGCCCACCCCTCAGGTCACCTACTTGGGACTAACAATTACTCTGATTCACAAAGCCTTTACCTTAGACAGAAAGCACCTAATCTAGTCTCTAGCAGTCCCCTCTACTAAAGAGGAGATTCTATCATTCCTGGGAATAGCTGATTTCTTATGTTCCTGGACCCTCTCCTTTTCCTCCTTGGCTCGCCCCTTATGTGGAGCAACCTGACCCATGCTGTCATCCGGGAAGAGCGTGGTTACTTTCAACAAAAGGAGTATCAGTAATCAATGCAGACCAAATTATGGCCATGCTAAAGACCTCCCATCTCTCCACAGCTACTGTGATTGTCCACTACCAGTCCCACCAGACCAACATTTCCATAATCTCTAAGGGAAATAACTGGGCTGTTAAGGCAGCTAGAGCTGCAGCCCTTGGGGACCTAGACTTGCCCCACCCACCCCAGGACATTCTCTATAATCCACATCCCTTCTGTCAACCCCCACATTCGTCAAACTCTGTCCTTTCTACACCAGCTCTTCCAGATAAACCATGCCTTATCTCACTTTGTTAAAGCCCACCTACAGCCCACCCCGAGGACTTGCGTTTCTTAAGGCCTATTGCTGCCTCTTGTAAAATCTGTCAGATGTCAGACCCCAACTCTAGATATTGTAGCCCTCCCCTTTTCCTACCCACCAGGCTAGAGGCTCCCTCCCTGGGAACGACTGGCAACTTGACTTTACCCACATGCCTACAGTCTAATGTGCCAGGTACTCCCTGGTCTTGGAGGACACTTTTCTCAGGGTGGGTGGAGACATTCTCCACCACCACCAAAAGGGTTCAGACAGTCTCTGATCATCCCTCAATTTGGAATCCCTGTTTCCCTCCAGTCAGACAATGGTCCTGAATTCACCTTCCAAGTTTCCCAAACCCTATCTAAAGCCCTCAACATCCCTTGGTATTTTCATATCCCATATCACCCCCCAGTCCTCAGGAAAGACAGAGCAGACTAACAGTTCCTTAAAAACCACCCTTGTCAAACACTCTTGTCACAGGGACTTCACCTTGGTTGTGAAAAGCTCCTACCACTGGCCCTTTTCAGGTTATGTGCTTTCCCCAAGTGACCTTGTTCCATCTCACCCTTTGAGCTCATATATGGATGACTGCTTCTGACTTCCGGTCTTTCACCTAAACCCTCTCCCCTCCCTGATCACCTACCCACTCCCTTACCCTGTCATCTCTGTTCCCCCCTATGGAACTTTACTGACTGCTGTTTATTCCGGGCACCACCAACTCCTATCTGCCCCTAATCAACATTGGAGATCAAGTCTTTCTCTGCCTTCCAGACCGTCATCCCTCACCCCTTTCTCCTAAATGTCAAGTCCCTTCAAGGCAATTCTTGTGACCCCCCCATAGCTGCTGAGCTTGAGGGGCTCCCTTGGTGGACCCACCTATCCCAGACCAACTGCATTATCCCCCACCTCAGAATAACTTCCCTTCTGACGTACCACTCCAACAGGACCCTGCTCCCTTAAGCTTTAGAGGATTCTGGGACCAACCATTTTGTCTCCATTTCCAGAAGAATGAGGCCTCACTCCAGCAGTCGTGCTCGACTTGACTGGATTAAATATGGGTTTTTCTCCTGTCTCTTTTGTTTGTTTCTGTCCAGGGTAACCATTACACATGAGGAGTCCTCATTTATAACAGTCTCTGGATAGGGTTGGAGAGAGTCCCCAACCTTACACCACCCTTATCTACCTTCCCTTCTTGTTCAGGACCTTTTTGTTTGTTCCCTCTTTGACCAGACAGAAAGTTACTGTAAAGAATGGCCAGACAGATATGGAGGCTGCCCATACTGGCCTTGTCAATTCCATTCACTGATAGTAAAAGAGATTACTTCTTCTGTCTACAATGCAAGACCCTCTTCTTCTCTATCTGGGACCCAAGGAATCTGAGGTAGAAATGGCTATTAATGGTAAACACTACAGCCAGTGCAAACCGGGGTTCCCAATGAGCACACTTAATATCCAGAGAAAACATGTTCCATTTACCCAACCCCTAGAGATAGGGGAAGTAGAAAAGGTGATCACTTCTTTGACATCCACTCTCCTAAATACCACAAACCTGTCATTTCGTCTCCTGCTTCAGGCTCTGACCTTAGCCTATCAGCTCCTTAATTTAATGTCACCCAACCTGGCCACTTCAGGAGACTGCTGGCTGTGCGTGTCTCCTGGGACTAGCTCACAACTGCCACTTACCGCTTCTACAGTGATCTTGTCAAAACCCTTACCTCGCCTGATTCACCAACTGCCCTGACCCTGGTGTTGCCACACTCCCTACCTTTTCTGTATCGCCCTCTTTGGCATGGCAGACTGTTTTAAGGCATCTGGGACATGTTCCACAGGAGTGTTAAGTTCCCTAGACCTCAACCAAATCGTAACTTTTGATACTTCACCTCTGCCCCAGTGCCCTACAGTCTATAACATCTCTATTCCTTATGGGACTCAGATTTACCACCGCCTACCTGCTAGTTCCCCAGAGTTTTCTCACTGGTATTCTCTTCCCCAGGTTGGGAGTGATACACGGAGAGGAGCACCTACCAATCCCAGTCCTGGACTGGGCCGCCTGGCATAATAAAAGGGCTGTTGCAGGAATAACCACGGGTATCACCACCAGGACAGCAGGACTGGCCACCTCCCTAACCTTGGATCATCAGTTTCCTTCCCAGTTTATCCAGGATCTGTAGCAAGTGACCCAAACTATGCTTGCTCTCCAAGGACGGATCAATTCCCTGGCAGCGATGATGCTTCAAACCGACGGGACTAGACCTCACAGAGGAAGAAGGTGGCCTTTGCCTCTTCCAGTTGGTTGTGGTAAAAAACAAAAGCCAGCAACTCCAGCTAGACCTCCAGAAGCATAAGGAAAAACTCCATGCCTCCAGCCCCTGGGCCTTTGAACCACATATGGAGGGAGATTCTGCCTTCCTGACCTCGCTTCTTCTCATCTTTCTGCTTTATCGACTTCTTATGTGCATTTCTCCAATGACAAATCCAAAAAATTTCCAGCCAAATGATTAATCAGTTACTTTTACAGGATTACCAACTGCTGTCCATGGAGCTTGAGGCTAATGGCTCTTGAATGTGCCCTGACGGTGAGGACCAACTGCACCCAAGAAATGATGACACCCTCAAACAGCAGGAATTAGCCTAAGGAACTGATGTCCTCATCCCAGCCTCACCATCTCTTCCCTTCTAGTTCCTCCTCTTTATAATAAACCAAAGGCAGCCGCCTGAGGGGCCTGGTGACAGCAGGGCACATCGTCCCGAGCTGCTGCAGAGGCGCCACGTTCCCACTGTTCCTCCTGTCAAATGTCCTGCATTCCCTGATAAAAGGTCCCCCCTCCTCCTCCTTTTCCCTTCATCTCCACCAGAGGCAGCCTGTATATCCCCTCCCCCTCTCCATGAATAAACCTCCCATGTGAGACCTGCTGCATGGTGTGACTTTATGAATCCTGCTGCACAGATCCAACACACACACACACACACACACATACACACACCCCACAGTGCATACACATCTAACACACCCCCCCCAGTGCATACACATCTAACACACACACACACACACACACACACACCCCAGTGCATACACATCTAACACACACACACACACACACACACACACAACTAAATGTAGTAATCTTTTTTTTTAAACAATAGCATTATATGTTGGATCCCTCTCCTGTGCCCTGAAATTGGGACTCACCCCTAACCACCAAGACCTAAAGGTTTCAAATGTGTATCTAAGAAAAAATTTCTTTCTCCCAAATGTACTTAACTTTATTCTTTACCTATAATATACGTGTGTGTGTGTGTGTGTGTGTGTGTGTGTGTGTGTGTGTGTGTGTGTGTGTGTTTCAGCATCTTGTCAAGTCCAGGCGCTTACTACAATCCAGGAGAGCTCCAGGGAAGCAACCTTCAGATGCTCCAATCTTCTCTCACAGACACAGACGCTTCTACTTAACCTGCTCCTTCTTAACTATCCACAGATGGGTTCCACAGACCGGACAGTAAGGCAGCAGCCAGCTCTCCTAAGACTGGACCAACATCCCCAGCCCCACTTTCCTAGGTTTCCCAGAGACACATCACCCCAAAATCAGCAGGAAGTAGCTAAAGATCATGATGACCTATTCCTGCTTCACCATCACCTCTTTCTAATTTTTTCTGTTTTATTTAAACCAAAAACAGGGGAATGTTAGCATTTTGTCTAAGCTCCACCCCACACTTACCTGGCAACAGCCAGGTGTGCCTGACTCACTATACAAGAGGCTGCTCGCCCCCTCTGCTCTCTCTTGCTCTTGCCTTCTTGCTCCCTCTCTGTCCTCTCGCCTCTTCTGCCCTCTCTCCTCATTCCCCTCCCCCTCCCTCTCCACATGCTCATGGCTGGCCTCTACGCCTTTCCTCCTCCTCTCTCTCTCTCTCTCTCTCTCTCTCTCTCTCTCTCTCTCTCCTCTCTCTTTCTCTCTCTGCCTTTCTCTGTCTCTACTACCCTCTCAACTCCCCTCCCCATGCCCTGAATAAACTCTATTCTATACTATACCATCACGTGGCTGGTCCCTCAGGGGGAAGGGACGCCTCGGCATCCCCCCCCCCCCAGGCAGCCCCCTTACCCCATACCTTACTGAACATCCACCAAATATATCCCTTCTCCCTTTATCTTTTTATAAACACAACGCGTAGTCCTTCAGTTCTGTGTGGTTCCTTTGTATGATGGCCTCGGCCCTCCTCTGTCTGTGCAGGTATCCTCATCCACAGAGTGGATCCTGGGGCTGGAGAGGTGAGGTGATGTGCGAAGGCCACAAGGCTGGTGAATGCTAAGCTGAGCCCTTGAACCAAGTTTCAGGCAGCTTTCCTTTCAGAGTCCTTGTGCCTCTTCAGCGAGGACAGAACATGGAGCTTCATTTGGACACATTGTATCATTTCCAGAGGAACGCGAGCCTCTTGCCTTAGTGGATGCTCTATTGCTGTGAAGATACCATGACCACAGCAACTCTATAAAGGAAAGCACTTAACCAGGCTGGCTTACAGTTGAGAGGTTTGGCCCATCGTCATCATGGGGGAAGCACAGCAGGGCATGCAGGCAGACACAGCTGGAAGGAGCTGAGAGCTCTGCATCTGGATCCGCGGGCAGCAGGAAAGGAGAGGAGCCGCTAGACCTGGCTTGGACTTCTGAAACCTCAAAGCTCACTCCCAGTGACACACTTCCTCCTCCAAAGCCACACCTCTTAAGACTGCCGTGTCATATGAGCCTCTGGGGGCCATTTTCATTCAAACCACCGCACCTCTTAAACTCATTCTTTAGCTGGAAAAACGTCTCCAAAGCCATGTTGTGCGCCATCCCATAGCCTCAGTAAGGACACCGGTATGTGGAGCCTTCATCTAGAGCCAGGTCTTTGGTTCCCCTCAGCAGCTTCTCTCCCCACTCCCCTATTCATATCACTACCACCTTATTTTTATTTTTATTTTTTTGGCCCTACAGCCCCAGTGGGAGCTAACACCCCCTTCTCCTGCCTTATGGGACACTGGCTGAGAAGGTTGGAGACGCAGAGATGAGTGTTTGTTCTGGACCACTGGCTTTGCCAGAGCTTTGAAGAAGGATAAACCGAGCCCTTTCTGCCCAAGAGAAAGCTCCTTTAAGGGCTCCTTCTTGTTCTCCTCCAGACCCAGAGGCCTCTCCCCAGACGCCCCACCCCCATCTGTTTGTGCTGAGATCAAGTAAACAACTTCCATCCTGGAAGGGTTAGGAGCAAATTGGGAATTCTTTTTCAGAAGCACAAGTTGATTGGGAACAATTCCGGATGACTAGTTATGACTTCAAGGGGAATTCACAGAGCTATACAGTTTTGGAAGAGAGCGCCTGATTATAAACTGGGCCATCTCACAGCTCTGGGTCTAATAATTTAATTAGCTCCATACACAGTGAGACGTTATCAGAGTCAGTGCGGCATGGCAAATAGATGGGTTTTCGGTCAGCCGGCGAGGAAAGCTCAGCAGCCTGTCCCTGTGAGCAGCGGTTGGCTCCTGTGGCAGTGCCACAGAGGTTGGGTGCAGTCCGGGCTTCCCTAGGCTCCCCAGCAAATCCTCTTAGAGTCGTTCCACATACACCCTCGCCTATTTTCCACTTGATCTCAAGTCAGAAAGCTCTTCATTTCAGCCAGGATTAGTATGTGCAGTTGTGTGCATATGCATGTGTGTTCATGAGCATTCAGCTACGCATGTGTGCCTGCGGGTGCCTGGAGAACAACCAGGCTATTGTTCTCAAATACTCTGCCCACCAGTGGCCCTGAGCTTGCCCAGTGGGTTAGACCAGCTGGCCAGCGAGCCCTGGAAACCCCCCATCCCTGCTTTCCTAGCACTGGGGTGACAAACAGGAGTTACTCTCCCCACCTCCAGTTTATTCAGATCAATTGGGGGGGGGGGGTTGCTTGTTTTTATATTTATTTTGTAGGGAGAGGGCACACGTGCCACAATGTTCATGTGAAGCTCTGAGGTCAGCTTGCCCAAGTTGTTCCTCTCCTTCCACCATGTGGGCTCTGGGCATTGAACTCAGGGTGTCAAGTTTGAAAGCAAATGCCAGAGGAGCCATCTTGCTGCCTCTTGGGATTTTGGAAGCCAATACCACTGACTTATTTGGAGGGGTGGAATCTGAACAGACTGAGAGACTGACCTGCTTTCCACCATGGCCCACTGTTTTTGCTCAGTGTTGTTTCATCAGACTGTCTCCACTCTGAACAATTCTATTTGCTGTTTGTGCTGGAATAGTTAATATATTTAAATATTTAACATGCCATAACTATGTCAGGATTTATCACCACTAAAAAAGTACTAAAAATATAGTATGACACTGTTGTCACACTGCACCGTCCGGGCATTCCCTCTCTTGCAATATCCCATCCGTGGATATTTAATTCCTTCTTATTTAGTATCCTGTATGTCCCTAAAAATATGGAGTTTTTTGTTAGTTTGTGTTTGTTTTTGTTTTTGTTTGGTTTGGGTGGCTGGTTTACTTGAAGAGAACCCGACGAGCTTCATGAGTCCTATTAAACAGCAAACAGTTTTTACCCTCAACTGTGGTGGGTCTTTTTGATTGTTGTCCCAACTGGATGGAGGAACACTCAGAAGTCTAGTAAAGAACACTGGTCTGTGTCCTCGTGAAGATGTTTCTAGAAAGGATTACCTGAAGGGAAACCACTCCCACCCCTGACTCTCCCCCGCCCCCACTGAGAATGTGCAATACCATCCCGGAGATCTCATAGGCTGGGGCCAAGGGAATAAAGGCGCTGTCTCGCGCGGGCTCTCTCTCTCTCTCTCTCTCTCTCTCTCTCTCTCTCTCTCTCTCTCTCTCCTCTCTCTCTCTTCTCTCTCTCTC
The DNA here is from genome assembly GCA_028551405.1 of Uromys caudimaculatus. NCBI lineage: Eukaryota > Metazoa > Chordata > Mammalia > Rodentia > Muridae > Uromys > Uromys caudimaculatus. The sequence continues at coordinate 58,182,918 of CM052718.1, read as the reverse complement.
TCTTCTCTCTCTCTCCTCTCTCTCTCTCTCATGTGTGTCTGTCTGTCTCTCACTCGATCGATCTCTATGTCTCTGTCTCTCTGTCTTTCTCATGTGTGTGTATCTGTCTCTAGTGTGTCTGTCTCTTTTGCTCTCGTGTCTCTCTGTCTCTTGCCTGATTTCTTCCTTCTGTCTCTCTCTCTGTCTCTGTCTCTCTGCCTCCCTCTCTCCCTGCTTCCTTCCTGATCTGCCAGCCAGATCTGTCCATGCTAAAGTTGCCGTCATGGCTTAGGTCCATTTTTGGATCAGGGTTGTCCAGACAACCAGATTTTATTAGACATTAGAAGAATAAACTTAAGACTCTGTTAGTTGTGATTTCCTGTTTATAGCACCTGATTTCACTTTCTAATTTTTCAATGTCATCTGACAGTTCTTCCCTCCTGTCTAGAAATGACTGGTCCCCTCAGGAGAGAGCGGTGATCCAGCGACCTTCTCTAGGCTGCTGCGCTGCTGTGTGTATTTATTTGTTTGTTTCTTTCTCTGTTTAGTGACAGGGTGTTAGTGCTGCCCTCACCTCCAAGTCTTCTGGCCTTCACTACCCAGGTCCTATGACTTACAGCTCTGCACCATCACCCCTGCCTTTAGCTGGAGTCCTGCAGTATTGCCACTGCGACTGAACTGGGTTCCTTTTGCCCAGTGTGCAGTATGCCAACACTGAAATGAATGACAAGAGGTGCATAGAAGAGCAGACCTGCCTCCCAGGGACGGAGCGGACCCTGCCTCCCAGGATGGAGCCGATCCAGTCTCCCAGGGGCGAGCCGACCCTGCCTCCCAGGGGTGGAGCCGACCCTGCCTCCCAGGGGTGGAGCCGACCCTGCCTCCCAGGGGTGGAGCCGACCTGCCTCCCAGGGGTGGAGCCGACCTGCCTCCCAGGGGTGGAGCCGACCTGCCTCCCAGGGGTGGAGCTGACCCTGCCTCCCAGGGATGGAGCAGACCTGCCTCCCAGGAATGGAGAGCTGTGGCTATTTCTGAGACAAGGGGAGGGTGGAGGCTACTAAGGCCAGCAGAGATACATCGTCTAAACGGTCTTTTCAGACTTTCCTAGTCTCCAGCCTACCGCAACTCCAGACTCACTCCACTAGGAAACCAAATGTTTGTTCACGTGACTTTTAGTCTATTTGGTCTTATCTTGTTCTCAGGCAGAATCTCACTATGGAACTTGGTGTTTGCCTTGAACTCATCCTCCTGTCTCAGCCCTCTAAGTGCTGGAAGTACTGGCATGGACCATCATGCCCATGGCAGAAATCAAACACTGTGAAAGTGTTATATATCTTTTCTTCTTTTATTTTTTCTTTTCTTCCCTCCTTTCGTGATTTTAAGTGATTTTTAATATGTATGTGTATGTATATTGTGTGTATGAGTGTTTGCCTACAGGTGTGTATGTGTGTATGTCTGGTGCCCTTAAAGGCCAGAAGAGGGCATCAGATCTTCTGTTACAGGTGGCTGTGAGCTGCCACATGGGTGTTGGGAACTGAACCCAGGTCTTCTGCAAAAGCAGCAACTGTTCTTAACAGCTGGGCCATCTCTGCAGGCCCTTCTTTCATGATTTCAGATTGATAGATAAGTTATCTTTACACTGAGTTTAAACACTTGGGTTTCCCATGTTCTTGTCCACGGGTCAAGAGCATGTTAATATCTGTCTTTGTGTAAAGTATGTTCTGGTATGAGCTCTCAGATCCACCCAACCCACTTGTGATATGGTTCTTCTTGTCAGCCTGTTTCCAAATGAAAAATTCTGTGAGACTGAGACTCAAGAGTCCCTGCTCTTGGCCACCATGTCCCAGTGTCCTCCAGGCAATGCTGCATTTGCCTGTTTCTGAGGAATGTCCACTCCATTATAGATCCCTAATCTGGAGGTCATTGGGGACACAGAGCCACTGTGGAGTCAGGCAGTGTGCCCAGCACTTCAGTTCTAATCATTAAAATGTGGTGAATGAATAAACCTAGTGACTTGGTTGTTCTGATAATTAATTTGCTGTTTTGTGTTTTCTTTAATAGCATGAGGAAAGGACCTTTGCAGGGCTGTTATCAGATTCAGTAAGATGCTAGCACAGTTGCTGGCCCACGGTAGGTATTTCATAAGGGGAGTTATCATCATGTGATGGCTGTAACAGCTATTTCCAGTTACCCGGCAGTAGCATGGGTAATCGGGATGATGGAAGCCGAATTCAAATGCTGAAGTCCTGACTTCTGTGGGGACACTGGGGTAGAACCTTCGGTGAACACACAATCAACAGCCCTGCCCTCAGCCTTGCCTTAGCTACCAATTGAGGCTATTTTATTATAGCAGCCCCACAAATCAACACATGTACTTTCTAAATTTGCACTTACTGTCAGGCAGTGGTCGCACAAGCCTTTAATCCCTGCACTGAGGAGGCAGGGGCAAATGAATCTCTGAGTTTGAGAGCAGCCTGGTCTACAGAATAAGTTTCAGGGCTACACAGAGAAACCATGTCTTGTGTGTGTGTGTGTGTGTGTGTGTTTGTCTCTCTCGGCGTGTCTGTGTATATACATTTGTGTCTGTGTGTGTGTGTCTCTGTGTGTTTGTTTCTCTCAGTGTGTCTGTATATATGCATTTGTGTCTGTGTGTGCATGTGGTGTGTGTGTGTATGTGTGTGTATATGTGTGTGTGTTGTTTGTCTCTCTCAGTGTGTCTGTGTACATGCATTTGTATCTCTGTGTGTGTGTCTGTGTGTTTGTCTCTCTCGGTGTGTCTGTGTGCATGTGTCTCTCTCTCTGGTTTGTGTGTCTATATGTGTATTCTTTCCTTTTACTGTGTGGGTTCAGGGAATTGAACTCGGGTCATTAGGCTTGATGGCAAGCACCTTTCCCTTCTCTGCCTCTAGCCAGCACAAGATATGCCTTTTCCGATCCTTTCTAAGTAGCATCACCCCCTGACTCTGTTCTCTGAGGAGAGTGCACGGAGAGCCTGCTCCTGGACTCTTGATATGAACTGAAGGGTGTGGTTCAAGCCAAAGGAAACAAGAAAGGCTCCAATAGCTCTTTGTGGTAACACAACCCTCTACTCTCAGTACTTAGAAAGTGGAGGCAGGAGGATCAGGAGTTCAAGATCATCTTCAGCCACCTAGTGAACTGGCATTCAGCCTAGGCTATGCCAGGTACTGTCTCAAAAACAAAACCACAACAACAAAATAAAACCCAGGCACAGTGGCTTACATCAGTAATCTTAGCACTCAAGAGACTGAAGTAGGAGGATCTTGAAGCCAGCTTAGGCTACAGAGTGAGTTCCAGGTTAGCCAGGATCACAGTAAGACCTTGGCTCAAAGGTGGGGAACACAGATGTGGTGGTGTACTCGTGTAACCTCAGAATTTGGAGGTAGAGAAGAATCAAGTGTATAAGACCACCTCAGCTACACCACACACGGTGACTTTGAGGCTAGCCTGGGTTACATGACACCCTGTCAAAAGATAAAAACTAAAGCTGTATTTTAATGTGAAAATCAGGAATAAAGAAAGGAATAGAATCCAAGGAGTCTCGAAGGCCTTTTCCAAGTCACATTCACTGAAGCCTTACAAAACTATGAAGCCACCTGGGGGCTAGTTTAGGCAAATAGTAAAGATATTTCCCCCCTTCTGACCCCCCTTAAGCAATGTTATATGCCTGGTCCCAGATTCTAAGAGATGGTACTGATTAAAGTGTACCAGTCACTGTCCGTAAAGCAGATAAGAAAGACGGGCTTGCTGTGCAGAGAAGCCCAACCTAGGGTGGAAAAGATAAGCAAGCTTTGCAGTTTGGGAACCAAGGCCCATCTTCCTGAAAGCTGTCGCCTTCCCAGGAGCTCCAGGCCTAATGGTCTAGGACTGTCTGGCTTTAATTATTTCAATTTATCTGTTTGAAATTAACTTTTTCTCTGTGGGATGCCCGTCTTTTTTTTTTTTTTTGGCTTCCACCCACAAGATATGAACTCAAAAACATTAGAGAATATCACGAGAGATAAATGGAAGTCTGCTCTGAGGCAGGCGGCCCTCCATGAAGGGCCTTGTTTGTGACAGTGATTTCCCGTTATGGAGAAAACCAGCCAGGAAATCTACACGTGTGCGGCTCATTTGCTTCGAGGAAGCGGCTGCTTGGGGCCTCCCCAATCAGTTTTGCTATTCTGGATTAACAACTATGTCTACATTGGTATTTTCAAACTAATTTTCTTCAAATCATTTTAATGCAAAAAAAATTACTAGAATTTCATAGTACCTCATAAGTAGAAAGCGACTATAACTTTAAAAATAATTTTTAAAATGCGATAAAATCAAATAGTGTGATAAGTTTAAAAATTAAAGGAGACAATGAAAAGCAAATGGTATGCCTAATATGTTTTCAACAATGCACATCAGGAGGCTGGGGGGGGCATTGTGGCTGGTAAAGTGTGTGCTGTGCTGTGCATGCATGCATGAGGACCTGAATTTGGGCCTCAGAATCCATGTAAAAAGCCAGGCACAGCAGTGCAGGAGGGGGTGGGGGGTGGAGACAGGTGGATCCTGAGCTCACCGGCCAGCCAGCTAGCTGTGCTGGGTAGTTTTTATGTCCAAACAAACACAAACTCCAGTCATTTGGAATAAATGAATCTCATTTGAAAAAATGTCCCCACTAGATTGGTCTGTGGGGAAGCCTGGGGTATTTTCTTAATTGATGATTGGTGTGGTAGGGCTCAGCCAACTTGGTCAGTGCCACCATAGGCTCGTGATCCTAGGTGCTATAAGAAAGCAGGTAGAGCCAGAAGGAAGAAGTCAGTAAGCAGCCTCTGCCTCAGTTCCTGCCTCCAGGTTCCTGCTTCCACTGTTCCAGGACAGTGCCTGTCCTGACTGCCCTAGATGATGGACTACAAATTGTAAGTTAATTTAAGTCTTTCTCCTCCAAGTTGTAGGTTTGGTTTTGTTTTGTGTGTTTTGAGACAGGATCTTTCTACATAGCCCTGGCTGTCCTGGAACTCACTATGTAGACCAGGCTGGCCTCAAATTCACAAAGATCCATCTACTTCTGCCTCCTGAGTACTGAGATTAAAGGTTTGTGCCACCACAACTGTGTCCCCAAAGTTGCTTTTAAGTCATGGTGTTTCATCACAACCTAACTGAGACACTGGCCAGGTTCGAAGACCTTATCTCAGAAATAAGGTGGCAAGAAGACAGATTCTAAGAGATGGTTCAGGAGAAAAAGGTATGTGTTGCTGGTGGATAGCCTGGGCTGAATCCCAGAGATCTACATGTTGGAGATGGAGAGCCAATTCCAGTGAGTTGTCCTCTGACCTCCACATGTATGCTTGGCCTGGTATATGCACACACATGCACACACACAAACACACACACACATGCACACACATGGATGTCTAGGAAGTTCAAGGTTAGCCTGGGCTATAGAATGAGACCCTCTCTTGAAAGAAAGGAAGGAAGGAAGGGAGGGAGGGAGGGAGGGAGGGAGGGAGGGAGGGAGGGAGGAAGGGAGGAAGGAAAGAAGGGAGGAAGGAAGGAAAGAAGGACTGACACCAGAAATCAAGAAATACCAGATTTATCAGAAAGACATACATAATTTTGTTGTTTTTAAATTCTACTTGGAATTAGTAAAAGACACCAATTTAATCCTAGCTATAAACGAGAAAAGTGTACACCCTGACATCCTCCGAGGGTTTGATCCTATTCATGTAGTCGCCTAGAGTGAAACATGCTCATTACAGCCTGTGTGTGTTGAGGTGGAACCAGTCTTGCTCTCCACGAGGGAGACAGGAACTGGCATCCGGATGTGTAGATCTCCCTCATCTCCTAGATGTACTCCATAAATGAAGCAAAGTTAAATGTGGTTTAAATGAAGTTTTTAGAACCTAGAAATAGGATTTAAAATCCATCCTTGCTCTTACAAGGATAAAACAAATCCAGAGGAATACAACAGGCGGTGTGAGGTGCTCTGGGGAATAGAACCGTGCAATATGCAGGAGTCAAGAAATACCTATTAATTGTGTTAGAAGATATAGTTCCAATATGCAAAGGAAAATCTTTCATTGAATATCTTTTTTCTTATTTAATTTTTGAATTTTGAATTAGGCAAATTGTAGAAGATAGAGTGACAGCGTTGCACAGATTCATGTCCTAACACCAGAAACATATATGCTCATGTCATGCTACATGCCAAGAAGGAATCAGGCCTACTGATAAAATTAAGTGTGCAATCGTTGACCTTAAAGTAATATTACCCTGAGAAGGCACTTATGCATGAAGAAAGGGGGAGAAATGGAGACATGATGTAGGTGTGGGGAAGGAAAGGAGAGGGACAGGCTCTGTACAAGGGCGTTGAGCACAGTCATCTTCAGGTTGAGCTTCACTAATGCCACAGCAAGTCCATTAAGTCCAAACAAGAGAGGCTTCATTCCCAGCAGAAGGAGTGAAGTCTCTACTCTTAAGTTACTGAGGGAGGAGGAGGCCCTAGACTGTGAGGAAGCAGGCTTGGTGATCATGTGATCTATCTGCATCCGGCAGTCAGATTGCCTCAGATCCCCCCCCTCCCCCCCACGGGGCAGGGAGTGAGAGCTGGGGTGGGGGCAGGGAGTGAGAGCTGGGGTGGGGGTGGGGAGAAAGCCTGGAAGACGGCATAGATGAATTCCTGAGGCTGTAACACCTAGAGGGTCTGTCCTGGTAATAACACTGATGGCTTTGAAGATGGAAGAAGTAGCCAAGAGCCAAAGAATGCAGGTAACTCTAGAAGCTGAAAGAAGCAAAAAACAAACAAACAAACAACAACAAAAAAAACCAACCAAAAAACAAAACAAAAACAGATTCTCTCTGGTGTCTCCAGGGCAACACAGCCCTGAGCCTTGATCTTAGCCCCACATGAAATGTTCTAGCCTTCTGACCTTCAGCAATCTAATGGGATAAACTAATGTGTTTGTTTTGTTTTGAGACGGGGTCTCATTGTGTAGCCTTGAACTTGCTGTGTGAAGCATACTGGCCTCAAACTCACAGAGACCAGCCTGTTTCTGCCTCCCACGTGCTGAGATTAAAGGTATAAATCACCACACCAAGCAAAATAAATTGATTTTTATAGGTCATAAACACATTTACTTAGATGGCAATTTGATACAATTAAGTATACAACATGTGAATTTATTAAAACAACAGTAGTAATTCCCTTGCTATATCCTTTGACCTCATCAGTCATAGACTTTTGACCAGGTTTACAGTTTGAGACATGAATTTCTTCCTGTGTATTAGTCCTTAAATTCAACTTAAAATTAAAAAAGTTGGTTACTACCATAACATGCATGCCATTATTGCACAGTGTGTACTTATTATTCAGGCTAGTCTTGGCTACATAACAATTTGAGCTGAAGGCTAGCCTGGACTATGTGAGACCCTGTCTTTTAATTAATTAATTAAATTTAACTATGTAATGATGTAAACTGGGCTGATGTGGGAGGATCTCAAGTTCAAGGTCAATAGTACATATGGTAAGACATATACTTAGAACCTAACAGTACATATATTAAGACATATACTTAGAACCTAATAGTGCATATAGTAAGACCATGTCTCTCACTACCACCCAAAAAAGAATAACTAAAATAAATTCTACTTAAGTAGAACAAAACAATGTAGATGGTTAGATAAAAACAAAACAAATAGTACTCAGGAGGCAGAGGCAGGGGATCTCTGTGAGTTTGAGGCCAGCCTGGTCTATATAGTAAGTTCCAGGACAGTAGGACTATATGGTGAGACCCTGTCTCACAAAAACAACACCAAACTGAAACATCACAAGACAGCAAGCATCTTGAGAGCCCATTTCTATAACGTGTTCTGAGACAGCAGAAATTACTTGGCGGCTTCACAAAGTGTAGAATAAAGTTGCTATCAATTGGGGACAAGAGTCACAAAGAGTTTGGAGATGTCTACTTGCTTGCTGCTTTGTAGTTCTATTTTGTTCTACAGTGATGGGAATTGAATCCAGGTCTTGTTGGTGCTAGGCTCATATTTTTTATAATTCTTTTAAGTTTCTGTTTCTCAAATCATATCTCCCCAAATCCAAGTGTCTTCCTCATGGTGCCATATCGCTGCTGCTAGAAATTTTTGATCTTGAGTATAGAATGGCTTACACAACTCCCAGAGTCTGTAGGGCTGGGGTTCAGCAACAGATGAGTCCCAACAGTCCTATTGATCCAGGCCTAATATCTGTGCAGGGTGTGTGTGTATGTGTGAGTGTGGTGTGTGTGTGTGTGTGTGTGTGTGTGTGTGTGTGTGTGTGTGTGT
>CM052718.1:58079586-58174135 GCA_028551405.1 Uromys caudimaculatus | reverse complement strand
GTGTGTGTGTGTGTGTGTGTGTGTGTGTGTGTGTGTGTGTGTGTGTCTTTTAAGAAACACGGAGGTCTTATAGTTTGAACGAATGATCAAAAGCTTTCCTATTTAGCTGGGTGATGGTGTCAGACACCTTTGATCTCAGAACTCAGCAGGCAGAGGCACGTGGGTCTCTGATGTTTGCTGAGAACAGACGCTTGAGAGGAAGCACGATGTTTGGAAAGAGTATAAGTAGAACCCAACAGACAGTGAACAACACTCTTGTATTGGTTCGTCTTGCAACGCTTAACTGGTCTTCACTGGTCTTTAGTGGTTATCACTTTGTAAAAAGAAGCACACCAAAGAACTTCTCGTGGTATTCTGGCTGCCTCTTGCCACTTCTGCCAGTTCGGCAGAACCTTGAGGTTTCTGCTGGATTGAACTGCTTCTGCTGATTTGTGTTTGGTGTTTTAGACTGGACTGCTGATGTCCTGACAATGAAGATTGTAATTGACCCAAAGAACTACTTCTAAACAGGTCCACATCCCACTTGTCCTATTAACCATCTTTCTCCCCTGCCTTTAGTCAGTGAGCTGGAAGGGAGGCTGAAGCATTTAAGAGCCCTTATTAAAGTAAGCTTTTGAAATTCAGTATTTGAGGACCCATTCTGGCAAACAGCTCTGTTTTTGTTTTTTGGGTTTTTTTCCCATAGCACCTATAACCTTCTGGTGTAGTGTTGGCTTATTTTTGTTGCATTGAAGACTTGTCATTCCTCTCTTGGCACAGAAAAGTACAGATTTTTGTCTATATTGCTGGATTCTCAGCATGTAAAACCTTGCCTGGCACATGGTATGTATGCCATACGTGTCTGTAGAAGGACTGGGCGGTGCAGGCAAAGAGTGACTTCTGAACAAACCCTCTGACCACATGGAGACAACGTGGAGGACCAGATTCTGTGACTCTAACATCAGCCACTCTTGTGAAAACTTGCCTCAGGCTGGCTCCTTCTGGTGACAAGATGGCTACCAGAGACAGAACTATTTTGTCCATATTTGTATGGAAAGAATAGGCTCTTGGGGACTGCAGCTATAGCTCAGTAGTTAAAAGCACTTGTCCCTGCAGAGGGCCAAGATTTGGTTCCCAGCACCCACATCACGGCTCACAATTATTCATAACTCCAGTTCCAGGTGATCCAAAGCACTCTTCTGACCTCTGAGGGCACATGCATGGGAACCACTCATACATTTAAAATAAATAAACCCTTAAAAATAATCTTTGAAGGAATAGACTCTTCTGGCCTTCACTTGCTATAGCACTCAGGAGACAGGCACCACACCTCACCTGGGCAGCACAGTAAAGCTAGCCCTGGTGACAAGAGAGCAGATGACCAGGGTAGGGCTGGTGGCTTAGGTGCAGGAGAGCTGGCAGGCTGAACAACTCAGCAACCACCCAGGCCCAGGTCCGGGGCTTTGAGTTGGTCCACTCCAACATCTAACCCATCTATGAACTGCAGGAGCACATTAAAAGCCTGGTCCTGCAGAATCAAAGCTACAGGATCTCCATGACATAGCAGGATGTCTGAGAGGAGTCCTGGTGAGGACTGACAACATAGCAGAAGCCAGAGGCCTTGAACCAGAGCAATAATTCATTGCAATGAATTAACAATGAACGGACAAAAGGGAATACTATGTGACACACTGCAGTTCCAAAGTGAGATTTTTGTTTTTTGTTTTTTCTTTTTCTTTTCTTTTCTTTTCTTTTGGGGAGGGTTGAAAGGGCAGAGGGTAGATACAGAGGGATGGGGAAATCTGTGGGAATTGGGTGCATGATGTGAAATTTACAAAGAATCAATTAAAAAAAAAAAAATATATATATATATATATATATATATAGAGAGAGAGAGAGAGAGAGAGAAGGTTCTTATTAAGCCAACTCAAGTTTTGTGTCCTCACTATTGGGTGGGAAGGTTGACCATTATCTACATAAAGATAATGGCTTAAATTACTCAAGATCTACTTTCTTCTCAATGTGGAGACTCACACCTGTAATCTTCATACTTAGACAGCTGAGGCAGAGAATTGCCACGAGTTTGAGATCAACTGGGGCTACATAGTAAGCTCTAGGCCAGCCAAAGCTGTAGGGTGAGATATTCATTCCCCATAGCACTCCCCAAATGTTCTGGGGCTGGGGAATGTAGATGAGTTGGTAGGGTGCTTTCCTGGGATGCAGGAAACCCTGGGTTTGATCCTCAGCACCAAATAAAACCAGGTATGGGGGCACACATTTATAATCCTGGCACTGGAGAGGTAGAGGCAGAAGAATCATGTGTTCAAGGTCGCCCTCAGCTACGTAGAGAGTTCCAGGCCAGTCTAGGCACCATATAATCCTGTGTCAAGTAAACTAAAGACTAACATTTAAACCCATCTTCTCCCTGATAGCAAGGTTGGGTGTGGTAGATGTGAGCGAGTGGGGGGGGGTGATGGTTGGGAGCCCGTCCCACTCCCTCCCCTTCCCCACCTGTCCTCCACTGCACTGTTTCAGAAAATAGCAAATAGTTCAGAGCATGCAAGTCAAGGTCTAGCTTCCACTCTTCCTTCTACCCTTGTGAAAAACAAACACCCCCCCCCCAAAAAAAAAAAAACCCCACCAGTTTTTCCTTTCCCAGCCCTAGCTCCCGGAATGATGACTCTTGAGACTAATTATTTATTATTAAATGCATAAGCCATAAGCTTTGGCTTCGTTCCCTGACTAGTTCATAACTTACTTAACCATTTAATCTATTCTATGTCTACCACTTGGTTAGCTACCTTTCTTCTTCAGTCCTGACCTTAGCGTTTTCTTAGCATCTCTCTTGGTATCTTGCTTGAAACTCCCTCATCTCTCCCTGCGTCTCTTTTTATTCTTACTATTTCCCAGAATCTTCTCTCTTCCTGCCAGTGTCCCACCTCCTATTTCCTATCTCAGCTCATTGGCCATCGGCTTTTTAATTGACAGATGATGCTTATAAGAGATCCTCTCTGCACACCCTAGTTGCCAAAAGCAGCCTGGTGACAGCATTTTATTGAGCATCTACTGAGGGAAGAACACCAATGAGAGACTTAAGATAGAAACTGCGTAGACCTGAGAACTCTGGAGCTGAACTTGAGTTAGAAGCTATAGGAAGGAAAAGCAGGGGTATGGTGTCTAGACAAGGTGAGAGCAGGGACAGGGATCCAGTAACTCAGCCATTCAGCAGGGCACGGACATGTGCAGGAGCCGACATACAGCAGCGAACAGTTAGGCCAAACCCTGCCCTTATGAAAACCTGCCTTTAGGTGTGGGGGGATGGCTGTTACCAGAACATGGGAGGAGCAGAGGACTGCCTCCCCCAGTCTATGGACCCCAAGCGCGCTCTCTCTCTCTTTCTCTCTCTCTCTCTCTCTCTCTCTCTCTCTCTCTCTCTCTCTCTCTCTCTCATCTTGTTCCTGGACTTGGATAAGCAGGCTACCTTTGTCTTGTTCTTTAGCTACAGTATTGATGTGTCCTGGAATTTGGCCTGTGGCCCTCCCAATCACCGTCTAGACGAATTTCTGCAGAACTTCATCCAAGCCAAGCTCTTCTTGATGTGGAGAAAACAAGGGAGACTGGAAAGGGGAAGAAGGGAAAAAAAGGATAGAAAAGAATTCTGGAACCCTGGCCAGCCATCACGCTGTTATTGTATCACATGATATGTATTAATAATATACACTACTAATAGCATTGGGGACATACGTGCATGTGCGTGCGTGTTTGTATGTGTATGCTTGCATGTGACACAGGAGTGTCAGTGATTGTGGAGACCAGAGTTGACATCAGATGTCTTCCTTGTCTCCTCTCCATCTTGTGTATTGAGGCAAGGTCTGCCATTTGAATCATGAGCCCTGTGCTTCTGCTAGTTCAGTTAGCTATCTCACCCTGGCACCCTGCATCCCTACCTCAGAGCACTGAGATTTTAGGCAGATGTCCACACCATCTCAGATCTACTCAGGTAAGAAAAACCCCTCCCTCCCCCTCTGGGTTATGCCCTCTTCTCACTGGATGTGGTCTCTACAGGTGAAGAAATCAAACCCATCTATAGTCTTTGCATTCTCCTTTAGATCCCAGAATTCTCTTCCAAAAATGTCTCTAACCAGGCCCCTTGCAGGGCTTCATTTCTGGAACAGTCTTCTTTCTGAAGGGCCACTGCAGTAGTGAGGCCTGAGGTGGTCATGGGGTCCTGGCTGGGGTGTCTGGCTGGGGTTGGCACTGCCCACTGGGCATCTATGTGTGCCTCCTGAGGCTTTCATACCCTGCCAGAGACAGCAGGAGGGGAGTTGCTGTTGGATACAACCGGGCGTGGTGGAGAGTGAAGTCCCACACGGTCTGCCCCGGGTGCTCGTGGCCCCTAGGAGAGGCGGAGACATGTTGACCCCGTGCACCCCCACAGGCCTCCGGGCTTGTCAGGCTGTGAGAAGCCTCTTGGAAACACAGCCGGGTGTGTGGGAGGGGGCGTGGTTCTGCTGCTGGATGCCGCAGAAGAGCTAGGAATGAAGTGGGACCACAGACCGCAGACGGGATGAGCCTGGGCCGAATGGGGAAAAGGAGCGCGGCTGGCGTCCCCGCTGGGACCGGGTTGGCAGCTTGGGCACCGGCTAGCTGCATTGGCTTGGGTGGATGACTGCCGTGACTGAGAACACTGGGACGGCTTCTGTGGGAGGCTAGACAGCAGCTTTTTTAGGTGAAGGCTGGTTCCCTCACTTCCCATGGTGGATCAAGATGAATAGAGACAGTCCATAGTTTTAGGGCGTTTATTGTCATATCATGGTGGAGAGTGGCGTGGATGAGACTGTACCCCGCACCCTCAGGGAGGGGTAAGGTTGAAATAGTAACTGGGAAGGGGCGTGGGTAAGCCTCTAGGTGCCTCATTAACATGGGGATCCTCATTAGCATGGGGATGTCTTGAGACTATGTGGCCACGCCTCCACCTGTGGAGGGGCTTGGAGGTGTGACCATGCCTCCACCTGTGGCGGGGTTTGGGGGTTAACCATGCCTCTACCTGAGGAGGGGCTTGAGGGACATTTCCTTTTTACGTGACCAAATGTCACAGACCTATGGAGAGATATAGGCACGTGCCAGGAGCTGTTTCTAGGAGCCTGGCAACGTCTGCCGTCCTTTATAAGCTGGAGACAACCTATTGGGCCCATGGGGTTCAAACTTTAGCTCTACCAGAAACCAGACTGCCTATCCCCGCCCCGCAAGTTGCTAGAGGGGTCCCTGCTGTGTTTCTCACTCCAGTATAAGACCCAACAAGATAGAAGGTCTTGGTTTGACCTTGGCCTCCCAGGGCAGTATGAAGCTACCTGTCAAGATGGAGACAAAATATATTCTATTGAACATGCTGTGGGGTTCATGCTTGGTCAATACACAGACATTTGGGACATGGGCCTTCATTTATACATTTTGTTCAGGCCATGCACATGGTAAGGGCAGGCCATGTGCTAAGGGTGGGGTGACAGCTTTGCTGTACTTGAGAGAGGAGGCGCAACTACAGCCTGTGCACCAGCACTTCCTGGCTAGCTTCATCGGGGCTCTTGGACTTTCCCTAATAAATGCTGTTCTACCCTCACCTTTGACCTCCTCCTACTGCCCCTACCCTCACCTTTGACCTCCTCCTACTGTATGCTCAAATGAGTTGGCCTTACACCACATGGAAGAAGTGCAGAAGATGAAAATATACTAACTCCAAAAGGGAATCAGGCTGGGGATGTAGGCCAGTTAGAAGTGTTTGCCTAGTGCGCTCAAAGCCCAGGGTTCGATTGCTGGCACTCTGGGTACGCACAGCTGTAATCTTAGCACTGGGGAGGTTTAAGGTCACCCTCAGCTACATAGCAAGTTCAAAGCCAGTGTGGGGAAGACATGAGACCATATCTAAAAAAGCCAAACAACAGTCAAAGTGATTTAATAAAATATGATGTAATCTCGTGGGAGGTATTAAAATGCATCTAAAGCAATTCTTTGATATGAGCATCACACGTCATTGTTGTCTACGCAGTGTGGGCGTTTAGGTTTATCAAGACTGAAATCCATGAAGAATCTGGGAAGCCTTTTGTTTCATTCTTCTGAGAAAGATCTAGAACATCCTCACAAATGTCAGTCCCCTTTAAAGATGAGTGCTTCTTTGTTTTTCTTTTTTTGTTTGTTTGTTTTGTTTTTTTTTGTTGTTTGTTTTCTGAGACAGGGTTTCTTTGTGTAGCCCTGGCTGTCCTGGAACTCACTCTGTAGAGCAGGCTGGCCTCGAACTCAGAAATCCACCTGCCTCTGCCTCCCGAGTGCTGGGATTAAAGGCGTGCGCCACCACTGCCCGGCTAAAGATGAGTGCTTCTTACGACAATGACCATCCTTGAGCTCCAGCAACTTTTGGCCCTTGTCCTTTAGAGTCTCACTTCCAGGAGAGACCTGGAAGGAGATCCTGGTGAACTCTTCACTTACTTTCTGCCCTCAGTGTGAAGAGGCCTCCTGTGGTCATCATAACAAATAAACACAAAGCTTGTGGCTTAAAGCAACAGAAAGTTAGTCTCTCCTGGCTGGAACCAAGGAGTCAAGTTGATTCCCAACTCAGTCCCAAGATTCCAGTGAGGTTCCTTCCTGCTTCTTCCTTCTTCCTGCTGGCTGTGGTGGTGGCGGGCATCCCTTGGCTTGCGGCAAGGCGCTCCACCTCTACCTCTATTTTTGCATGACCTTTCTCATCAGGGTGTCAAGTCTCTTCACAAAACCACCTGTCATTCACCTTAGGACCCTCCCTAAATCTAGATGATTTTATCTCAAGATCTCTAACTTGATTACATCACTGTAAAGACTCCCCCCCCCCATAAAAAAAAAAAAAAGGTGTGTACTTTAAGCATTGGGGAGACACAATACCTGACAAAAGCAATTTAAGTAAGGGTTTATTCTCGCTCACAATTTAAGGCGCAGTTGATCATGACAGGGAAGACATGGTAGCAGAAACAGGATGCGGCTGGCCATGTTGCATCTGCAGTTAAGAAGCAGAGAGATGAATGCTAGCGTTGTTGATGCCTACCACACTCAGGAAGAATCTTCCCTCTTCAGCTAAACCTTTTGGAAACACTCGCGAAGTCATGCCTGGAGGTGAGATTCTAAATAAAGATAAACAGACACACCACATAAGGTCACACAGATTCCGTGGATTGGAGCTTGTTTTGAACATAACTCCCCCCATACACACACACACACACACACACACACACACACACACACACACACACACACACTACCCAGTCTTGGATGCAATCAATATTTCTTAGTTTCCTTCTGTACTGACTCCTCAACCTCTGACTGGGAGGGAAATCCATTCACCGAAGCAGCACAGGAAGTCATTCTAGAGCCTCTTGCTTACCCAGTTGGTCACCAAGAGCTATCAATCATTCTTGGCAGCTCTGGAATCAGTCTTTTCCATCTGGTTTCCACTACCACATCACCAGCCTTCCTTTTCTTCCCCATGGTCTCTGTACAGACCCTTCCCTTCTCTGGAATGCCCATTCCATCCTGATACAGACTGCCCCGCTATTGTCGAAGTTCCCAACCAAGAGCCGCCACCCCAGAAAGAGCTTCTCTTCCACCTACTTCCCCAATACCACATCTCTCTAGCTTTCTCTTACTGAAGCTCTTCATACCATCTGATAATCTCTCTTGTATCCATTCTTTCCCTCTCTCTCTCTCTCTCTCTCTCTCTCTCTCTCTCTCTCTCTCTCTCTCTCTCCTGGAGCATGCTGGGGATTTAACCTTGGGCCTCACAGGTACTAATGGGTGTGGTACCACTGAGCATCAATCCAGCTCTCCGTTTGTTTTTCTTGTTGTCTTTTGCATGAGACTTAGTGTTTGCTTTAGTTCCCTTTTTCTCTCTGTCTCCCTGGTTTCTAGTACATCCTATAACTTCAAAACAGTACCTGGTCCACCCCCTCAGTCCTGAGACTCTCCTGCTGACATGATCCAAGGCATCTGCTGTACAGGATAGGCTCAGCTGGGCACAGCATAATAGAAACTTGTGGAAGCTTCACAAAGCTGTTTGCTTCTGGCCTCTGAAATGGCTCCTGGTTGTGCCCCTAGGGCATATTTTCTAGAGCTGTTTGGCTTCTGACTCACTGAGGTAACCCTGTGCTTTTGTGGGCCTGGGTTCCACTTCTTCACACCCTTGCCAGCTCCCCTAGACCTGCTGCCAGAAGTTACATTTCATACAGCAAGAGCTGTGGGCACTGAACCAGAGTCAGAGATATCCCACAGAGGTGAGTTTCAAAGGCTGTGGAGAACTGAAGCCATAGGATGGTTGGCTAAGCTTTCCCTTTAACAGTGACTTTGGGGTGTGGTTTTAGAGGAATGCCTGGAGAGATTAGGAGTGGCTGAGAGTGGAGCTAGGTGTCCAGCCTGGGCTAGCATGGTCCTTGGTTTGTCTCCCAGGTTTCTGCTGGGTCCCCTTACTGTCTCTCACATACCACTTCCTTTCTGATAGCACCTGTGTCCTCGGTGAAAATGGGGTTTCTCAGCCTTGACCTTACGGGCATTTGGGATAAGACAGTGCTTTGTTGGGCTGGGAATGGGGGACAGATATGACGTGAGCACTCTAAGATGCTAGCGGTACCCTCAGCTTCTGCTGCTGATGCCAGTTGTAAAATGTGTTCTGGGATTGCCCTAGGGGAGCACTGGGACCCTGAGTTGAGAACCACTGGGCGTGGGAAGCACTCCTGCAAACACACATAGGACAAGTGTCTGGAAATTGTTTTGTTTTTGTGAGGAGTAGGAAAGGAAAGGGTGCCCACATAAACTTGAAAAATGCTAACTTAAAAAGTTAAAGACTGGTTGGAGTTAAAGTTGAGAGAGACTACTGCTCTTCTGAAGGACTCTCAAGTTTGTTTTCCAGAACCCATGTCGGGTAGCCCACCACCCCAGCCCCAGGGACCTGACCCATTTTTATGACTCCTTCAAGTACCCTTGCATGGTAGCCTGGGATACTGAGACCTTTCCTCAAAACAAGCACTGAACATCCTATTAAAACGGTGAACTCAGTGATAAATATCATGGATACCAAATGACACTCCAGTTTCCTGAACACACCCCCATACAGAATCCTTCTGTCAACGGAGCCCTACTGCATCTCGAAGAAGAGTACCTTGCTTAGAAATGTAAGTGGAAGCACAGGGCCCCTTCCCTGCCCGCTCGCCACAGCAGACTTGATCTATGTTCTTGAAAAGGTTGAAACCACATAGCACCTTGGCACCTGATCCCATTTTCACCTCTCCAGCCACTCACTGTCCTTGTCCTGTGTCACAGACTTAGACCCGTCCTTCCCTGTCCTCTTAGACTGTGGACTTCCACTCACCTTTCATCTCTTTTCCTTTCCTGTTACCTCTCTGCTATTGGTCCCACTTGTCTTCTCTTGTCTTCCCCCTGGAGCAGTGGTTCTGAATGTTGCTAATACAAAAATCCTTTAATGCAGTTTCTCATGGTATTTTATGGCTATTTGATAACTGTATTTTATAACTGTATGATAATAATGGAAATATCTGATATGCAGGATATCTGATATGTGACCACACCCAAAGGGGTTGTGACTCAAAGGTTGAGAACCACTACCCCAGATAAGTCTTCATGAAGCCCTCATGAGGATGGGCAAGGAACAAAATCTTAAAAATAAATAAATAAATAAATAAATAAATAAATAAATAAATAAATAAATAAATAAATAATGCAAGCCTTCTGTTTGCGTTTCAAAGGACACAAGGAGCCTGTAAGGAATTTTAATCCAGCAATATGGCTGTTCTGGCAAGGGATCACATCCAAAGATATGATACCAAGATGTTATCCAGGGCAACACGCCCTGGATTACAGTATGATCTGACTGGAATACAGACATGCTCTTAGTACACATCTTTAATCCCAAACAATGAAGCGTAAAGTTAGTTTGTAGAAGGAAGCAGCCATGTTTGAAAGTGACATCTAAGTGAGGGGCAGATAAAGTGCTGAATCAGAGAAAGATTTGAGAGAATGAGTCAGAGATAGGATACACCCAACTTACACAAGAACAGACAGGGAAGAGCCCCTACTTAAGACAGCAATACAAGTGAGTCAGGGAGAGAGCAGTTCAGTGAGTGCAGTTCAGTTGAGTTCAAGAAATGCAGTGGAGCTGAGATGAGCAGAGATGAATTTGGTATTGTTCAGTTGAGTGAGTGCAGTGAAGTTAAGTTCATTCATGAGTTCATGTAGTTCAGTGCAGGTCAGCAAAAACAATTGAAGCCAGAGAATAAGAAGGAGCCAGAAGGTTAGAACAGATTGTCAGAGTTAGTTTGAGGCCAAGCAGAGCAATTCAGTGAGAAGCGGAGAGAAGCCAGATTGAATCAGTCAGCTTGTAGAAGAATTTGAGCTAGAACAGCTGAGCTGAACCAGCCAGCTGGAGTTCAGAAAGAGCTATAAAGGGTGAGCTTATTCAGCAGTAAGCCTTCCAGAGTGCAATTACTGGTGAATAAAAGTTACTTGTAGTACTCTTTGGGACACACTCTGGGAGATCAGGGACAGACCACTGGAAAGACCATTTATAGTGGAGAGTGGTGGAGAGTGTGTTCAGGATGCAGTAATCCATGACTGTATCAAGTGAGCTCTGCTGTTTTGCTCTTATTAGGTTTTATCCAGCAGTGTTAAGTGAATTAGAGGAAAACAACTCATAAAAAAATATACCCAGAGTATTCCTCCTTCAGAGCCCCTCTCAGGGATTGTTCCTCGTCACTTTTTCTTAATAAATCTGTTTGCTCTGGGGTGTGGGTGGGAGGAGCCGCCTGACTTCCAGTAAAGTAGGAGAAGATGCCAGGGAATTTAGGGGTCTGGCATCTATGGTATGGCAATTGCTGGCCTGAAAGACATGAATGAAGCTCTATTATCATTCAGGAAGGTTCCAAAGGAAGGTGCTATGGAGAGTGTGGTGTAACAATTCTGAAGAGGGGAGAGTTGAGAACAAACAAGAAAGGTTTTGCTTTGTTTGAGGTGATCTGTGTAGCTCTAGCTGGCCTTAAACTCAAGATCCACCTGCCTCAGCCTCACAGAGTGCTAAGAGTACAATGCCTTTTTCACTATGTTGGATGTTATGAGTTTTCTAGGCAGGAAAAAAGGGATAACAGTCCAGGCATATGTGCACAAGCTTTGGAGAAGATGAAAAGCCAACAGCTCCAGGAACTGGAGGGGCTGGGGTGTTGCTCAGTGGGTCGAGTGCTTGCTCGATATGCACTGGGCCTTGGGTTCGAGCCTCAGCACTTCATAAACCAGATATGACAGCATATATCTGTAATCCTAGCACTTGGGAGAGAGAGGAAAGAGGATCTGCAGTTCAAGGGCAGTCTTGGCTCTGTGTCAGTCTGTCTCAGTGTCAGTCTGTCTCAAAGCAAAACAAAAACAGAAAGAAAGACAAACGATAGAGAGTGTGGAAGGAACTAGACACCAGAGTATTGTAAGTGGGACATCAGATCAGTGAAACTAGAAAGAGCATCCTCAGCCACCAAGAAAAGGGAGTCTTGAGGAAGGCTGACATACTCATTTTGGATGTTTCAAAGGGTTTGTTAGGGTTAGAGAGATGGCTCAGCGTGAAGAGTGCTTGCAGATTTTCCAGAGGACCTGAGTTCACTCTCCACTACTCACAACAGAAAGCACCTAAGCCCCCCCCCCCCCCGGAACTACGGCTGCAGGGATCTGACACTCCCTAATCCCATACATGTGACACATACATGAAAATAAATCTCTTTTAAATGAGTTTATTACTATTTTCCAAATAATCTACAATTTAGAGTTTGCTTTAAAAAAAAAAAAACTCAAGTTGTTTTAGATACATCTTAAAATTATTTCAAGGTGATAGTGACTTTGAATTTTTCTTCAAGACAGTGTTTCTCCGTGGCCGTCCTTGGAACTCACTCTGTAGACCTGGACGGCCTCAGTCTTAAAGATCCACCTGCCTCTGCCTCCCCAGTGCTGGCATTAAAGGCGTGCGCCACCACCACCCAACCGACTTTGAATTTTTTGTTATTAAGCTATAGCCTTGTTCTGTTACAACCAGAGAAGAGTTAATTGTCTAGTAAGGATTTCTTTATGGCCTAAAATGTGGCCAGTTTAGCACATGGTTCTCAGGAACTTACATTCTCTATTTTTAGAGGAAAAGGATACACTCTGCTTCCACCATATTATTTATGTATTTAGCAAGTCTTTCATGATTTGCCCACTCATGCATATGTGTGTGTCTATTTTCTGCTCACATACTGGAAATCTTCAACCTAATTCTTTTACCACTAATGAATTTTTCAGTTGCTCCTTTTTGTTCCTATAGCTTGTTTGTTGGTTTGATTTGTGTTGTTTTGTTGCTTTAGATAATTTATTTTATTTTATTTATTTATTTTGTGCATATGTGTATGTGTATGCGTGTGCATGCACTGTGTGTGTGTGTGTGTGTGTGTGTGTGTGTGTGTGTGTGTGTGTGTGTGCGCGCGCGTGCTGGCATCCCATGGCTCAGGTGTGGAAATCAATTGTCTCCTCCCACCATCAGGTTGACCATAGACTGAGCATCACGCTGGCGCTTGCCTGGTGTTGAGAGAGGGTCTTGCTCCGTACCCTGGCTAGTTTGGCACTTCTGCTGAGATGCACCCATGCACCTGGGCTCTGCTGTAAGTCTTTCTAGCAGTTTTAATTGTGGGAGCACCATGATGCTGTTTGTACCCTAGAAAACTCAGATAATTGTGTAGAAGAGGATTGGGCCGCATATGCAACTGGCTGATTAAGAAGCCATGGAGGATGGGTAGGGCAAACCCAAGCTTCAGCTAGCATATGGGCAGGTAAGCAGGTTGTGAAGGGTGAGAGCACTGGGCATCAGCAGCTTACACGGCTGGACCATGATGATGCTGTTATCCTGGGCTTGGCTCAATGGTGGCATGGGGAGGGATGCTCTTCCTGCCAGGAGCTCCCCTCTGCCTCCAGCATCAGGACCCGCATCAGGACATCTGGAGACACTCTCTCATTTGCCAGTTACTTTTTTGTTGCCTTTATTCATGTAAAGTTCCTCTTCATCTCTGTCTAGAGTCTAGTCCACTTGTGCCACTTCGCCTGTCTCCCTTTCCCCACTGACTCTTCTTCAGGTTGTATTTCTTCTTCTATTCTTCTATTTCTTCTTGGGTATTTATCGTTCGGATCGGAAGGCAGATCATCCGAGGGGTCCCCCTGACTCCTGAGATTTCCCTGTGAACCATGCTTTTACAAAGGCCACTGTGTCTGAGGACTTGAAGTTATTGTTCAATAACAGGAAAGTCTTCACTATCTTCATCTAAAATTCTGTGGGGAAGTCATCTGAGTGTTCTAAATCCTAACCAACTCCTCAGATTATCCAGATGTAAACTTTGCTTGTGGCAGCTCAGATTATGGCAGTGGGAGTGTGCAGCAGACTGTTCATATCACAGCAGATGGGGGAATAGAAATCAACAGAACCAAGAAACACCTTTACCCCTTCAAAGGCCTCCCCTTCACAACCTACTTCCACCGAGGCCCCACCTCCTAAAGGTTCCACAGCCTCCAAAAATAGAGCCCCCAACCAGGGAGCAAGTGTTTAAACCAACAACCTGAAATGGACAGCTCAGATCACATCACGCCAGAAGTGAAAAGCACCTTCTAAAACATATGCCCTGAAGCTGAGACTCAGTACCCGGGGTCAGGGGTGACCTGGAGTTCCCAGGCATGAGTCTGTGACTTTCCCTCAGGATGATGTTCCCAGGGGGAGCCTTCCAGGCAGCGCGCTGAAGGGATTAAGGAACCGCTCTGAGAAAGTATGGTAAGCTGTTCATTTCAAAGGTGACTTTCAAATTTGGAAGTTATAGCGTGCTATGAGCAGCTCTGGAGTGGAAAGGTGGCCATGCTGGCTATTTTAAGAGTTGCTGATCAGCCTGGGGAGCCCGCCAGCAAGATGGATTTTAGAGTAAGTTGAACACCAGGGGTATGTTCGAAGGAGCAGGACTTCTTCACAGTGGCTGAGGACCTTCTAACAAATCGACATAAAGCGTGCATCTATAGACCAGGAGGCTTACTTACCACCTCTATCACCAGCAACCCACCATCTGGTTAACCTATCTTCTCCTAAAATTTCAACATGATTTCTAGGCTCCTCTCCATCTGTCTGGAATATTGCTTTCTTTTCTGATTCTCCAAAGACCTTGATCCATCACAGTATCCTGCAGAATTAATTATTAAGTGGTGAATCCCGGCAGTGGGTTCGCTACCTGCCCCAATGGTTTATGTTCACGAATGAAACACACACACACACACACACACACACACACACACACACACACACACGTATACACAATCTTTATATTTTAACACGCCTTAAACAACACAATAGCTAGACCACTGCCTACCTCCATGCGGTTAGAATCTACCTTCCCTTGGTAATCCCGAGTTACTACATACTAATTCTGTGTTCCATCTTGGCTGCTCCTGACACAGTTGAGCAACCTTCTGGGCCGCCTCTCCCGGGCACTTCACATGGCAGCTCTGCTCTGTTCTGTACACTCTCCCAGCATTGGGTCGCTCCTCCTCCTTTTTCCACCTCTCCTAAATATGGCAGATCCCTTCTTCTCCTTCTTCTCCTTCTCCTTCTTCTCCTTCTCCTGCTCCTTCTTCTCCTTCTTCTCCTCCTCCTTCTTCTCCTGCTCCCAAGCCCAGGAATCCTAAAATCCTGCCTCTGTCTGCCCTACAGCCATTGGTTGTTGGCATTTTTATTTACCAGTCAGAGCCAACTAGGGGCAGGTTCCCAGAGGCTACATGCAGACCCTCTCATGTAAACAGTTTTGGGGGGACATAATTAGCTTCTGTTGAGGCTTGGGTACATCTGTTACCTCTCCTACCTTTTGTTCAGATTCAGCTTGACCCCATGAGCTATGTCCAACATGGGCTTGTGTACACTCCAAGGTGAACGCAGCCAAGCACAAAACCATAAACTTCCTTAAAATATGATAGGGGTTGGGGTGGGATACGACTTGATTCTGAGGCTCCTGAGCGTGAGTTCTGTAGACAACACAGCGTTTCAACATCAAAAGGCTCAGCACACCACATTCTCTTTCGCTCTTCCTGATCTGAACTCACTGGTCTGCTGCATCTGATCCAAGTGGAGCAGGTTGTATTTGTCCTTTCTGCGATGTGCTTGCCTACATTTCCTCCTCCCCAAGGCTTTGCTTCTCCATGACCCTCTGAAGTAGGATGAGTATGTAATTTATCATCCCAACTGGGTCACTGTTTAAGAGAAAAGGGACACTAATTAATAATCATGCCAAGCTCACCCCGCAAACCAAGACTCTCCCAGGTGAACTCAGATGTGTGGCTGCCCTCCACCTTCTCTTCAACCAAACTCCTTTCCATTTAGAAGCCAACGGCTAACAAACCAGATATGTGTGAAAGGCCCAGATCTTAGACTCTCATCCAACCTCTACCCTGTTCGTTTTCTTGGCATGTTGATCCTCTGCCATGTAACAAGCCCTAACCCCTTGGGAGAGAATGAGAGGCTCTCCAGAGGCAACGTGAACCTTCCTAACTGAAGCCACTGTCCCAAGCCAGTGTCCAGCCAGCCTCACAGCTGATCACAGATACACAAGTCAGCTCAGTCAAGACCAGGGAAGCCAAGGAGTCAATTGCAGCTGATCTACACAAAGGTGAGTTAAATAATTGGCTGCCATCTCCAGTCACTAAACTGTGGTGGTGTGTCAGCAGCTGGACACCTAGTGTGACTAGGAACTATGTTAGCTGGCTTCGATTGTTCCTGCCTGTTGCAGTCTGGGCTGGGGTTGCAGGTTCTTGGAATTTTACTCAAGGAACTGGAATAAAAGCACACACAAACCACAAAGTAGCAAGGAAACTATTCAAAAGTGAAGTAAGGGAAGAAAGGACTGTTAGGATTAACACTGGTCCTCAAGCTCCCCAGTTATTGTTTAGGATTCTTTCATGGGATTCAAGAGGAGTTTGGTTACTAAGGAACATAACCTAACGGGCTCTGCCTTGATTGGCAGACTTAGATTATATAAGCCTTCACTCACTAAATACATAGCTTTCCATGGTGCTTCTGATTTCATTTTGTAATATTTTAAATTATTTATTTTAATTTTTGTGCATGAGTGTTTGCCTATATGTATGTCTATGCTACCACATTTGTGCAGTACCTGTGGAGGGCAGAAGAATACATCAGATCCCTTAAAACTGGAGTTAGAGACGGTTGTTAGCTTGTGTGGGTGCTGGAAATCAATCCTGAGTCCTCTGGGAGAACAGTCAGTGCTCTTAATCATTAACATATAACATATAACAGCCCTGATACACCGGGTCTTAATCATATTCCTGCCCAATCTATGCTTAGGCATAAATGGTAAGTAGGGATTCTTTCTGAAATTTCATTGAGAGGACATAGTTTGCCTTTTTGAGCATGTACCCCAGAACACTCCTGGCCATATCAGCCCCCTACCTTTTTGCCCACATGTGCTCTGAATACATTTTAATGTTCATGAATGGGGAAGGTGTATTGTTTGGAGAAGCGGTTATGAACAGCTTGCTGTAGGTTGGGGATCCTGTTGCTAACAGTTGCCAGGTACCTTGCTCAAAGAGGGGCACATGTACAGAGCACATGCAGATGTGAACTCTAGGCTGCTAACTGCATTATTACAAGAACGATATGTGCATAGACCAAACCAAGTGGAGTCCCAGATTGCTAAGTTATCCCCTATGCTTGTCTGCCTTAGACTGCTATAACAAAATACCATACACTGAGTAACCAAAAAAATAGTATTATATCACAGTTCTAGAACAAAGAAATCTAAGAGATAACCAGGGCTGGTTTCTGGGGCAGCCTCTGTGCTTTATTTGTAGACAGACATCTCTCACTCTGACTTTCCTCACATGCCCTACCCCCTTCTTACTGGATGGAGATGGATCTGTTGTCCCTTTTATAATCCACCAGTCTTGTTGGATTCTAGCTCTTCCTGTTACCACTTCACATATCCATTACCGCCTTAAAGGCTATGTCTTCAAATATGGTCACATTTGAGGTTATCGATTCTGCATGCAAATTTGAGGAGGGAAAGGACTCCATCCATAACAGGCAGAGTGCATAACAATCTGTCCCCAAGTCTAGGATAGCTAGAAACAGCAGGTGCGTGGAGGCTAAGATCAACTGAAAGAGGCACAATGGCAGAGCAGACCCTTGAGCTGAAGACCACTCTACCAACAGCAGAGGGGAGCAAACACTGATGGGAAGGACCACATGGAGAACCAGATAACAGATAAGGAGGGCTACACCACCTACCCTTACAAAGGGGCTAGTGACCACCAGAGACAAACACGGCAGGAAGTCAAGGGTAAAGAGCCCTTTTCATTTTCAGCCCACACCAGCGACAGTCCAGGAGCTCCATCAGGCTAGGCTTTATTCTAAAGCAGAGTCTTGCTAAGTATGCCAGGCTGGCCTTGAACTTTCAACCCTGTTGTGGATAGTCCTGGGGATGTTTGCATTTGGATGCTAATTGTGCCCTCCTGGGAGGGGCTTCAGACAAAGAGTGAGTTACACCTGTGACTTCTTGTGAACCAATCCTCTAATGAATAAAAGAGCCAATCACTGGGCGCATAGGGGGGACTTCCAGGTCGGAGAGAGGAAGAGAAGAAGCAGGAGAGAGAGAGGGCACTTGTGGAATGGGGACAGCAGATAGGTAAGATGTAGCTACTAGAGTCTCCTGGTATTATGGCAGATCCGCAAGGATTCGCCACCAGAGGAATCAGATTTCGATAAGGTTTACAAGATTAGGTTTTAGTTGTTGCACCCAGAGATTGAGTTACCATTGTTTCTGAGCTAAGTTTGTGTTGTGTTTTCCTTCACACAGCAGCTCATCTGAGAGAGATCATTCAGAGAGAAAGGTACAGTGGCAAAGTGTGGGTTTGCCTGATGTGCACCACAAAGGCTATGGGGGTATTGAAGCATGGGACTGGTGTGGTAGTGACCTGCCAGTGGGAACCTAGTGAGCTGGGTGGAGAAATAGTGGACTCAGAGCTCCACGAGATAAAAGCAGGTCGGCCGTTGCCCGCCAGTGCATGGCTGGCCAGCCCGCCGGGGATGAGAGAACCAGGGCGTAGTGCGGGAAGATGCTGCCATATACATTCCTGCCTTTTTAATAGTTCCCGCAGCACAGCCCTCCTGCCTCTGCCTCCTGGGTTGCATGCATTGCAGGAATGCAACACCATGACTAGACCATTTTAGTTTTTTTGGTGTCACCAAGAACATTGGTGACCCTGACAAAGTCAGAGCTATGGTAGGACACAGAGGACTAGGGAACAATGGAAGATACAGGAAAGAGCTGGCTGATAGCGGAAGCATTGGGAAGTCTGGTAAGATGGGACAAAATAAAAGAGGAATCCCAATCAAGACAGGGTCAGGAGGGCTTGGTGCATCTTTACAGGCTAGGAGGGCAATCTAGAAAGGACGGGCAGAAGGTCTGGAGAACCAGAGCAGGAAATGACAGTCCTTGTTAGCATTCTCTACGAGCCAGGCCTGTGTCACATGCTCACTGTGACTTTTCTTACCCCATCTTCCCATGAGCTTCCCATGGGAAAGACAGAGCAGTCCTGGCCAGCTTGACATCTCCGATGAGTTTTGAGAAACATGTTGTGTGACCGTCCCAGTGCTCTAATGACCTTAGAAGGCAGTTGTGTGGAACTACTGTCATGTGTAATTGAGAGAGGACATTATATGACACATGGCTGTTTTCTCCCACTTGACACACTTGAGGAAGCAAAGCACTGAGCTATAAAGAAGTCTAACCATGCTCACACAGCCAACGAGTGGCAAAAGTGGGGTTTGAACCCTGGCAGCCTGACTCCACAGGATGAGAAGATTGCACTTGGATTCTGGTCTACTTCTAAAAGAAATGGAAAAGAGGGGAGCGGGTAGTAGCTGAGTAGACGGGGGAAATTTTTTGATGCAGATCCTGTGGTATCCATGACCTTGATTTATCTCCCTCTCCCCCCTCCAAGAGACTAGGTGCTAGGCTGGGCAGGCATGGGAGAGTAATGAGAGCTAAGAACAGCTAATGGTTAAAAGCTAGAGTATGTCCCAGGAGATGGAGACACCAGAGACTTGGCTTGGAGTGGCGCTGGCCAACAGTGGTGCTTCCCACGGTGTGGGAGCCAGGGGAGGGGGAGATGCCTAATGGAGCCTGCGCTAGGAATAGCAGATGCAATGGAGGGTGGAAGCCAGGGTAGCAGCTGTCTGTGAGTAAGACTGGTTCTCCACCAAGACTTCACTGAAAGCCCAGAGGGTAGAGTCCCACTCCATAGCAGTGACTCAAGTCTCCAGAACTGGCTTGTCTCCATGCTGTGGTTACTGTCTCCAGACTGTGGCTAGTGCTGAGGGGCTCAGAATGCAAAGTAACATGGAGTTCCAGGAAGAAGAAAGGAGGAACCGGCTGGTAGAATGTGCACATAGCAGCTGAGGGGACTGGTGGGGTCTGGTGCAGGGCCCTGAGGAGAAAAGGTGGAGATGGGGACACCAGCCAAGATGGAGAGGACCTCAGAGCTGTGTAGTACCCTGAAAGGGTTAGGAGGGTGTAATGAGCAAAGACCTGGTAAGTCCCTCTTGTATTCCTGCTGCCTAAACTGAAGGAAATGCTGCTCTCAGAACTTCCCTTCATTATTTGCAGCAGAGGCCCCTAAGGGCTGAAATGGGAAGTCCTCAGAAGCTGCCTGTGGGACATTATCATATGACAAGCACAGTAAGGAGAACCTACTCTAGAGGACCTCGGGATTGGGTTGCCTGAAGGATATGAGGTGTCTTCCTGGCTAAGGAACTCTTCTGGAAAATGAACAGAGGGCTGTTCAAAGATAGGGGAACTGGCAGTGAGCAAAAGCAAGCAGAGCTATGGGGCTCGCCTGCCTGAAGCGCTTTCTGACAGTGGGTAAGACGTGATGAGCAGGGACTTTTCTCCAAGGATATTCTCCAGGATGCTCATGGGTCCCTGTGGGGTTAGGGCAGTGATCGCAGATGAACCGAAGTTGGGGAGACATGGGGGGCATTCAACAGAACTGTGCACAGCAGGACTGTTCAGAGCCTTTGATCTGCACATGTTCCAAGACTCTCCAAGAAGTGGGAATCCAATGGAGAGCATTTCAATATTTGAGGAGGGTTCATTCCGGGACCCCTGAGCATGCCCAAATCTGAGTGTGCTCAGGTCCTTATATAAAGCTGTGTGTGCATGTGATGGATGAATGTCCTCCACTTTAAAACACCTCTAGATTCCCTGAATACTTAATACAGTGCAGATGTCACGTGAGCACTATTTATACTGTGATGAAAGATGAATAGCCATAAGTAAAGGTGTCATACTTTTTTTTTTAAAGATCAACATAGTATTTTTCAATTATTTTGTACTCAAAACTGAATACTGGCCTGGGGAACCTTATACACACAGAGAGGACAACTGTACCTCGGCAACATGCGTGACCACAGGTCTCTTTCATTCCTGACAGGCCTTGAGGAATGACCAACCCGTACAAAATGCTCTTCAGAACCGTCCTAAGGGGCAAGGCTTTGAGGTCACAAGATGGGACTTTCAGCACAGGCTCTGTACCTAAGAGCTCTGTGACCTCAGACGAGTTTAGTAATGTCTGTTTCTCCTCTTCTGAGTGAAGGCTGGGAGTGAAGCTCAGTGGTAGACTACACACGGGTATAGTCCCATCTGATAAATGGGCTAAATAACAGTACAGTCCTTGTCAGAGTTCAATACACCTCTGAAACACTGAGGGCAATTGCTTGCACCAGACACCCCCATTAAAGGCGTGGGTTGGGAGATCCCGAAGTCTTTCCATAGTATGTGACATGTCCTGAGCTCTGTCCTCTGAATTACTTAGAAATAAGCCTCAGATCATGCTCAGAGCCTATGACGGAAAGAGACAGGGACCAGTGTGACCCAGCCTGAGGACAGAGACAAGGTCCATTCCATTCCGGGGCGAGAGAGGGATGGGATGGATGCGCACCCAGCCTGCCCTGCCTCCAGGCCGTATGAGTAGGCACACAGGAAAGCGCCCAGGCAGGCAGGCAGCGGCTGAGCTTGGCCCAGGGCCCAGCGTTGCCTTCCGGGGGTGACCGCTGCGAGGAAGGGCCATCTACAAAACCTCCTGGGGCCTCCTCGGGCTGACGTCAGCGCCTCTGGACTGCTGGGGCTTCCAGCTCTGCAGCTAGGGAATAGGATGTCTCTGCCCGCCTCTTCCCCCTCCCCCTCCCCACCCCCGCCTGCCAGCCCGCTCCAGCAACCTCCAGTGTGGACTGCTGGTTGATGGTGATACTGG
The DNA here is from genome assembly GCA_028551405.1 of Uromys caudimaculatus. Classification (NCBI taxonomy): domain Eukaryota; kingdom Metazoa; phylum Chordata; class Mammalia; order Rodentia; family Muridae; genus Uromys; species Uromys caudimaculatus. The sequence continues at coordinate 58,152,769 of CM052718.1, read as the reverse complement.
GGAGGGAAGGGTTTCACTGAGGTCACCCAATAGAGGCCACGCCCACACTGGGACCAGTGCTGTTCAGACTTCTGCCTTCCAGCTTTGAAACTGTCCCAGAGACCTTGTGTGTCTACCTTCAAGTCTATCACACGTTCCTTCTGACACAAGGGAAGTATGGGCGGCCACAGGCATTGAATCCCAAGTACTACACTGCAGCATCAAACATAAGCCCAAGATAACCCATTCGGAATGCAACCCATAAGGTTCAGCACCAATGCATTAGGTAAAGAAGCACAAGATTCACATGTCGGTCCGCTTCCTAACACTGGGATTAAGGGGGAACCAAATAACATCTTAGATTAAAGAACCACTAATCTCACATTTCCTTATTTAGATACGATCTGTCCGCAAACTCACAGTTCCCTTGGTTCAGTCTCCCAAGTGTGGATATGACAGGCAGGTGCCACCAGTCCTACCTTTTACCTTTTCTAAGAGGTTGGAGACTGCAGAGACCTGGAAAGCAACCCCTCTAGCTGCCTCCGATACTGCCTCTGTGACTTCACCAGAGCTCTGCTGGAGAATTCAGACAGGGCCCTCAGGCCTCTAGGTCTCCAGGCTTGGCCCAGCACCTCCTGGACTCTTTCTCCTGCCAGGGTGGGGCCTCCCAGGGCTCAAGGCCTCAGCTAGGCTCCCCCTTTTTCTTGGCAACTGCTAGAAGTCTCCACAGCTCCTGGCTCTGTAAACCTTTCACTGGCTGCCTAAGGGGGTGTTTTGATTGGCTTCAGCTGGGATGACGTCAGCCTCTCCAGAATTTGGGAGTGTTCCCATTTTCCACAGCCCCACCTTTATCCAAGGAGCTCCCTTCTGGGCATCTTTTCTCTAAGGGCCACCTGGCCCAGTGGGTGGGCCCGAGCCTTGGAATTCCCCATCCCACTGGGAGGGCAAGTACGTCTTGTCTTTTCTCCCCACCCAACACTACTTCAGCAATGAATTGCAAAGTGTAGAGTCGAAGTGAAGTGTAGAGTCGTCACACACGTTATTAGGCTTCTCCTCTTACTTGAAGCAATCACGGGCTAAGGAGATACTCGGAGATTACAGAACTTGCTTTCCAAGCAGGAAGATCCGAGTTTGGGTCCCTAACAACCTCATAAAAGCCGGGCTCTGCAGGGTATCTATCTACCCAGGGTCGGGGTTATCCACTGAGGAATATACTCAACACCAGCCTCTAACTTCCACTGCCCGTCTACAGGGGCTCCCGAGCATGCGCACACCAGTCACATTGCCTGCTACTCCTTTGACACATTCTCGTTCAATCATCACAGATTATGACAGAAGAATTAACATCCCCAGGTCACAGAGGAAGAAATGAACACTTAGAGAGTCTGAAAATGCCCAAGATGAGCAGCTGTCACGATGGCCTCAGGAGTCACCCGCAGGAGTCTGATTCCAAGGTGGGGAGCTCAGGGCTCTCACACCGAGAAACCCGCAGGTTGTAGCCACATGTGTCGGTTGTGCCAGCCACACAGCCATCTGCCCTGGAAGGATCAAGGGCAAATCCCATTAGCCTTGCCTGGTAACTGTCCCCAGACCATGACACTTTACCCCAGCCCTCAACTAAGCCACCTTTACTTCCCACTTGAGCTAACTGTGACTGGACACACCCTGTGTGGTCATTCTCCAGCAGAAGCGAGTAGACCCTTAAAATGTTCAGCTTGCTCAGGCCTCTCCTATGGCCAGAGCCCGCCAATAGTTCCTGCTTGGCTGAGAGACCAAGCCAAGGTATAGCAGCCTAGAAGTTTCTCCATCACTGTCCCCCTCTCTCACCACCATGATCTTTGACGGTATTCCTTCCTTATTTCTTCCCTCCCTCAGCTCCATTCACACAAGGCTCCTCACTACTCCTCGATTACATAGCAAGTTTCTGCCCCCGGGCATTTGCCCTTGCTGTTCCAGCGCCTGGAAATCTAACTCCACACAGCATCATGGCTTAGTCCCTCAGTTTTGTCCAAATGTCACATTTCACTGAGCAGTTCCATGCTCACTTTATCTCCTTCTTCTCAAACCTTCTCCATTTCTTCCAACATGTGTCACCACCGTGTGACGTTCCTTATAATAAATTATCAAGTAATAGTCTGCTCTCCCGCTAGAATGTGACATTCACAAGGAAAAGGAATGTTCTGCATGTGCAGATTTTTTTCAAAGCTGGATTTCCATGTGTGCAATAGTATTTGCCACAAAGTAGGTGCTCAATAAACATCTGGAGGAGGTAGAGAGTACAGTGGTAGCTGTGATTCTTCCCAGATGACCTCATTGACCCCACAAGGATCTCAGGAGCCAAATGGTCCCTCCTTACAAGCTCTCTGTCCACACCACCCTCTTGGACTTCCAGCCCCCAGAACCATGAAACGATACACTTTTGATGTTCTATGAGACATGTCTGCCTATTCATTGTGACATACTATGTCATCTACAAAGTTTATGCATGAGGACTGCACATTCCAATTGCAGAACAAACAAGCAAACTCCTGTTTTAAGTTTATAGTTGTCTGTTGGGCTGAATTCATCGCTTGCCAGGGCCACAGGTGAGCCACAGGTTAAATGTGCCTCAAGCCACCCAGTCTGGCACTGTGTAGCAGTGGAACAATGTGGCACTGTGTAACAGTGTAACGATGTGTAACAGAAGCTCCTCACACTCCAGGTACTTCTTAAGCTCACTGTCTCTGCATTCATGTCTGTGAAATGGGAGTGGTTTTGAGGGCATCTCATAGCTTTGGCAATTATGACTGTGGATGTGGCACATGGGGGGCAGAGGACAACTTGTTAGAATCTGCCCTCTCCTAGCATCATGTGGGTTCAGGGGATGGAACTCAGGTCATCAGGTTAGGTTTGGAGCACCTTCACCCACTGAGCCTTCTCCTCAAGCTCGGATGCATGTCAATCTCACAGCTCTGTGGATGCGGCCCAAGGAGCTCTTGTACCTCATTTGCCACCAGTGATAGGTAATCCCAATTACCAAGTTGATGAAATCAAGAATTCCCCGAGTGACAAGCTTCTGGGAAATATCTCTCTCTCTCTCTCTCTCTCTCTCTCTCTCTCTCTCTCTCTCTCTCTCTCTCTCTGTGTGTGTGTGTGTGTGTGTGTGTGTGTGTGTGTGTGTGTGTGTTGGAGCGTCAAAGTCCTAATTAGGTTAACTAGGATGGGGGAACCTGCCCACTGTGAGCAGCACCATTCCCTGAGCCAGTGTCCTTGATTATATAAAAAGGAAGAAACTGCACTCATGAAATGGCTCACTTAAAGGTACTGGCTACAAAGCCTGCTGACCTAAGTTTGATCCATATGCTTCACATAACAGAAGGAGAAAACCACCTTCGATAAGTTGACCTCTGACCTCTGTGTGCACATCATGGTGTATATACACACACACATACACACACACAAATAGATAAATGTAATTTAATTTATTTTTAAAAAGGGGAAAGTCAGCACTCTTCGCATCTTGAGTGTAGATGCTGTGTGACCAGCGTGACCAGCTGCCTCAGGCTCCTCCTCCCTGGACATCCCCACCATGGTGGGCTGTACCTTTGACCTGTAAGCCAGAATAAAGCCTTTCTCCCTTAACTTGCTTTTGTCGGGATTGTTGTCACAGGAAAAAGAAGTTGTGCCTCCTTTCCTTTCCTGTCATTGTCCTGGATGAGAGGAGCCAGGTGTACATTGCCAGGACTCCACAGGGGAGGGAGGGAGTGGTACAGTCTCCCTGAGAGCCGTGTGGACCTTGACCGTGAACCCTGTAGCTTGCAGTCCATAGACATGGAAGGAGAGTGCTGGGTCAGTCCTTGCAGATATTCAATATTATTTTTTTCAGTTAATAAAATTATTAAGCTTGGCAGTTACGAGCCTGTGACCACAGCACTTGGGAGCAGAGACAGGAAGACTGGCCATGTGTTTCAGGCCAGTCTTTGCTACAGCATGAAACTTTGTCTCAACATCAATAACAAGAAGAAATTAAAAGTAAAGAAGGAAGAAAGACATAACCTGGGCTGAACTCTGAGGAGTGGCTTTGAGCACCCTTGCTTGCTCAGAGGGAAGGGGAGCAGGAGAGGAAGCATTGCCCAGTTCTGAAGATGATGTGGGCCCCAACTACTGTGTATTGTTTATAGCCGATCGACACACTCCAAAGCGCATGCACGTTTAAAAGTGATGGGTAGACTTCAGTCCACTGCAGGCCCCGCTGCAGTCAGGGTGCTAGGGATGCTTGTGTTATGGATGTGGAATAATCCTAACTGGGTTAGTGCCAAAGGCTTGGTCACTGACACAGCAGTAGTCACAGGTGGGACGTGTACGGAGAGAGCTCCACCTTCATTTGTGAGTCCATAGATAGGCTTATGACCTAATGGCTTTATCAGGAGGTGACATAACTGTAGGAGATGGGGCCTTGTTAGCAGTCAGTCCCAGGGAAGGGCCTTCGGAGGGTACGTTTTGTCCCACTCTGGGTGAGGCGGCCCCCTCAACCACGTGCTCCCACCATCACTGCCTCATCTCAGGCCAACCATGAGAGGAAACCTGTGGGCCAGGAGCCAAAGTAAACCATCCCTCCTTTTAAACTGTCTGTCACCCTGACAGAAATCTAACATACACCATCTGAAAACGGGTGTATTCTTTTGAGTAATTGCAGGGATTTATGGTCACTGAGGCCTTGGGTCTGTGATTCATGGTTGTTTTGATGATCGTTTTTTGCAGAGGCCATCAGTGGGAGCTTTTGTAAACTTTCCTGTTCAGCTTAGATACCCTACAGTTCCGTCTCACATCTACGGCTTGCATGGCTCCTTTTCTATCTTAACAAAACCTACCTCCTCTAAAGCTTTAGAAAGTATAAAGACGATGGTCTCCATTGCTTATCTGTGACCAAGGACCTGACAGAAACAACTTAAGGGGAGAAGGACTTCAGTCCATCACAGTGGAGAAGGCACAGCAGCACTCACAGGTGGTGGGAGCCCAGAGAGGAGGAACCTTGCGTGGTACCAACTCATGTGCTCCCAACTAGGAAGCAGGAAGCTTGGGCTGGGTGTGCTACTGGTCTATAACCCATAACAGTCCATCCCTAGTGGCTCACCTCCACCAGTCACACCTCCTGCTCCAACCTTCCAAACCAGTGCCACCATCTGGGGACCAAGTGTTCAAACACACGAGCCTACAGGGAACATTCTGGATCCAAACCAGAAGAGTAACTTTTAAGTTTTTGGAAAAACACAATAGAGGGGGGGAAAAAAATCTCTCAGGATCAAAGCCTCTTGGAATCTTTTGGTTTTGATTGTTTTCTAAATCTGAACACAGGTATGTCATGTGTGTGTGTGTGTGTGTGTGTGTGTGTGTGTGTGTGTGTGTGTGTGTGTGTAGAGTAAGCAGAATGTGGGAGTCATGTTTGTGGTCAAACTGGGTCATGTCTGAGCTTGTCTAGGGGATACTATGAAGCAACATGGTTGGAACTGAGTACAAAATGTGTTCCAAGCAGTAAACAGATAAGACAGACATCACTTAATGGAGTGATGGTCACATGATAAGTGGTCAGCAATCCTCAGACATGGGAAGATAAAGTTTCTGTCATGGGAAGAACAGATAGGACCTGGGGACATGGAAAGGCTGGAGACTCTGTTGCTTCTGGAGCAATGTGTAATTTACACATGTTTGTCAAACACCTACTATGTGTGAGCGATTGTGTTCAGCTCCCTGGTGGTAGGGGTATGTGCTCTGCCATCAAATAGTGAGCAAACAAATGAAGGTATGGGGGGGGGGGCATTTGCAGCCAAGCATACAACGCATGGGTACTGATGGCTGCCAAGGGAGGGCACTCGGCTTTTTAATCAGAGAAGCCCATCTCGGATGGTGCATCTCAGCTCAGAGCTCAAATCCATGGGACTTAGCCAGTGGATACAGGTGGGGGGAGGGGAGAGGGAACCTCAGGCAGAAGGAAGGAGGTTTGGAACATCTGGAATGAGAAGCCAGTCTACTGGAAATGTGGATAAGGAGAGACTAGGGAGAGAGCATGAGCAGGTGCTAAGGACTTTATCAGGGGGCACTGGGGAACCCCCAAAGGAAGGGATCGTCTAAACTCATCTTTCAAATGATTCCTGCTAAGATATGTCCAAAGTTGGCAATGAAGCCAGAGGAGACGAGCTGCAGCAAGAGGGGAGAGACTGCAGCAGCCGCCTTTAAGGAGGTGGCAGTGAGAATGCTGGCCAGAGAGCTGAAGTGACAGGAGCCCTTGCTTGTAGACATGTAGAAGATGCAGAGGTGTGGCCCAGTGTGTGAGAGTGTAGGGCAGAGGTGTGCACAGGGTTACTAAGGAGGGGTTAGCCAAGATGGCCGGGGCGCGTGTGTGTGTGTGTGTGTGTGTGTGTGTGTGTGTGTGTGTGTGTGTGTCTGGCCCGATCACTCGGTTATAGCTGGATGGAACCCCTGCTGGTGTTGGTGCAGGCCCAGGAACGGTCAGGCGGCACTCGTATCCACAGGGCCCAGCAGGCCACACTCGATAGTACCTACTATAGGGGCCTTGTGGAGGCCCCGACAGGGTGGAGACCATGAGGTCCAGCAGGCCCTGGCTATCAAACAGGGAGAGCTGAACTGCAGAGGTGGATGTCCTGCTCTAGAACTGAGGAGAGTAAGGAGGAGGCGTGGCTGAAGGAGCCACAGAACCCTTCCAGACCAAGGCTTGGGGCGGTGGCCATGGAAGACGGGGAATGGAAAACCAAGTTGTTCAGAACCAGTGCACACGAGGGATCGCCACTGCTCAGACTCGGCGTCTACGCACTCTCACACACTCACACACACATGCACAGACACACGCGCACACATACATACACACGCTCACAGACACACACAGAGGCACACACTCACACGCATGCACAGACACACACGCACAGACATACATACATATACATACTCACAGACACACAGAGAGACACACACAGACACACACACATACACAGACACTCACATACAGACACACACACAGACACATACAGAGACACACGCTCATACACTCACACACAGAGACACATACAGAGACACACACTCACACACAGACACATGCAGACACATACAGAAACACAAAACTCGCACACACACAAATAGACATACAGAGACACACTCACACACAGAGACACATACAGAGGCACACTCACACACAGAGACACATACAGAGACACACTCACACACAGAGACACATACAGAGGCACACACTCATACACTCACACAGAGAGACACATACAGAGACACACACACACATACAGAGGCACACACTCATACACTCACACACAGAGACACATACAGAGACACACACACACACACATACACAGACACACTCACACACATAGACACATACATATACAGAGACACACAGAAACATACAGAGACACAGACACACACAGAGACATATAAACTCACACAGAGACACACACTCATGTACACACACACACACGCACGCATGCACGCACGCACTGGCCACACTATCTTGAGGTCACTCATACCCATCTCCCACTTGGCGCCATACCTGCTTTTCCTCTAACAGTGTATCAGTCCCTGTGCCACTGTAACAGTGACCACAAAGCCAGTGGCCTAAGGCACACAGATTTATTACCATACACTTCAGAAACAGGTCGACACGAATATCTTCCTTCTAGAAGCTTGAGGGAAGAATCCCTTTCCTCACCTTTCCATCTCTAGAACCTTCTTTGCCACATGGCTCCTTTCAGACACAAAGCTGTGTGGTTTGCAGACATCACCGTTTCCTGTTTTACAAACAGGAACGTACACTTTAAGAGCCAGCTATGGGTATTTTAGTTAAAGGAGAGATACATGAAAGGGTGTGAAGGAAGAGAGCCCAAGGCAGGGTTTGTTTCCAAGTGGCTGTTGTGATCATGGGACCCAGGGGCAGGCAAGGGACACTGTAGAAAACAGAGGTGGGAATTTCTTCCCCAGGGGTCCTTGGTTTCCCATAAGAGACTGGCACAAAACAAGCAAGATGCAGGTCAGGCATGCACGCCACAAATTATTTGGGGAGTCAAGAAGGAAAATATTCTCCATGCTGACTTCAGCTCAAAGGGCCTCTACCGCTGACTTTGGTGTCATAGTGGTAACTCCAGGAGCCAAGGTTCCTTGTTATTATTGTTGTGTTGTTTAATTCTCTCTCTCCCTCTCTCTTCCTCTGTCTCCTGTAGTCCAGGCTTTCCCTAACGTGAAGCTTCCTGCCTGATCTTCCTAGCTCCAGCGATTGCAGGTGTGCACACCGTACCCAGACTGGAAGAAGCTGAAGCAGACAAGAGCAACGGCCTCCAAACTTCACCACAGCTAAGCAACCTTTTATTCAAACATCTTGAACAAAAGCTACATCCAGAGCAGAACTGTTCTAGAACAGCTGCTCCTCAGGGTGGAACCCACCTCCTGCCCTGTGGCTCCCTCCTCAGCAACCCAAGGAACCTTACAGAATTCCCAGGGCTCAGCAGAGCCGAGTCAGGAAATGGATGGATGTCAGTCTTAATAAAAGGGACATGCTGTTCACTTCCTCTCAAGAACCCCGGAAGCCACCATTTCACACGGAAGAATCTGCAACCCAGAGGACTGACAGTATAAGGAAGTAGATGTCTAAAACTTGATTTTCCATGCGAGGACTTGAACCCAGGGCCTTGTGTATGCCAGGTAGCACACCCTACTACTGAGTTGTATCCCACGCCTTACCACTAAGCTATATCCCCAGACCTGCTCGAAGTTTGATGGAATAAAAGTAGAGTCTGGGTCCTGTCTACTATCTCTATCCCTTCACACACACACACACACACACACACACACACACACACACACACACACACACACACCACACACACCTCACACACTACACATACCATGCACATACACACCACACACCACAACATATCTCACACACACACACACCCCATGCCACTTTAAGGGCTTCTTAAGCCACCAATGAAATGTTTTCTTTATGTGTGCTGCCTTGGTCATGGCGTCTCCTCACAGCGTTAGAACAATAACTAAGACACTCTCCCTTCCCAACTCCACACTGTCCTCAGATAATTCAAGATCCTTTCTCATTTCAACACCCTTAACACAATCACACCGTCCCCTCCCCCAACCTGAGGTATCACAGGCATAGATTCTACCCATTAGGATGTTGACATCTTTAGAGGCCCAGTCCAACCTGTCACACCTTGAGACAGGATCTGAGTTTAAATGCCAAGTCCTCAAGGACGCTCGCTGTTCCTGGCTTCCCCAAAAACAGTGGCTTGTGGTAGGGTCTCACAGCATCTCTCTCTCTCTCTCTCACATGGCTTGGCACAGTCCCATCTTAACATTAGTTTGGGCAGTGTAAGTGCTCCCAGGCGTTTGGGGCCACCGTTTTCCCTTTTGTACCTGCAGCGCAGATCAGAATCTGTCACAGAATCAGAACTCAGGAAACATTTACCGCATGAATGGAGGGACAAATAAATGAACTTGCCTGGGGTCACAGCGGGGGGTCTGAACTTGAGTGGGCTAATGCAGAGCTCTGCCCTCAACCTTTTGCTGAATAGCCTTTCACTGAGCCATCTATACTAAGCTAGCTTGGGCCCAAGACCATCTTGAGGCCTCCCCTGGCACACCCCACCAGGTCTGCGGAGGTTCAACACCTGCAGAACCATCAGTCTTAACTCTTGTGGTTTAGGACACTATTTTTGGCAAGCACGGGTGGAAGGAAGGTTTTGGCAACGCCGCCGCCAATGCGGGATTGGGACGTGGGTAGCAGAGCAGCAGCTGTAGTGGAGGTGGAGGGCACGCAGGGGAGCCGGGAGGCATCACAGAAAGGAAGACAACTTCAAGGGCAGCCCTCAGGCACACCCACGAGAGAAGCTGGGAGAAGGAGATGCCAGGGAGGAAAAAAAAAAAGCTGTCAGAGCCCAGAGGAGAGGAGGAGACGTGGGAAAGTGCAGTGTCATGGAAACCAGAGAGGGAGCACGTCCATCTCCAGGAAGAGGCAGCTGCAGGGTAGCAGGGTGGAGCAGGGGGTGGGAAGCCCAGGGCCACCTGCCCTGCTAGGAAGGGCTGGTCTTGACCTTTCACAACTGAGGACGGATCTCAGTAAACTCCGCGGGAATTGGAAGACAAGGGGGAGGCTGAGTGGGCGCTGCACGGATTCAGAAGGGAATGCAGGGAGACCACACATTTCCGGATTTGGCAGAGAAAGAAGAGGGATGGGGGGAGGCGGCACGGTGAGGACACAGGAGATGCGCGCGTGGGCTGCCAGGCGCCGGGGAAGAGCCCGGGAGGAAGCAGCAGAGAATTCAGAAGGAGGGCAGGTCGTGGGCGTGCACCAGGCCAGGCAGGAGAGTTGATAATGAGTCAGCGCTCAGCAAACCCCGTCTGAGAAAGATGGAAGGCGCCTGCTGGGGAGCCTGAGCCTAGCTTCCTTCCTTGGGGGGGTGGGAAAGGAGCCCTCAGCCCAGCTTCCTTCCTCCCAGTTCATACTGCGGTTACCTTGGGGAGGAGAGAATGACTAGGGCTGTGGCTAAGGCTACTGAATGCAGAAGTCCTCCTTCCTCACTGACTCAGAAATGGACCTGGAGTCCAGTCTGAAACTACCAGTAAGGGACTCCAGCGGGAAGAGTAGCTCAACTCCTGCCTCAGTTCGCCAAAAGATTCTAGAACTACTTTCTCATCCCAGGGGAAGATGTGAGCCCTCTTTTGTGTTTTGGATCTCTCGTATCCAAGAAGTATAGGAACTTTATCTCAGATATGGGAAAATGGGGGAGGTGTAACATAGGGACTGGGGTGGGGGGGTTGGGGGGTTAGCTCAGTTGGTAGAGCACTTGCCTAGCATGGCCAAAGCACAAAATAAGCCCGGTGTGCCGAGGAGGCAAGAGAAGCAGGTCGGTGGATTCCCAGCTGTGTCAGCTCTGAGGCTAGCCTGGGTTATCCGAAGCCTTGTCTCAAAATTAGTATATACATGTTTAGAAGGTTTCTAGTTTTGTTTTTTTAAAGGGCATAAACAAGAGAGTAATGGGGGGAATATGGTTGAAATGCATTATATACATGTATGAAAATGTTATAACAAAGCCCATTACTGTGTATAATTAAATTTGTTAATAAAACAATTTTATAAAAGCATAAGAGAAACTACCAAGGATTACGAAAGGAACTTATGATACAGAAAGCTATTTGTTTATTTATTTATTCATTTATTCATCAGGAGCAGGTAGAAGTCAGAGAACAACGTTTAAGAGTCAGTACTCTCCTCTCCTGTGGGTTCTGGGGATTGAACTTTGGTCTTCACAATTGGTGGCAAGCACCCTTATCCACTGAGCCATCTTGCTGGCCTGTTCTCTCTTCCCACACGTGGTTATTACCATGTTGTAAATGCAGCCTATGGTGTCCTTTGATACAGCTGATAAAGGAGCACATGTGGTGAGTAGCATGTGGAGAGGTGCGTGAAAGCTGGAATATGGTAGAGAAGTGTCTGGTGTCTCCTGGTGTGGGCATAGAAGGCCCCTTCCCTGAGACTAGAGGGTCTTCCTCTCACAATGGGGATGCTCTGCTCCAGCAGACAGTGAAGAGCCTGTGCTCGTCCCTGTTCTTCGACTCCTGAATTCTTTTTAAAAAATCTTTGTGCGGAGCTGAAGAGATGGTTCTGCACTTCAGAGCACTTGTTGCTCTTGTAGACCACCTGGATTCGGTTCCCAGCACCCACATGGTGGCTCCTGATCATCTGTAACTCCAGTTCTAAGGAACCTGACATCTTCTGATTTCCTCAGACACCTGCAAGCATACGACACACAGACAAAATATCTACAAACATAAAATGTTTTTAAAAATTAAGCTATTTGAGTGTGAGCCACTATACACGTCTGCAGACACATGGATGTTACAGCGCATGTGTGGAGATCAAAGGAGCAGCTCGGATCTCAGTCCTCTCCGCCCACCTTGCTGCTCACTGCTGAGCACAGCAGGCTGGCCAGCCTCTGAACCTCTTGGGACTCTCCTGTCCCTGCTTCCCATCTTGCCTTAGAAATTCTGGGATTCCAGACACAGGTGACCATGTCCAGCTTTATGTGCACTCTGGGGATTCAAACACGGGTCTCCATGCTTACAAAGCATGTAAGTACTCACTGAGCCAAACTCAGCCTGGACACAGTGAGTTCTGTCTACAGCTTTCAAAATGTTGAGAACATCTGTAGCAACTGTCCAAAGACCCAAAGCTTACAGAAGCCAGACAGGAGATACCAAGGAGGCCAAAGGAGACAGACAGAACGGTTACAGGAAACACTCTCCTTCATGGGCAGCACTGTGGGCTCCAGGGACAGCAAGCCCTGTGCACCCCATCTTCACAGCATTCGGAGATGCCAGAACTACTAATTATTATGCAAATTCTACTTCTTCAATGTGAGCAAAAATGTGCACACTTTAAAATGCATTCAGGGGCAAAATATATCTGCAGCTGTAACCTGGAGCTGTGGGAGTTGGGCTCCCTGCCGTTTGGAGTTTTGATGGAAAGAGGAAGGTTGTGTGTTCGCTGGTGTCTCCTTCTAGACCTGCAGTCCTCCAGAAACCCAGTAGCTCATGCAGAACCCACAGCTCCTGCCTAAAAACATGCCCAGTAGCAAACCTGCACTGCAGAAAAATGCTACACTGAACCTGCAAGGTTCTGACTGAGGCACCTCAGGGCTCAGTACCCCCTTCCCCCCAGCACTGTGTGTATAGTACATGGAAAGGAGCTGGATCCCAAGGCAGCACCTGAGCTCCAGCCCCAGCTCACAGCATCTCAGTCCAGGGTGCCTAAGAAATCACTGGTCTTCATTCACTCCCACAGGGCCTCACTCAGGAAGTGGGCCTCGAGGACCCATTCGAAGACACAGAATGCTGGCCAAATGTCAGGAGTCCTTTTTATTTGTGGTTTCATTTTTTTCTGCTCCTTTCAGTTGTGCCCCCTCAGAAATTGGGGTATAGGAAATGAAGTAAAACATATTTGTCCCAAAATGTTACCCAATGGACAAGATTTGTTAAATACTCCAAAACAAAAGCATAAAGTCATTGACTCCCCTAAAACAGTGGTCACTTTGGAAGTGTCCACTGACTGGGTAGCTACCGCCAGGATTTTTCTTTTCTGACAACCCTAAGATCTGGATATGCAGATGTGAGAGAGGAAGAGAAAGTGGGCCAGAGGGCACTGGCTTCTTTCATTTTGTAGCCACCATGTTCAGCTCATTCTAATTGAGCTGCCTGAGGGCAGATTCTCCACGGTTGGGTGTTTAAGGGAGCTAGGAAGTGTGACCAGAGAAGAACCTGACACCACTTTGTCACATCCTAGCTTTGATTTAAAAAGATCTCCCTGAGGCTCTGTGGGAGTTTTGTCTGCCTTTGCTGGGTAACTGCTCTACACACATACTCACACCCTTGGTGAGCTGAGCTGTGGCAGTCACTGTGATCCAGGTGGGAACAGAGATGCCAGCTGCTGGGACAGGGGGTTGAAGAGCCTAGCCTCCCTGAGTTGCCTTATGAGAATAAGTGGGGGCTCTGGAGAAGTGAAGATCCAAGAGGAGCTCAAGGTAAACCAGGAACCAACATAGAGAACAGGGAATTCCAGAGTCATAAGCTAGGGAGAGCCCAGCAAAGCCTGTGTGGCCTTGAGCTGGTACTTAGACCTAGTGAATTAGCACTGAAACATGTATCTTTAATTTTTCCAAAGCCTACTTTTAATGATGATTCTTAAACGCTTTAAAGCCTACCACCCACCAGAGGTAGTGGGAAAGAAAGGATATGGGGGAAGTGGACCTGTTTAGAAAGGTTCTTTGGAACAACTGTTGTTTGTGTTGTCTGGAAATCAGCAGTTCAGTTCACAGGTTAGCAGGCAGCGGCAACTCGATCCACTCTCAAAGGCTTCATGGCTGCACCAGAAGTTCAGTTCGGTAGAGTTGGGGTAGCAAACAGCCAGCAGGGGTGGCGCCACCTACAAAGACAGCCAGACCTTAGCCTTGGCATGAGTCAGCGGGAAGGACCAGGGCCACAGGAATGCCAGGAAATGTTCATAGCTGTGCCTTTCTCAGTGATTCAAAGATCAGAGAAGGTGCGAGACCCACAAGCATTGCACAGCTAGCTCTCTAAGCAAGCCTAGCTCAGCCTCCGTCACTGTTCATCGAATCCAAATCATCCAAACATCACACGTCCTCCACAGGTCCTGCCTCAGCACGTGAGTCTGTCTCAGCTGACATCACTCTGCCAATCAGACTGAGTCCAAAGAAGCGGCAAGAAGCCACAGCACACCACCAGAAGTTTTTTGGTGCATTTGTCTCTATGGAGTCCCAACAAATGTAGCTCAACTATGCAGTGTAAGGCGGACCAATACACGCGTGTCATTAGCAAAGAGTCCTTCATCACGTGTCCTTTCACGCGCTTGCTTTAGCAGAGCACCCTTTTACCTGTGTCTGCTTCAGGAAACATTCCTTCTCATGTTTACCCCAGTAAAACACCGTCCAACACAACTGACTTTTCAAAGAACCCTTAAGTTTCCACTTCAGAAACATCTCTAGAGTTACACATCTCAAGAGACTAACCAAGGGTAGTTCTTTTTATCCTACCAAAGCATCCCCGGAAGTTTCCAGGGAAGCCCACAGTGGTACTCCTGTGAATCCTGGGGACATCAGTGCTTCCAAAGCCCCCTGTGTGTCTGTAAGAGAAACTTTGGGTGACTCCTTCACTTGGAAGCCCCCTCTTCAAGCTCACTTTTAACAATTGTTCTGTGCAAGGGTCTGCTTTGAGCACCTCTCCTGTGTCCATGTAGGATCAAGCTCCAGTTTTTTGGGGTCTGATACTCAGACCAGTTATGGACTCTGTTAGTTACTCATTGCTGTAAGAAAACACCTGACCAATTGACGAGCAGAAGGGTTCATTTTGGCTCAAAGTTTTAGGGTGCAGTCCACCATGGTAGGGTAGGCTTGGCCATAAGAACTACTCTTGGCTAGGGAATCCAGAGAATGAGGTGGCTGGTCGCATTGCATCTGTAGTCAGGAAACAAAGAGTGATCAGGAATGGTATTCAGGTTGTTTTTTCTCTAGTGTGGAACCCCAGACATGAGATGATATCACCCACAATCATGGCAGGTCGTTCCTCCTCAGTTGAACTTATCTAGAAACATCCTCACAGACACACTTAGAGATGTATCTTCTGGGTGATTCTAAGTCTTGTCAAGTTGACTGTGGAGCAAATGGAAACGTTTCACCAGATAGCACCTGGGAAAGTTGAACAGATTCAGAAACCCTGGTATTCTCATATCTGAGAACGGTAGGCGTTTCATCTACTTCCAACCTGGTTCCTGTCATGGAACATGTGACCATGCTACCCCACATTAGAATTGTGACCTCTAGTCATGTAGAACAAAGCACAGAGTTCTCCATGCTAATGAGGTATCTAGATGGGACAACCCAGAGTGTTTAGCCAATGAGCTTCCCTTCCTGGACGTTCCTTCCTGCAAAAGGTATTTACTCTCTGGTCCACTCTGAATAAGTGGTATGCACCTGTTTTCCAGAATGAAAAGTGAATAAACAATATGGACAAGCAAGGACTGTCTCTCTCATCAAGAACTACCGTAGGGGTGGGGGAGTCTTCATCACACAGAGCCATTCACCTAAGTCTCCCACAGAAGGCCCCTCTGCCCTCCATGCTCCCAGACACTCACCTCATGGCTTGCCGCCAGCCCATGAGCCCCCTCCATTCCTGACTCCTCCAGCTTCCCAGTGGCATCTGGGTGTCCGGGAGTTAGGGAACCCCAGCTCAGCCTGCATTGGTTCTCACCTGGACTGGGACCCTCATCTTAGGATGCATTCTCCCAGCCCTGAGTGGTGCATTGGCGCCATTCGATGGATTGGTCATTCCATGCGGCCTTTGGAAGGGATTCAGTGATAAGGGGAAGGGGTTGTTTATATGAACATCAACACCCCCCCCCCTCAGGAATATATTGTGCTAGGTCACAGTTTACTACTGATAAAGAATTTTTCAGCTCCATTATAATTTTATGGGACCACTGTCCTATGTAGGTCTCTAGCTGGCAAAGTTGCAATGTGGTGCCTGCTTATGTTAGAAACTGGTAAGGAAAACAAGCATCCCTGCCCTGAAGAACCTGCACACTATAGAGGGAGACAGACCATGACAAAACACATAACAATGCCCAAGTCTGACGAGCGATGAAAATAAACTGAGAGAAATGGCTGTGTCTACAGAGCCTGGGAGGCAGCGGTCAGGGAGAAGGGATATTCCAGAGAGTCCTACAGAGGTGAAGAAGAGACCCACATGATCACCTAAGCTAGCAACTTCCAGACAGAAGGAACCAGGTTCGCAGAGGCCCCAAGACAGGAGTACAGTGGAAAGATGAGCCCTTGTGAGTAAGAGAAGAGGTCAGCCAAGTGACAGGAGTGGGTGATTCAGGTTTTGTAAACCATTGTGAAGAATTTTCCTTTGCTCAGCTAGAGAAGCTGAGCTGCAGGAAGGTGGAAAGCAGGGTGACTCCTCCCATTTCTGCTTCAGAAGGAGTTCTCTGGTAAGTTGAGAAGGAGGGCCAGAGTGGAATAAGAAATACCTGTTTATAGACTATCTCAAGAATGTGGGTAGGCGAGAATTGTGGTGTGGGCAGGCTGCTGGCCATGCAGGAGTGAAATGACCTATATCCAGGTGAGGGGGAAGATACAGATGATGAGAAGAGGGCTGTGGTGGGCGGAGCAGAGGAAGGTTGCTGCTGGAACCTCTGGCCCAAGTCACTGGGAAGATGGGGATGCCCAGGAGAGGGGAGGTGAGTCAGAATTTCATCAGAGCATATTCTGCTTGACATATTTCCCAAGCTGGCCAGTGACTGGATGCACAGGGCTGGGCTTCCAGAGAGAGGCTAGGCCAGATAAACAGAATTGAGAGTTATTTGTCGTATTTGCCATTTAGGGAAGCTGTCCGAGGGCTGACACTGAGGCTGGACAGCACCTAGAGGTGAGATGTGACACTGGATAAAAATGACAGATGAAGGATGCTCGGTGACCCCAGAAGGAGAGTGTGACCGTCAGGTAAAGTAAGGTTGGAGAAAGGGTCACGGGAACATCAAGCAGCCTCTGGAGATCTTCTGTGTAGAACAAGAGGATCTGGTAGGAACAGGTCAAAGTGGGATGAGGGGAAGAACCTGAAGCAACAAAAAAATGGCCACCTTTTCTATCGAATGTTCCTACAGATAAACACGAAGAAGGCAAAAGGAGTGTTGGAGAAGGTGAGGTCCAGAGACAGCTTCTGATGAAGGGAGAAATACTGACGTCCCCCACTCTGACAGGAATGATATTGTGATGCTAGAGAGAACTGGGAAGCAAGAGGCATGGTGGGCTGGAGTGGGTGGGCATACCTAGGCATACAGGAAGGAAGAATTTCGTAGGGGAGAAAGGACAGAGAGGGGAAGGGCTCCTGCTTGAGGCTGACAAGGCCTCTGAGGTAGGGGCAGGGTAAGAGATGAAGCCCTGAAGTAGGTGAGATAAACAAAAAAATGGAGTTGGGTCAAGGAATGGAGTTAGGGTCAAGGACAGTGGGCAAGTGAAAAGTCCAATGTTGGCTGGTGGCCTGAGACCCTCCTTCCCCTCCTTGGGGGGCCATCACACCTTTCCAGCACATTCCTGCCAGGCGGGAACTGCACCTCCCAGCACCTCTTCCAATCGACTGTAGCTCTGCAGCTGGAGGCCAGCTCCGCAGCTCGCAGGATACATGTGGAATTTTGTTTACCGTCTTCTGCATCATTCCTCATTCCTACAATGTCGACATCTGATGGCCGAGCTCCAAACAGCAGAACAACAGCGGGCCAAGGCTTCTCGGCTTTCCTGTGTAGCCCTTTGGTTGTCTTGGGAAGCCCATGGCTCTTCTCGGAACACTGATCTTAAATTCATGAGACAAAGTAATAAGATTGTGAAGAAAAAGGACTATATTGAAGTAGTTATGAACTAACAGCAAAAGCATACACTCCGTTCTTGTTGCATTGGAGAATAATCCAGCATGGGTCTGGTGACTGCCCAACTTTTAAAGCAATGGTGTGCTTTCTGGTGATGACTCCTACCTCTTCTGTTTGTGACCACATCTACTCTGCACATCCTTGGGTCTGGTACATCTAATAGATGGCAGAGAAGCAGCGTTCCTAAAAAAGCCTAAATTCAGGGCCACTACCACCTAAGGCTGCTGCAGGAGATTGAGCTGGAGTCCTTTCTCTTTTGATTTAAAGTTCTCGGTTGTGGCATGTCACTGTACAGTGCTACCCTGTACTGTAACAGAGGCACATGGTGTGGAGTCGCTTGGTTGGCTTGCTCTAGATGGCATACCCAGCCAAACTCAGCATTCAGCATCGAGCCCCAGAAGAGCATCACCCCATCCCTGCTTCCACCCCACTCCTGCTTTCCACCTCACCCCTACTTCCACCCCATACCTCCTCTCACCCCACCCCACCTCTCCTCCCACCCCACCCCTGCTTCCACCCCACCCTTGCTTCCATCCTGCTTGCCTTCTAATACCTAGACATAGGCCTCCCAACACTCCGCCCTGTCTGGGCCTCAGCAAAGCCACCTGTTTCCTGTCCTTGGCCTGGGCAAAGACTGTGCCCTGGCCTCACCCATGTCCTGACTGGCTGACAGATCCACAGCTGCAGCTCCCCCCCCTCCTCAGCCTGTCCAGCCACACCCCGAACGATCGCCAACCTGGCAGCTCTCTGACTCCAGGGAATAGGAACTTGGGTCACAGGACTCCACGAGGGGGTGAGCTGGAGCTGGCTGGTCTAGCAGCAGCCAGGTCCTTCGAAAAGGGAGGGCCTCCTCATCCAAACCAGCCAGGAGTGGAAACTTCAAGAGGCGGGCAGGGGGAGTGACAGGAGTTGCCATTATCCTGGGGAACGTGTGGGTGCCGCTTTCCACACACTGCTTCCTCGAACCCTGTCACAGTCACATGAGCTAGGCTGAACCTCCTCACGCTAAGCCCTGCAAGCTGAAGTTCAGAGAAGTTGTGTCATCCAGGGGAGTTCACACAGTAAGCAAGAATAGTCCTTATCTAAGTTCAGGGACTAGAGCTAAGTGAGAACGCCTCTTTCCTGATTGGGCAAGAGGAGGCCCAGAACTCACTCCCATTAGGGTGGCCTCATCAAATAGTCTACTGCTGAGCCAGCTAAGTAAGTGGTCTTGAGTAAAAAGGGACAAGGCTGAAATCTCCAGGAGTCTGCCTTGTGTTCTGAGAGGGGTGGGGGTGGAGGGCCAGGGCTGTGGTGCTGAACATAAGATTGGGGCCTCATTTGGGCCTCAACCAAGGCAGGCTCTTCTGCTGAACCTGGCCCCTCTCCTGGGGCACAGGAAGAGGAAGGCTAGTGTGTGTGAGGAGGCCTCTCAAGTGCATAGACTTGCCCCAGTTGGACTGGACAGACAAAAGTCCCATCAACACATGGAAGGGGAAGAGAGGATCCCAGATTTCTTGAGCGTTCCTGATAACTGGCGAAGGCAGCCCTGAGCAGTGGATGCGCCTCATCTGTAAAGAGGACCCTAATTCCTACAGCAGTATCTATGAGCTACATGACATGAGGTTATTTAGACTCTGCATCATGCAGAAGAGCCATGCAGCTCTACAGGTCTCCTCGTTTATGGTCTGGAGCTCTGAGGAGGAAGGTCCAGATAGGGTGTGACTCACACCCTGAGAAATGGACTGAGGCCTGTGGGAGGCTAGATCCAGCCTGACAAACAGGTCTACAGAGGCAGCCCCTGCCCTTCCTCTCACCTTCAGAGCAGAGTTTGCTCCAACCAGATTTGAGGCCCAGTCTGGTACCTGAACCAGTCAAGGACCTCACAAATCTCTCAGAGGCCCCTGCGCTGGCCTTTTGGCCCACTTTATAGGACGTCTTCCTTGCTCTCAAGGCTCTGCCTTGTGCTGGCCTTCTGCACATGTAGCCTTTGCTCTGTGACTCCAGCTTGTAGCAAACTTAAGCATCACTTTGCTCTTACAGAGAAGGGCGACCTTTGTGACGGAACTTGCAGCTCACTTGCTGAGAGGTTAAAAGATCTGAAAGTGTGAATGAAGCCTCTTCTCTGAGAGCCTGCCTGGGCAGTGGGTCAGGCTGGAGAGCCTCTTGGAAACAAACGGATCTGCTTTATCAGCAGGGGGGGAATTGTTGAGGAGCCTCCTTCTGATAACTGACTCCAGGCTGGAGGTAGTGTCATTCCCCAGGATGACTATATTTGGGCTTATAACCCTCCAACTAAGGGAGTAAATAAGGGGAGTGTTTCCCAGAAGGGTTAGCGGCTGAACCATGAGAAGAGTGAGCTTCTGTCAGCCCTAGGGACTTCTTTCACAGAACGCTCATTAGGTGAGCCCTTGGATCTGAACCTCTAAGAAGGCACCAGCCCCTACCTGGTCTGCATGGTTATTACAGCTAGAAGCTACAGGTGAGATATCCCTGTGAGTTCCGTGTGAACTCTGGCTGACACCACCCTCTTCTGTAGACATCTAGACCTGGCATGGGGGTTATCACAGATGCCAGCCTGCCGAATAGGAGGCCAGAAAGAACTGAGGTTAGGTGGCTAGGCTGAGGATGCTGAGAGAGACTGTCTTGGTAACACACCAAATAAAAATTCCTAACCCCTGCTGGGCAGGGGTGTCAGCCTTCAGTGCCTGGGTTAGAAAACAGTGACTGGTGGCTGCTCACACTGCTCAGCCAGTGCCTGATGCATTTGTGCCTCTCACTATAGACACAGGGGCAGAGGCCTTGCTTGAAAGGAACATAAGAGGCCAGTCAGAGCCCCCAGGCCCTACACCTCTGGCCTCTTCATTGGATAACAGTGACCTAGACACCACGGTTATCAGATGCCCTACTGGGCAACAGAGCCAAGTGAAGGACACCCCCAGTTCACACACTTACACCAACACTCCATGGTATGAAACAGAGTTAAATCTGTACACTATTGTGCACAACCTTGGGTGCTGAGCTGTGAGAGGACTAATCACACACACACACACACACACACACACACACACACACACACACACACCCCTCAAGATTCAAGAGTAATGAGTTTTAATCATGTACCTTTAAAATTAAAAGCAAGATCCTAAAAGTTCTTCAAAACAAGCCCAGTATGGTGGTGTGTGCTGTTAGTCCCAGCATTGAGAGGCGGAGACAAGTGGAGTTTGAGGCCAGCCTGCTGATCTACATAGTGAGACTGGTGAGAGAGAGAGAGAGAGAGAGAGAGAGAGAGAGAGAGAGAGAGAGAGAGAGAGAGAGAGAGAAAGGGAATTGTTTAAAATAAAGGACCTAGTAAGAGAGTCCAAGTGGGGGAAAATGCATGAAGAAGGAAAACAAAACAAGATGGCAGGTACATGAGAAGGGATGGTGGGGTGGGATGGTGGGGTGGGATGGTGGGGTGGGATGGTGGGGTGGGATGGTGGGTGGGATGGTGGGGTGGGATGGTGGGGTGGGATGATGGGGATTGGTTCTAATGCTTTGATTTAATTGGGAATCTCCATTGTCCAAACGCTGAAGGTCCTTGTCTCCAATTGTTTTTTGATCAATCAATAAAGACGCCAGCTGCTAATGGTTGGGTAAAGAGAGAGGGGAAGCACCTTTAGACTGGTGTGGGCTAGGAACTAAGAGGGGAAGAGACAGAGAATCACCATGGTGTGGTGGGATACGGATCAGATTTAGAGCTTCAGGAGAGAGAGCCAACGAGCCGGGTAAGAATTCAGGTGGGTGGCTACTGGCGACTCCCCTGACTGGGCCTGCGGGGAGCAAGCAGAGGGTTTGAACTGCCCAGCCTTTGAACCAAGACATTTTAAAATTGACCGGCGTGTGTGTGTGTGTGTGTGTGTGTGTGTGTGTGTGTGTGTGTGTGTGTGTGTGTGTGTTTCACTCTCAGATCCAAAGATTCCCTGGGCTGGTGGCTGGAAGCATGACCCATCGAGAGCATAAAGCAGTGTAGCCCAAACTCACCAGTACAGGTGGATGATGGGATGGAGGGAAATGAGAAAGAGGGAGAAAGAAGAAGCTTTGCTCCTGCTTGGCTCACACATCCACTGGCCACTGATCTCCTTTCTGACAAAAGACTGAGTGCCTACTAAGTGCAGGATCTTCACTTCCGTCACCTATTTGTTTTCACAGTGGAGTCAGAAGAGGGTGTGGTCACCTTCATGTTGTTGATGAGATACCCGAGGACCCAGGAGGTGAGTTACATGAATGAAGCCATGCAGAGGAAGCAGAGCAGGGAGCAACCTCTGCTTGATTCCGGAGGCCTTGGTCTCGTTAGTCTCCATCGTTAGTCTCCATCGTCTCAGTGGCTTGACTGACAGGACCTTCATGAGGGTGGTTCCTGGAGCCTTACTTCTGTTCCTGACACAATAGGCCTTCCTCAATGAATGTGCGGTGACTGAAAGGACAGGGTAAGTAGGTGGCGGGGGAAACTACTTTTCTTCACTAATGGAACGAGAGGAAGCAGAGGCCACAGATCCGTTCTTTCAAGCAGTGCTTTGGACCCATCGGATTGGTGGCACATATATGCTTATGACTTCAGATGTGTATTTCCCAGCCAGGGAAACGAGGAGAGAATGAGGCCCAGTGTGTGAGGGGCAGTCTGGACCTGCCAGCAAGGCTACTGTGGCAGATGCTTGCTTCCCACCCTTCACGGGCTCTGTGACCGGCTGCTTTCACGGACAACCCCAGCAACCCTGGAAACAACCCCCAGAGCTTGAGCCCCGCCCCAGAAATTCTGCAATTAGCTGAACTGGGATGGTATGCAGGCAACAAAATATGTTAAAATTCTAATTTTATGACCTAGCAACTCTGATTCACCTTCAAAATTGTGACCCACCGCAGGCCCATCTTCCCACGTCAGGGAAAAGATAAAACACTTATTAGACCCTATTGTGTGCCATCGTCTGCCTCACAGCATCGGGGAACTTTCCAAGTTACCGTTACTAAGAAACGGAGCCATGAAGGGAACTCAAGTCTGATTTTGGAATTCCTGTTCTCCCGATCTGACGCACGAGGCCAGCCCTTTCAGGGTCCCCTGGGCAAATCTCCTGGACTTGACCCGTTCTAACGTGAAAAGCTCTCCCCATCGTTAAGTTCCAATGCCCAATATGGCAGTGACACTGACAATGTCCTAAATGTCTGGGCTTAGTTCAGGATGGACTTTGACTAGAAAACAGGAAGAAACTGCTACTGAAGGTCAGCATTCCTAGAAACCTTGTAAAGTGGGTTTCTGTTTCTCAGGAAAGACCTTTACTTTCTTATCTGGCCCCTCCAGCCCCCTCCAGCCCCCTAGCTCCAGAAAAGCCTTCTAGTTCCCTATTAACCCAAATAAGCTTGCAACAGACCAAAGCCCCACATTCATCCCCACACAGTTCCAGCTAGCAGGCTCCCTCCTGGCAGCTACCTGCTCTCTTTAAAACTGGCAAGACTCCCACGCCCCTTGCCTCTCCCCTCTGACCTGGGAGAGACAGACTTGGCAGTTTGGATTAGCTTTTCCTTTCCACCAAGGAGTGGCCTGGTTCCGTGGTTTCACTGGCCCTCTCTTACATCTGACCTGGAGAGACATTGGTCCCCACCCTCCCTAAAGGGGCAATACCCCTTCTAATCAAACCAAATGCTGATGTGACCCTCCTGGGTGCAGATCATCTGCCTGTGCTGGATCCTGCCACTCACCATATTTGAGCCCAAATTTTAGAGTCTGCTTTTCCAGCTGTTTTTCTCTCCTACCTCCTCTCCCCTCTCTCCTCGACTACTCTGGTGAGCTTCCTCTCATAGCTGCCTACTCTGTCTCTCTTGCT
The DNA here is from genome assembly GCA_028551405.1 of Uromys caudimaculatus. Lineage (NCBI taxonomy): Eukaryota > Metazoa > Chordata > Mammalia > Rodentia > Muridae > Uromys > Uromys caudimaculatus. Next base: position 58,128,952 of record CM052718.1, on the reverse strand, counting down.
CATTGGTCCTCAATGAAGTTGTACCAGTCTGTCAGGCAGCCTCCCTGTGTGTTTTTGGGTGCCCCATCACATTCCGGGCATCTCTCTAACATGTTTCAACCTACATGGTACATTCACCTTCCTAAGTTCTGCCAATGCACAGGCGAATAGTCTGAGATTGCCCTCTGTATCCATGCCTTTCCATCTGTACCTCCTGCCACAGTCACCAGATTCTCCTGGCAAAAGCCAAAGCTCCTCCCAAGACGAACCTGGACCTGGAGCCCTGGGCTGCCTCCCCTTCGACTTTGATTTAGAGGATGCAGCACCACCTGGGTACCTACTCAGCCCAACCCCTGAGGGTGTCACCCAAGCCTTACCTACTGGCACCCTTCCAGCTGGCTCCACCTCCTCACCCCAGCTACTCTCCCCTGCCACTGGCAGCTCCTGAACAACATGCCTTCATCCCTTCAAGGAAGTGGCTGGCCCTCGTGGCTTACTCCAGGACTGATTTCTCCCAGGTAGAAAAATGCCTTAGTTCTTTCTCCAGTGACCTGCCTAATGTCAGCTAAGAATTCAGCTACCTCACCCAGGCTTATAGCCTCACTGGGCATGACCTGTGTAGTATTCTTTCCTCTACTCTAAACTCCAAGGAGACAGAGTCTGGGCAGCTGCCACGCAGCCGCCATGCAGAGGATGTCGGCCTCACATACTATTCCTATCCTGTGGGGGCCGTGACAGTTCCCTGGGCCACTGGAATTGCCAGGACCCTGCAGGATGCTCTAGGGTTGACTACCCTTCTTTTCCTTGCCAAAATAGGTCAGTCCCCAGCATTCTCCTCCATGGGAAAATCTCTTGGAGCTTCTCCCCAGCCCCCAGCAAAACCACTGAGATTACCACAGAAACCCCCAGGGTACTGCACAGCAATCTGGTAAGTTTTCATTGATATGGGGCTATTTGCTTCATACTTCCTGCCCACTCCAGTAAAACCCACCTTTCTCAGCTCTCTGTGATAGACGTTGACAGCTGGCCTCACCAGCCTAGGGTTACAGGCCCTCTCCACTGCTCCCTCAGGACCACGAGGGTACTCGACCCTTCCTCACTCCTCCCTTCCTTCCTAGCTGCCCAACTCCATTACTGGGCAGGGATATAATGGGTAAATTTTCCCTTTCTTTTCAACCAACTCCTGGACTTTTCCTCCCCTTCCAACCTCTGAAGTGCTACCTTGCTGGCTGACTGACACTAATGCTCCTCTTCTATGTTCTCTTGACCCAAAGGTATGGGGTACCCCACTCCCTCGGTGGCTTCCAGTCACCCCCCTTTAAGATCCTACTCTGACCCTACCTCTTAGCCCTGTCGCTCTCAACACCAGATCTCTTTAAAATATAGACAATGTTTAAAGCCTATGAAACAATGTTTTCTTCATAAGGGTATCTTAAGCCTACTCGCTCACCCTGTAACATCCCGCTCTTGCCTGTCCTTGGTCCAGGACCTCGGGATTATTAATGCAGTTGTCTTTCCGATACAGCCAGCGGTGCCTAACCTTACACTCTTTCTAGGGTTCCCCCCCTTTAGCTTGTTTCCCCATTCTAGACCTTAAGAGCCAGTTCTTCACCATTCCCTCACATCAGATACTCATGAGCTCTTTGCCTTCACCTGGAAGGACCCCGACACAGGGACAGTGTCTCAGCTTACTTGGACTATTTTCCCACGAAGGGTTCTGAGATAGCCCCATTTCTTCCACTAGGCTCTAGACACTGACCTCCTTTCTCAACCGGTCTTTCTAGCCAATTAATCCAATATATAGATGACCTTTTACTGTGCAGCCCTTACTCTTGCTGTTACAGCAACACTGTTCAACTTCTTAACTTTCTAGGAAACAAAAGATACTGTCTCCCCATCCAAAGCACAACGTTCTGTCCTCAGGTCAAAGGCCCAGGTTTTCTGTTATTTCCTAACAGCTACAGACTCACTCCTGATCCCACACAGTACCTGAGGTCCCTCATGCCTCCAACCACCAAGGAAGAAATTCTCTCTCCTTGACCTGGCTGGGTACCTCACAACTTGGTGTTCCAACTTTTTCTTGCTCACCCCCTATGAATTAGTTAGCGCTCCCTAACTGATCCCCTAGACCTGACTAAGTCTGTCAGCCCTGTTTTCTCTCACCTCCCTGCTCTAGCCCTCTCAGACACTGACCAACCTGTGTACCACTGAAAAACGGATGGCTCTGGGGTTGAGGACAAATGAGAGAACCCAACTTTGTCTCTGTTGCCTATCTTTCCAAATAGCTAGATACAACAGCTAGGGAGTGGCAACCTTGCCTGTCGGAACTAGCTGCAGCCTCTTTATTGGTACAGGAGGCACCTAAGCTCACCTTTGTGCTCTCTCTCTCTCTCTCTCTCTCTCTGTATGTGTATGTGTGTGTCCCTTCACCATACTGTCTCAAGGATCTCCTATCACACAGAACCTCTCTAGCTTTGTTCCCTGAGTTTCTTAAACTTTTCGCATTACCTTCCCAGAAAGTCTGAATCTTCCTGCCCTCCTCCCAACCCTGCTACACTCCTTTCCAGGCCACCACCCCCATTCATGGCTGGAATCGCCTGAAACTCATACCTACAAAATTCTATAACTTTCTACTTCCCCTCCGTCTCATCCTGACTGTGCTTTGTTCACAAATGGAAGCTTATTGTTAGGTCTCAAACCCAGGACAAATGGACAACAGAGGTGCCTACTTAATACATCAAAGCGACATGGTCTCCAGGTTCTCCCAGCACCCATTAGTCCCTAACTGTTAAAGGGTGTGGCTGGCATACCCTGTCCCCTACTTTAATCTTCTCCAACCCAGGAGCTGGGCTGGCCATCCTCCAGCTGCCCTTTACTGTATAATCCAGCCATTTTGGTTACCCAGTCTTTTGGTCTACCCTTTACCCTCCTGGTCTCCTGGTTCTCCCCTCTCCCCTCTCCCCTCTCCCCTCTCCTGACATGGCCAGCTCAGAGTCAGGCTCACTATGGACTTTCCCAGATGTCTCTACCTCTGCCTATGCTCTCCTTTTTATCCACAATAACCTTTCTCCTCCACCACACCTGGGAGCAGTCATGTCTTCCTATTTATTTCTTTGTTTCATTCATCTGCTCTGAAACCAGGGTTGATATAGATGAGTTCCCAACCAAGGAACTTGGGCATCTCCAAACCGAGCTGCTGATCTAACTCTGCTAGATATGCATGGGTCATCAGTTTCTGCTGGCTCCTGCCGTCAATCAAATTTGATCTGATTTCCAGAGTCCATCTTCTCAGCTACTTCTCCCCTCTATAAGCTCTTCCTCTCCTCATCTATGCCATAAGTGTCTCTATGGCTGCTAGAGCCTTCCATGCCCTCCCAAGGCACTGGCTTCACCATTCCACTTGCATCTCTCAGCTCTGGCCTGCTACACCCGTCTGAATATCTCTACCAAAAACACCATTTCCCACTTCCCCAGCTCTCTCATCTCTGTCTCCTGGGCTGCCTTCTTTGTCTATTATTATTATAAAAGTCATACCAGTGTGCCAGGAAGCTCCTCGGTTCCTACTTGGTCCCCAGGTCGTATGGGAAGGGACACTTTTCCTCTGTGATTTGGGACATTTTTCTCTTTGACAAGTTTCCTATTCTACTTCAGGATGTCCTGATGGAATGACACTTTATCCACCTTACCTCAGCTAGCTTTCTGTTGCCTCCCCCTAGGACACTTTATCCACCTTACCTCAGCTAGCTTTCTGTTGCCTCCCCCTAGGACCTGCAGTCCCTCCTGCAGTCTTACTAAACTATCTCGTAATTCCCTCTTGCAGTCCTAGGCTAAACGATCTTAGCTCTCACCTGCAGTCCCAAAGCTTCTGCTCTCAGCTCCCTGCTAAGGTTTTCTCTCCCCCATCAGAGCTGCCTCTGATGTCTCTTCCTTAAGTCTAGCCCTCCCTCTCCCTCTCCCTCTCCCTCTCCCTCTCCCTCTCCCTCTCCCTCTCCCTCTCCCTCTCCCTCTCCCTCTCCCTCTCCCTCTTGCAGAGCTCCTCCTACAGCTTCATTAGGCCCAAACACTTGAGCCCCCCTGCCCCCGCTCCTTCTTGAAGCTTATATAATTTCTCCCCTTCAGACTCGGGTTTTAGTTCTATAGCTTCTCCTCAATACAGACCAGTGGTCAAAGATTGGCACGTTTGATTTTTTTTTTTTAATATTTATTTATTTTGTATATGAATACACTGTTGCTGAAGAGGGCATCGGATCCTATTACAGATGGTTGTGAGCCACCATGTGGTTGCTGGGAATTGAACTCAGGACCCTTGGAAGAGCAGTCAGTGCTCTTATCAGTTGAGCCACCTCTCCAACCCCGCACATTTGATTTTCAAACTCTCTCATATATCAACAACCCACTACACAAACAACTGATCCTGAAATCTCTTATATCTAAGCTTGCTCTGCTCTACAAATGATCCGGAATCACTCTTACATCTGAGCTCTGCTCCACAGATGACCCGGAACCTCTTACATCTGAGCTCTGCTCCACAGATGACCTGGAATCTCTTACATCTGAGCTCTGCTCCAGATGACCCAGAATCTCTTACATCTGAGCTCCGCTCCAGATGACCCGGAATCTCTTACATCTGAGCTCTGCTCTACAGATGACCCGGAAGCTCTTACATCTAAACTCTGCTCCACAGATGACCCGGAACCTCTTACATCTGAGCTCTGCTCCACAGATGACCCGAACCTCTTACATCTGAGCTCTGCTCTGCTCTACTTTCCCTTTGTTAATTTTTTTTTTTTTAACTTCTACAATTTCTCTGCACTCTGCTTTTTTAAAAATCTCTTAATCTGTCTCAGGGTTTATAAGTTTGTTGGGTATGGTTAAAGAAAATTTATAAAATCTTTAACAAAAATTTGCTTAAAACTTATACAAAAGGCTTATAATTTAAAATATCTATATATAGGTAATCTTAATTTGCTACAACAGACTATATATATATGATTCAACTATTGTTTAGGACAAACTGTATAGGTAACTTAAATTCAATTCTACAAAAACAGATATTTTGAATAATAGCCACATGGCTGACAGCCTTACTAAGGTTAACAGGTACATGTCATGTGACTTAACCACCACCTACGATAACCACATAATAGAGACCAACTAAGGCAACACCACTATAACTTTTTCATCCTACTGAGCCCTCTGCTTCTCCTTTTTAGATTAAGGAAACAACATGTCTTCAAAATATTTTGGAATGGTATGGATTTTTATATCATGATAAAATTTTAAGGTTATACTCAGATTAACCTTAAAGATTAAAAACCCTCAGATTAAGGTCTATTTAGATTAACAAAAGTCAACTTAGAGATTTATACCTAATTCTTATGTCTTTGCTAAAAACACCAGGCTTGTAGAAAATTTTGTTAAGTAACAATATATGTTTTATAAATAAGGAATATCTAATAAATTCCTAAAGTCTACTCAATTTCACAACAATATTTGTCTAGCATATTTGCCCTTGCTAAATTTGTTAAGATCTAGCTATTCAGATAAACTGAGTCATACAAGAAACTGTAATATTCTATAATTGTGTTATAAAAAAGATCAGGAGCCAGGCAGAGTGACACACACCTTTAATCCCAGCACTTAAGTGACAGAGGTAGGTAGAACTCTTGTTCTACAGAGTAAATTCCAGGACAGCCAGGAGTATACAGAGACACCTGTCTCGAAAAGAAAGGAAAGGGAAGGAAAGGAAAGGGAAGGGAAGGGAAGGGAAGGGAAGGGAAGGAAAGGAAAGGAAAGGAAAGGAAAGGAAAGGAAAGGAAAGGAAAGGAAAGGAAAGGAAAAAGGAAAGGAAAGGAAAGGAAAGGAAAGGAAAGGAAAGGAAAGGAAAGGAAAGGAAAAAGGAAAGGAAAGGAAAGGAAAGGAAAGGAAGAAAAGAAAGGAAAAAGATCAGGAAGTTTCCAGCATCTCTGTGGACTGCATTCATGATTTAAAGTTTTATTTTGATGCTAAAGGATCTTCTGTTAAACCTTCAACTCAAATTTTAAAAGCTCAACCTTAACAGGTCTTAGAAAAGCTACTAACTTAAGCTGTTCCAGATAATTAAGAAACACATATAAGTTAATATATTTTCAAGATTAAGCCTAAACTTGGGTATACTTAGTAGCTGGTCCTCAAACTCTTAAGAGATCTGCTGAATATGTCACTCAAAATGTTTAATGAAAAAGCTTCCCATACTAGACAGAAATGCTCCTAGTGGAAACCCTAAGGCCTCTAAAAAAGACAAATGAACACAGAGACTCCACCTGAATTATGGTAACACTAACCACTAGACAAAGCTGCCCCAGGCCCTCCCTGCCTGCCTCCAGGGCTCTGCCCAACCTGTGGACACTTTTGATCTGCCATGCTCTGCCTGGCCAAAGAAAGATCAGTCCCTGGGTTCCTTCTCCATAGGAAAATCTCTAGGACCTGGGTCTGGCAGCCAAAGGCCAACACTGCTCTGTGTAGTGGCTGAAGATTAAATGCTGTCCTATAAGACAACAAGAAGATCTACAACTATTGCCTCCAACAAAGCCATTGAGATCACGGGAGCCTATGGTAACCATCTAGGTAGTAGGTAAGTCTCTGTCACTTTAATTGATACATAGGCCATTTAGATTATATCTCCTGCTACAATGTATCCTTCTCAGATCTCTGATGATGTTGATTGGCTGTAGCTTTAACAACACCAAGCATACCAGCTCCTCCCCCAAGGCTACAGCTACCTTTTCTCCATACTTAAAAATCAGGCCTCGGGCCTCACTTTCCTAGAGCTACTAGGTCTCCAGCTGCGGAAAAACAGTTTAGCTGCTCGGTCTCTGAGGAGATAAACTCACAGATACTTTCAACACAAAATTATTTCTGGGTAGTACCAGCTTTCACTATAACTCAAAGGCCTGAGTACTGCCTTTTTATGATAATGGATTTCAATACAGATTAGAAGCAGTAGTAGTGCTAACATATCTAAAACTTTTATCTCTTTTTGTAAACTTAAAAAGATATCCTTGTAAGCTTCAGAAAATTGACTTGGGTCCACCTCTTGCAGGTCAGACAGATTCCAGATAAGCATCCCTGTCAATCAACAGCCGGTTTCCCCCCCTACCGCCTATTCCTGAGGGTGGGATCTCTTCCTGCTTTCCCCGGTCTTGAGACTCCCCTTCCCCCAACTACTGGGATTGTGGGTCTGAAAGATTCAAATGTACCCCTGAGGTGATAATAATAAAAAAATTCTCCTAAACTCCTTAACTTTACCTTCTATCCCTAATCTACACCTATTCCAGCAGATATCCAATCAACGAAAGACTGTGAACCGCCCCAAACTCACCAGCCCTAGGTGCTTTTGCTGCAACTTCCAACCAGCATGAACCTCTGCATCCTACCAGAGTCTAGAGCAGATAGCCCTGTGGTTCAGCCTCACAGTCTGCTCCAAAGCAGCCTGCACTTCCCTAGGTCCAGATGGTCCCAGAGCCTGGACCAGACAGTTAGTGAAATAGCCTGCTCTTCCTGGCATTGACCAGCATTCCAGCTTTCTTGGGTCCCCAACACTGACACCCAATATCAGAAGGAAGTAGTCATAGAACAGATGATATCATCCTTATCATTTATTATCAACAAAGAGGCTGGGATATTAGGTCTCAAACCCAGGACAAATGACTAACATATTAAAGTGTACTTGGCCTCCAGGTTCTGCCAGCATCCATTGGTCCCTAATTGTTAAAGGATATGGCTGGCATACCCTGTCCCCTACCTCAGTCTTCTCCAACCCAGGAGCTGGGCTGCCCATCCTCCAGCTGCTCAGGCTCAGGCTCACTCTGGACTCTCCCAGATGTCTCTGCCTCTGCCTCTGCTCTCCCTTTTACCCACAATAACCTTTCTCCTCCACCACACCCAGGGGCAGTCATGTCTTCCTATGCGTTTCTTTGTTTCATTTGCTCATCTCTCAGCTCCACTGGCTCCTGCCAAGCTGACTACACCACGGCCTCCTCTGACCATGTGGTAGAGTCCATCCCTCTACTATCTACTTCTCAGAAGGCAGAGCCATTGTCTTAGCAGGAGACAAAACCATCAATATATACAGAGATTCTAAGTATGCTTTTCACATCCTACACACCGTGCTTCCATTTGGCAGGTGGGAAGGGTGGCTTTCTCACCACCAAATGTCTACTGATTACCAGTGGGCCTCTGATCCTACAGCTGCTAGAAGCTTCTTTTTCTTCCAAACATGTGGCAGTTATTCACCTGGGAGGTCACCAGGCCCTTACCAAAGATACAGTCAATAAAGAGGCCAGCCAACATGCTTACAATCCTTTCTCCATTCTTGGCTCCTCTAAGCCTAACTTCTACAAACCCCGCGTCCCAAAGACAGGCCCTCCAGTGTGGGAGCTACCATGGGCCCTCAGCGCTGGCTTCTTCTGCATGGCAGGCACTGTCCCGCTGATGCTTGAGCAAAGCCCTTCCTAACAGCTATTCGCAAGTCCTCTCACACTGGAGTCTTCCCTCTCTGCTGCTTCCTCTAACCTGTCTTCCTCCACCCTCCTTTCGGCCATCAGCCAGGGACGCTCCACCTGAACTCAAACCTCCCCACACCAGTGTTGGAGTGCTCTTCCAGGGAGGACTGGCAGATAGCTTTCACACACGTGCCTCCTAACAAGAGGCATGAAGAGCTTCTTCCCACGGCGGACACGTTCTCAGGGAGGGAAAATGCTCTCCCTAATACAGCTGAGGCTGCAGAAGGTGTCTGCTCCCATCTCAGGAATGACATTTTGGATTTCCTAGATCCATACATTTAGAAAATGGGCTGGCATCCATCTCTAAAGTCAGTCAGTTAGTCCCAAGGGTCTTAGGGGTACAGTGGCACCTCCACATTCCCTACCAGCCCCCGGTCCTCAGGGGAGGAGGAAGGGCTAGTGGACAACTCTTCCCTCTCGCCCTCCTCACTTTCAGGCCACACCTAAGGCCCTTCCTCCCTCAGCCCGTAGGGTAGATGTAAAGCTGTCCTTTTCCTCTCTGGAATCTACCCCACTATAAGACTATCTACCTTCTTTCTCTCTCTTAAGACGCCTCTTCTGGGAACACACTGATGGTGTTCTCCCTTGGTCCTCCACCCTATCATCCAAACCATTTTACAGAAGGTTGAGTTTCTTTGAAAACCTCTCACCACAGGCCCTCAACCCACACTGGACAGGTTTGGAGTTGACCATCCTCGATATGCCAATGGTGGCTAAGCTCCAAAAAAATCTCGACTTGGATCCATCTTGAATGGGCTCCAGACCTGGATCTAGTAAGTGCCCTGTCTGGCACTCTAAAACTTAAGCTCTCCTGCCTATGTCTATCCCCGAAGACGGGCTCTCTCTGTCCTTGGCACCTCTCAGGTGACTCAACAAGCATGGAAATTCCAGACGTTTGCTACTCAAACTAGTAATGACAGGTTTCCTTCTTCTGTCCAGCCTCCTGCTGCCCAGGCAGCATGATTCCACAGCTGTGGTAGTGAGCAAGCCAGCTTCAATCCTCACAACAATCCCAGATACTTTTGTCTCCCCGAGGACCAAACAAACCCAGCCTACACAGCTGATCTCTCCTTGGGGTGGGTGCCCACACTGAAGCAGTAGGTACCATTACTCTGAACCAGGACGGGGCATACAGCTTCAGCAGCACCACCGTGGGTCCCAGCCAGGTATGGTCACCATTGCAATTCCAGACCCCTGGGATGAAAAATGGGCCCAAGGGCTCATGGGACATATCTACATCTATATTCTGTGGGCTAATCGGAATCCATCCTGCAGGCTAAGCTGCCTGAGACCTCTGTCAACGCAGCCTTCTGGAAGGCTGTTCTAAGTGAATCTCTGTGTCTTTCCACACTTAAGCAGAAACAGTGGGTCTCGTGACTATCCGCACGCTTTCTTTGTGCTCCCCGCTACAATCCCTTGTGGGGGCGACTCCTCTTACCCACATAGCCCCAGCCTCCATGGTCTGTAACCTGCACACCCTTTCCCCTCCCTTCACCCCCGCACCTCTCTACTCTCTGCAGACACCGGGCGACTGCCTCTTCCCACAGCTCCTTCCAGCCCTGCCCTTTGTTAGCACAAACTAAACATCTCCATTTCAGGAACCTTACTCACCAGTAAGGAAGTCTCTTCTGGTGTCAACCCGGCTTCACCAGTGTGAGACAAATCCACTCACGGTCCTTGCTTCCCCATTCTGTCACTTCCCCCACTCACTCTAGACACCAAAGGCAAGTTCTACACTCTCCTCCAAGTCACACACAGGAACTGATGGGCTGTGGCTCTCCCAGTCATGGCTGGGGTTAGTCTGGCAGCTCAGCAGCTCCTACAGGCTTGACCACAGGCAGATTGGGTCATAGTCTGTATCTATCTCAGCAAATTCCTACCCAGCTACCAGACACTATCCAGAAATCAACCTCGGCCCGGCAATTACAGCAAACCCAGCTCATCTCCCCTGGCTTCTGTGGTCCTGTAAAGCCAAAGAGCCCTGGACTTGCTGACTGCTGAAAGGAGAGGCCCTTGCCTCTTCCTCACCGATGAGTGTTGCTGCTGTGTGAATGAATCCAACCAAGTAGAAGAGAGAATTAAAAACTTAAATGAACTAGCTTACAAACTATAGCCTCCAGGGGCCTCCTCCAAAGCAGGCCTCTCTTCCTTTTGTCTTCCTTGGGTCCCAGACTCCTCACCATCCTGGGTCCACTAATACCTATACTTCTCATAATAATGATTCTTCCCCGTCTCTTCAGGTTTCTTCAGGATAGAATTAGTGAAATTACCCACCAGTCAGTAAAACAAAAGCTTCTGACACAATTTCTCCAGCTCTCCTACCCTCGAAGACCTAAGCAGGCATGCACACATACACACACACACACACACACACACACACACACACACACACACACACACACACACACACACACATACACCAACTTTGACTGACAGTCCAGCCTTCCGGAAAACCCAACAGCATTGCCTTGCCCAGCTGGAAGAAGCTAGAAATTATCAATGTCCATTATCCTCAACAAAAGTCTGGGATGTTAGGTACCAACCCCCAAAATAGCAGTCTGGACTCAGCTCAGGATGGACTCTGACCAGGCAAACAGAAGGATTGCTACTGAAGGTCAGCATTCCTGGAAACCTTGTAAAGTGGGTTTCTGTTTCTCAGGAAAGACCTTTACTTTCTTATCTGGCCCCCCCAACCCCCTCCAGCCCCCTCCAGCCCCCTCCAGCCCCCTAGCTCCAGAAAAGGTTTCTAGTTCCCTATTAACCCAAATAAGCTTGCAACAGACCAAAGCCCCACATTCATCCCCACACAGTTCCAGCTAGCAGGCTCCCTCCTGGCAGCTACCTGCTCTCTTTAAAACTGGCAAGAGTCCCACGCCCCTTGGCTCTCCCCTCTGACCCGGGAGAGACAGACTTGGCAGTTTGGATTAGCTTTTCCTTTCCACCAAGGCGTGGCCTGGTTTCACTACGCCCTCATGCCTATCTTTAGCCAGACAGACTTTACTAGTGAGTTTGCCACCTGCTAGGCCAAGCTCTGCTTGAGGAGCTCTTCAGGGGTCCAGAGGACCACACACTATCTCAGTGGACCCCTCACCTACACTGAGCAGATGGGTAAGAACCACCATTAAGTGACAAACAGTGGGAAGGACCAAAGGTGCAAAGGTCACAGAGCTATGGATGGCCGGGAAGAGAAGAACCTACTGTTTGCTTCCTACCTTATTTATGGATTAGGGTTCAGACCATACACGATTGATAGAAAAATCCCAGAGAATGCCAGAGCTGGCCGTGTACCAGCTCGGCCAGGCCAGGGGCAGAGTGGATGGTGGTAGGGGAACATTTAGGGGAAACTCCAGCAAAAGAGAACAGATGTCTCAGTCCTAAATATTTATTTCTATTTATTTTGTAGTATTTGACATTGATTAAAGCTAGCGCCTCAAGCTGGTTGGCCAGCATTTTGCCATTGAAAAATTATTTTGAAGGTAATTTTCCCATTTATTTATTACTGGTGTGGGGATGCATATGTAGAGGTTATACCTAAGACACTTACTGTAGCAAGTTCTCTTCTTCCACCACGGAGTGTCTTACCCGCTGAGCCATCTCACCACCCCACCCCCCTTGAGACAGAGTTTCTCATGCAGTTGTCTAGCCTGCTCTTAAGCTCAGAGGAGCAGAGGCAGGCCTTGTAGTCCTCCTCCCTCAACCTCCCCAGTAGCTGGAGTTTACAAGCCTGTACTATCAGGCCTGGCGTATTGTGATTAGTACCATATTGCGCAAAATTATCACACGTCCTGAAAAAATCAGCTGGATCTTTCGGTGGTGGTGGTGGTGGTGGTGTGATGTCTTTCTTTTTCAAAAGATCAGGATTAAATTGGAGTCTGTATTTTCTAAGACAAGCTCTCAAGCAAACACCAGTGAACCACCCAGGACACAAGCGGCATCATCCCCAGGTCCTTTTAAGTGGGGATGACAAATGGACGTGCCCTCTGACCCCCAGCTTGCCCTGTGACCTTGGCACAGAGTTCTGCCTTGCTGGAAGGGGTGTGGTTAGAAACCAGCTTGGGTTCTTTCAGGTGAGCGCTCAGGTGAGAGGATTGTGAGTACATGACTCGGGATGATTGCTGCTTGCCTGCCACAGGGCCTCTGGGACTTTTGACTCAGAGGCTTGAGAAAGAGGAAACACACAGAAGCAGAGCTGCATGCAGCACGGGAGCCATTCCTGGCTCTCAGTGGCAATGCTCCAGGCCTCCCTGCTCATGCTGAGCAGGTCCTGGGGCTCCAGACATTCTCACCTCTTCAGCTGGACCAGCAGACCTCCAGAAGCTGGTCCTACGATGGCACAGCTGGCCTCAGCACAGCCTCCAGTTCCTTGAGATTGGAGGACAGGCTGGAAAGCAGTAGGACTTGTGGACAGCCAGAGCCTCACTACTCAGCCGAGCCTCACCCACTTTCCCTGCAGGCTCTGGGACCTCCAGTAATACCTCTGCCCTGCATCTCTCTGGCCTGAGCTTCTTGAACACTACTGCTGGCTCACACTTTCCCAGCTTAAGAATGAGTCTGACCCTGGAGGGAATTGGACCCAAAAGTTGCATTCATTTTAATAAGCAGTCACAAGCTCCAGGCTAGGAGAGCTGAGAAAGTCACACTTGCAGTGAAGAAGGCCAGGCTCCACACCTTCCCAGGCCCCCTTGTGTGGTCTTCTCCTGCGTGTGTCTCCCCCCATCTCACCCACCCACCTACTGAGGTCACCTTTACACAAGCTGCTCCGCCTGCTCAGGTGTTCTTCCTCCCTCCCCACTCCTACCTTCCAAAAGACAGAGACCTGCAAACCCGAGTATTCTAAATGATTCCTTTGTTTTGTTTTTATCCCTTTTTAGTTTTGTTTATTGCTTTGTTTGAGAAAGGGTTGGCCTTGTATTTTCTATGTAGCCCAGGCTGGCCTTCTTCCTCTACCTCCCCTGTACTGAGATCCTGGGTATGTGTCACCGGCACTGGAACTGACTTTCGTGTTTACCGAAGACCTAAGTACTAGGTACTAGGTACTAGGTACTAGTCAAGGCGTTTTCTCCCCATTGTTTCCTGGATTCACTGAGTGGCCCTGTATTTTTTGCTACTGTTAGCACTCCATTGGCAGATGAGGTAGATGAGGCTGGCACAGCTAGTTACTATCCACAAGGTAGATGAGGCTAGTCCCACTATGTCAATATCCACAAGTGGTAGAGCTAAGTTTGAAGCCAGGGCTAGTCATACCTCTAACATGACAGGGCAGCCTGTGCTACTACCCAGGAAGTAAGAGGGACCTCACCCCAAGAGGCAGAGGGTAAACGAACTCCAGTTCAGAATTCCCCTTTCCTTTACATACGTGGGGTTGCTGGGCCGTGCTGGATTTTACTGTTACTGCTGCAGCAAACATTCTGACGACCCAAACAGACAAGTCTGCAAGCAGTGTTCTGTGTGAAATTTGTGTTCGCAGGGGCAGGAGAGTGTCTGAGATGCAGAACACCCTTAGGCAAATACACATCAGGCAGACAAGAGCAAATCCTAAAAAAGGGAACTGAGCCAGATTTGACAAGAAGTTTGGAAGGCTGTGGTCATGTTGGGGGCGGGAAACCTTTTCTGTGAGGAGAGGAGGAGGTATTTGGGCTGCACACTGGGCCCAGGTGGTTTTCGGATCATGGTTTGATTTCAGTTCATAGTTTCAGCCCAGAGAGAAGAAAGCTGCTAAGAGAACAAATGGGCAAAAGTTCCTAGAGCCAAGCACAGCGGTGCTGAGCTGTGGATTCAGGAGGACATACAGCACAGCCCGGGACTGCAGGAGGAGATGGCGTGAAGCACACTGGCATGATAGGTTAAACTATGCCTACGGAGCAAGCAAAACCCCACCTCCCAAATCCTGTGACTCTGGCCTTATTTGGAAACAGAGTCTCTGCAGATGACCAAGTTAAAATGAGGTCGTTGGGGCAGAGACTAATCCGCTATGAGTGTGTCCGTGTGAAAAAGAAAGCAAATGGACAAACAGACAGGAAGACACACAGCACCCAAGTGAGGGTAAAGGTAGATCTCTGTTTGATAGCCAAATGCATGAAAGAGCTAGACCCTTCGTGAGAAGCATGCAACTGAGGTCATGGCCTCTGAGAGGAACTAACTGAGCTGTCAGCCATCTCAGTCTCCAATGCCCAACCTCCAGAATTCCTGTGAGAATGCACGTTTCTGTTATTAAGCCACCCTTTCTGTTATAGTCATAGTAAACAGAAGTCTTCCTGCCTGTCAGGAGACAGGTTAGCCTAGAAGCAGCTCTCTCCAGGTGCTATGGCCGAGTGCCTGTCCTCCATTACAAGTGGAGCCGAGGGAAAACACACACCTGCAGGGCCCTGGTAAGCACTGTAGAACTCGGGCACAGCCTCTCTGTGACCCAGTGCTAGAAAGAGAGGCTTGGCCTCAGCTGGAAGTAAGGGCAGCCCAAGCTGGACAAATTCCTGGCCAGGCTCTGTTGGAAGGCAGGGTGACTTATAAGATTTGGGTTCTATATTACGAAACACAGTTCTTACTCTAGGGAGAAAACAAAAAACAAAAAGCAAACAACAACAACAACAGCAACAACAACACACACACACACACACACACACACAGTGACTAGGGCATGCCTGCCTAGCATGCACAAGGTCCTGAGGTCAATCCCTAGCACCTCAGAAAACGGATCGTGGCAATGCACACCTGAAATCCCAGACACAGGAGGATCAGAAACGTAAGATCATTCTTAACTACATAGCAAATTCCACCCCGGTATGTGCTACAAGAGACCTTGTCTCAAAACCAAAACCAGGAAGGGGCTAGAAGGATGGCTCGGTGATTAAGAGTACTTGCTGCTCTCACAGAGGACCTGGGTTTGGTACTCAGAACCTGTAGGGTGACTCAGCCACTTATAACTAAAGTACAAGGGTATCCAATGCCCTCTTCTGGGCTTCCTCAGGCACTGCCTGCATGTGGTGTACATACATACAAGCAGACTGAACACATAAAATACACATAAAATAAATACATTTTGGCGGCTGGGATTTGCTATGTGGTTAAGGATGATCTTAAGCTTCTGGTCCTCCTGTGATGACCCTCCAAGAGCTGGGATTTCAGGTGTGCACCGACACACTTGGTTTCGTGTGGTGCTAGAGATTGACCTTGGAGCCTTGAATCATGATGAATGAAGGCTGAACAAATGAAGATAAACTGACAACCCTCCAGGAATCACACAGAGAAGAAAATCAGAATGGTAGAAAGCAGCAAGTATCACTTTTGGTTGGGGACTCATGAAACACCCGAAAAGAAAGCTCATGAACAGACAGGATGGCTAAGGAGGAACCACGAGATTTCTAGATGGCTGCTGTAAAGGTCATGCCTTCCCTCAACAGAAGGATTCTGAGGAAAATTGACTGGCAGCCCCTGAGAACTACTCCCCACAAAGAACAGGTAACTGCTCACTAGGAGTAGAGCAGCAGTGGGGGCTGTGTAGGCAGAGACAGGCACGCTGCACAGCTGGAGAGAAGAGGCCTGAAGGTGGAGCACTGTCTGATTAAGGAACAGGCTGAGTCACCGGTGAGACTCAGAGGAGGAACAGGTCTGGTCAGAGTCCTCGGCAGCTGCGAGGATAGTGGACAGGAATGGTTTCATCTGCCCAGAACCACACCCACATCCTCCCTCCTTCTGGGAATTTGTCCTCATCTTCCCTGCCACTCTGGTCGCCTCTATGGTCACCATAGATGCTTCTCTGACACTTAATCCCAATGCATCAACACAGGAGTGGCATCAGACCCAGCCTGGGCCAGCTCTGGTACTCAGCCCTTCACACAAAACTTTTCTCTAGCAGATTGTTTTTTCTGGTGCTAGGAATCAAATGTAGGGCCTTTGGCAGTCAGGCAAGCATTCTACCATTGATCACCCCTCCCCCCAAACAAATTCAAATTGCATTTCTGTTCCTTTGTAAGGTCCTATGTAACAAATAAAACACGGGAGAGGACCATTGCAAATGTAGTTAGAATACACTGTGAGTTCATTTACATAGCTAAAGGAACACCAGTAATATTCATATGTGCACATAGTAAGACACTGCAATCTTGCCTGACATGGTAGCACACACCTATAATTCCAGTACCTGGAAGGCAGAGGCAGAAGGACCACCATGAGTTCAAGGCTAGCCTAAGCTACATAGCAAGTACTATAAAGAAGAAACTGGAATCCCAGATGAGACTTCATTTGGAAAAAGAACATTCCAGATCAGAGAAGGGCTTGAGCAATAGAAGAACATGGAAAGGGACTGGGGGTGGGGGTGGGAGAGGGAGAGGGAGAGGGAGAGGGAGAGGGAGAGGGAGAGGGAGAGGGAGAGGGAGAGGGAGAGAGAGACTGTTGGGACATCATCCTAGGGAGAAGTGAAAGGCTGCTAGAGAAATGGGGGCCTTGGCTTTGTGAACAGCATGTGTTAATGGTGTGGAGATATGAGCAGAACAAGCCCCTTCCCCTGCCAGATAGGCAGCAAGATGACCCCAGAGCTAACACAAACTCAAAGAACAGTGAACTCCACAGCCATAGACTGAGGGTAAAGGTGATTGGGAGTCAGAGCTGGCATTCTTAACTGGGTTATCAGTTCAAGTGACTGGTGAAGGGGGACCTCAAGGAGTGGAGGTCAAATGGAGCAGATGGGACATTGCTGTCAGGAAGGGGGAAAGCCCAACACAAGGACACGTTGCACTCACAGATGGGAGGAGCACAGACAGAATTCCAGAGCAAGGCTAGACCGACTCTTCATGCCCCTTGAAGGGGTTCTCTGAAGGCATTTGAATACTATTCAAGCACGTACAGGTCTATTTCTAAGTTGGGTGTTGGTGGCACACGCCTTTAGTCCCAGCACTTGGGAGGCAGAGGCAGGCAGCTCTCTGAGTTCAAGGCCAGCCTGGTCTACAGAGTGAGTTCCAGGACAGCCAGGGCTACACAGAGAAACCTTGACTCAAAAATAAAAAGAAGAAGGAGATGGAGAAGAAGACGCTCTCCACCGCCATGTTCTGTATCCTTTGACTATCCCTGAAATTGATCATCTCTCTGTCTGTCTACTTAATGTCTGTGGGTTTTGGTTGTTTTGTCTGTGGTGCTGTTGATAAGTCCAGGGCTCCTTAAAGCTAAGAGAATGTTCTGTCTGCTACTGACTGACGTCTACAGCCCATGTTCACATTTACATTTTCTCTTCTTGCCTATGCAAGTCAAGCTTCTCAGTTTTCTTTATGATAGTATTTTTTTCTTATTGAAAGCCCTTCACATATCATTAAAATCATAACATTGGCTGGTCAGTGGTGGCTCATACTTTGAATCCCAGGACTTGGGAGGCAGAATCTTTGTGAGTTCGAGGCCAGCCTGGTCTTCAGAGTGAGTTCCACGACTTCCAGGGGCTCCACAGAGAAACCCTGACTGGAAAAAAAAAGCAACATTAACTGTCATTTATATTGCAGTTGATAGACCTCAGTCCATACTATCCCATCCTTAATCAATCAATCTCTCTCTCTCTCCTTTCCCTCTCCCTCTCCTTCTCCCTCCCTCCCTCTCCCCTCCCTCCCTCTCTCCCTCTGTGTGTGTGTGTGTGTGTGTGTGTGTGTGTGTGTGTGTGTGTGTTTTCTTTTCCCCATTATTTAGAAAGGTTTTGTTGTTAGTGAAATTTACTCTTGGTTTTGGGTTTTACCAGTCCTGGGGGCTAAGCCCAGGGCCTCACAAATGCTAAGCCTCTGACCTACTTCCTCCAGTGCTATTATTTAGAGCTTACTTTTTTACATAATCATATTTATCAATCAACTCCTTATAAGAACTGGGTTTCACCGGGCAGTGGTGCACGCCTTTAGTCCCAGCACTTGGGAGGCAGAGGCAGGAGGATTTTTGAGTTCGAGGCCAGCCTGGTCTACAGAGTTCCAGGACAGCCAGGGCTACACAGAGAAACCCTGTCTTGAAAAACCAAAAAAAAAAAAAAAAAAAAAAAGAACTGGGTTTCATGATATCATGCTGGGGAAGGTTTTCTCAATTTTTCTTCTAATGCTTTGATAGTTTTATATCCACCTGCAATTCATGTGGTTCTGGAAGTGAGGTTGTAGAATATTACTTAGTTAAGTGGGTCTCCAGTTATCCCAAGACCATCAAGTGAAGAGTCCATTTTCCCATTTGGCCTCCAGTGCAGACCTTTGTGTGCACTAACATTGCATGTAGTCTATGTCCATTTGCAAGCAAGGAAACGGAAGCCTAATGTACTTGCTTGGGATTGCACCAGGAACTAGGGACTGAGTCCAGGTTTGGAGACCAAGTCTCTGTTCGTTTGTGTACAAGCTGCCAGACAAATCAGCAAGAATCAGCACCCAGCTGGAGAGGAAGGAGCAGGTTGATTGAAGAGTGAGCCCAGCAGCAGGGCTCACGATGCTGATCTTTTAAGCTGCGTGGAGGGCATAGGGCGATTTCTGGAGGTCACATGGCAAATTGTGGGTCAGAGGCCACTTCCCAGCCTCAGGAGATGGAGAGTTTTACTGCAGTGGCCTGCACGACTTGAGATATGTCCAAGTGGACGTGGTACCCAGGTATAGGGGCACTTAGGTTAAAAATTTCAGAACCAGGATTTGAGAGAAGAAACAGTAGCATCTTAATAGGTGGTCTCAGGAAATAAGAGCAGGGCAGTGTCAAGGGTGAGTCTCAGGTGTCCACTTGGATAACCTGGGGTATGTGGTGCCATCCTTACCATAACAGGACCAACCGGATGAGACATGGCAAAGGTTAGTTAGAGTGTTCCCTTGGGGCCAACTGGATAGAGATGTTCACTGAGCAGTGGATGTGGGTTCATGGAGGCCAGCATAAGCCCTTCCCTGGTGGAGGTTGAATAAACTAGGAAAAGACAGGCAGGCCAAGATGGAAGGCATTGGGTGTGAAATGCAAACCACCAATAGTCAGGGGGTAGAGCACAGAGTCTGAAAACCCTTCTCCAACAACCAGAAACATTGGTACCAAGAAGTGAGGACTTTTTAGTCCAAGCAAAGAAACCTGTAAACTAAAAGCCCATTGGCACTGTGGTATACTGTTGTCATTGTCCCAGAGGCTGGTGACAATTTATTACACCGTTCATGGAAGAGGGAGGGCCGTGTGACCTGCTCTGCAGACAGAGGGCAACTGCAGAGAAGTCATGTGGTAAACCATGGGAACAGAAACCCACTTCTCAGGAGCGCCTTCTAGAGTCACCATGGATGGTGGAGTTTGAAGCACTGGGAGCGAGACTGGCTACATGGAGAGAGCCCAGCTGGAAGCTGGCCGAGGCTGAATTCACATATGACGGGGAGAGAAAATAGGAATCCAGATCTCTCAGAGACCTGGGAGCAAAGGAATAACATTAAAAGGTGTTTTAGGACAAATTGTCTGACAGGCAGGGGAGAATAGAGTCCTGTGGTAGTTTGGGAGGAATAGTCAATTATCAAATATTTCCTAGGGATGATTTCATATTGAGCATTTGGTATAAGCAGAGGAATAGAGAAACCCTAAAGGCAGACCTGAGATGATGTCTTGGTTAGCTTTAACAGTCAACTTTTCACAGCCTGGAGTCACCTGAGAAGAGACCCTCAATTGAGGGATCACCTAAACCAGATCAGCCTGTAGGCATGTCTCTGGGATCATGTCTTGATTGTTAATTGATGTGAGAGGCCTAGTCTACTGTGAGCAGTACCATTACCTAGACAGGGAGTCATGAACTGTCTAGGAAAGCTAGCTGAGAATAAGCCTGTCTCTAGACTGGCTAGCAAACAGCACCCATGAAGGTTTCTTCTGTATTTCCTGGCTGTGAATGAGTTCTTTGGTGGGAGGTAATGTGTGTTATAGCAAGCAGGCTGGCCTGTAAGTTCCTGCCTTGACTTCCCATACTGACGAACAATCATCTGGGATCATAAGCCCAATAAACCCTCTTCTTCCTAAGCTGCTTCTGGTCAGAATGTTTTAGTACAGTATCGAAAACAAAACTAGAACACAGAATAATTCAGGGAAAACTTGTAGAGGAGTTGGGTTTTGAAGAATAAATCAGAATTTGCCAAACTCCTTTCTGTGTAGAAATGCCTCTATTTATCTCTAGAAATATATGGAAAAGTCAAAGAAAGGTTGGGTTATGCAGTAACTGGGATGGACCACGCGTCCATCTTCACGGGCAGCTGCCATCTTGGTTCTGGCACACAGTAGTAAACTGTGCATGCCCTCCCACCATCCCTCAAGCAAATGAAGAGCATAAGGATCACAGAACCAGCTAATACATAGGGAGAAGGGAAAATGGCTGGATATGAGCAAGGCATGACAGCACATGTGCGTGACGATGCCATCATGACACCCACTACTTTGTACACCCCAAAACTTTAAAATTCTTTTTTTTTCTTTTTTTTTTGGTTTTTGGTTTTTCGAGACAGGGTTTCTCTGTGTAGCCCTGGCTGTCCTGGAACTCACTCTGTAGACCAGGCTGGCCTCCAACTCAGAAATCCGCCTGCCTCTGCCTCCCAAGTGCTGGGATTAAAGGCGTGCGCCACCACTGCCCAGCTTTAAAATTCTTAATAAGAAAAACATTTGGACGATTGAAAGAAAAAAATAACATGTCAAAAGTTCAGTGCTGGGGACCCCAAGACCACTGGTGACCCCAAGATCACTGACAAAGTTGCTACAGATGCTCACTGTTAAGCCTGGCTGCTTCTCGGAGTTCTAACTCAGAAGCTTAACTTTTCCTTTCCCCTTTCTAGCTCCTCATTGAATACCAGCCAAAATCCTAAACACACCCCAACACCCTGGACTTTCTCATGGCTGACAACCTCCCATCCCCCACACCCACACCCCCACCCTTCCCACACCCACACCCTCCCCACCCTTCCCATTCCCCCTCTCCAACCCCATCCTCCGCCCTATTTTCCTGGTAGCTGGATAATTTATAGCCTGCCTGCCCTGTTGTTTTTATTTCAAACTCCAATAAAATGATACTTAAACTTAAGTCAGGAAAGGGTTCAAAGTGTGTGGTGTGTCCTGGTTTGCTTTCTGTTGCTGTGATAAACGCCATGACCACCTCCAAGTCACTGGCCATCATTGAAGGAAGTCGGGGCAGCCATCTGAAGCAGAAAGAGCTTGCCCTCCCTCCAACCTTTCCCTCTCCTCCCTCACACCTAACCTAGCTTTCTTATATGGCCAGGCATACCTACCTAGGGACGGTGCTGCCCACAGTGGGCTGGGCCTTCCCACATCAATCATCAGTCAAGATAATCTCTCACAGATGTGGCCACTGGTCACTCTGATCTAGGCTATTTCTCTAAGACTCCTTTCCAGGCAACTCTATGTTGTGTCAAGTTGATAATAGAAACTAATCAGTCCGTAATGAAACATGCTTGTTGTCGTGGCTACTTAACCTAGAAGGGAGGATTGCTTGTGCCTAAGCAATATAACAATAACCCATTGCAAAAAAATTTTAGGAATCCAGAGGTAGGTGTGGTAGCACACACCTTTAAATTCAGCAGTCATGACACTGAGGCAGGAGGATCAAGATTTCAAGACCAGCATCTCTGTGACATAGAGAGTTTAAAGCCAGACTGGGCCATGTGGTAAGTTTAAGACTAACCTGGGCAACACAGAGAAACTCTGCCTCAATTGAAAACAGTCCTCAGAATATACTAAACACACAGACATTCAAAGTTCCTCATTATCTTACTAGACTTGTGTATGTATTTGTGTGGGTGTAAGTATAAGTGTTTGGGGTTGTGTGTGCGACGCTCTACCTGAGTGAGCTTGTGTGTGTGGGAGTGATTGTGCGTGGGTGCACATGTGTAAGCCTGTGGGTGTGGCTGTGGATACGCGACAATGTGGGAATGCGTTTGGGTGTCTTGTGTGAGTGTGTAAATATGTGCTTTGCACATACACAAAATACACATGTGTGAGTATGTAGTTGTGTGACACTGCAAATCAGTGAGTGTGTATGTAAGTTTGTGGTTGTGTATATGACTGTATGTGTCAGAGAGCATGCATGTGCGTGAGTGTGAGTGTGTATATACACGAGTGAAGGTGAGCATGCCACTGCACATGTATGGACCTGAGTGTGTACGTGTGAGTATGAATGTATATTTATGCATGTGTGCGCATGTACTGACTTATGTATATATGTGAGAACGTAAGTGTGTATATGTGTTTGTGTGTATCCATCGGTATGTGTGGGTGTCTGTATGTATGTTAGCGTGAGGGTGTATACACACATATGTTGGTGTACACAGATGAGTGTGTGCCTCTGTGTGATTGTGTGGGTGTGAGAATGTGTTGTGAGTGTGCCTTCGGGTGTATAAGTGTGTGTGGGAATAAGAACACATGGGGATATGTATGTGTGCACGTGGGGGTGGCTGTGGCTGTGTCAGTGTGTGTGCGTGAGCGTGCGGATCTGTGTTTATAAGTGTGTTAGTATGTGGGGGGTGTAAATGTACATATCTGTATATATGGATGTATTGCATATTTCTAATGTCTATGTTTTTCTTTTGAGTGTGACTAGGTGTGCATGCATGTGTTTTACACTGGTCTTGTGTGAATCCGTGTGAGTGTGGGTCTGTGGGTTTGCATGTATGTGTATATGAAATTGTATGTATTTGTAAGAGAGTCTGAGTGTGTGTAGGTGTGTGAGTGTGTATGAGGGTATTTGAATGTGTGTGAGGATATGTGCTGTGTGAGAGTGTGTGTGTGTGTGTGTGTGTGTGTGTGTAAGTGTGTGCATATGTTTCAGTATTTGTGTTTGAGTGTTCATGAATCAATGTGAGTGAATGCATATGGATGTGTATAGAAATGTAAATGGTTGTGTGACTCTGTGTGTGTGTGTGTGAGTGTGTGTGCTGGGGTATGAGTGTGTGTGTGTGAGTGTGTGTGCGCCAGGGTATGAATGTGTGTGAGTGTGTGTGCCAGGGTGTGAATGTGTGTGAGTGTGTGTGCCAGGGTGTGAATGTGTGTGAGTGTGTGTGTGCCAGGGTATGAATGTGTGTGAGTGTGTGTGTGCCAGGGTATGAGTGTGTGTGTGTGTGAGTGTGTGTGTGCCAGGGTATGAATGTGTGTGTGTGTGTATAACTGAGTATAAATATGGGAATACTAGTGTGTGTATGTGTATACATGTACATGCTTGTGTGTGCATTTGTGAATCTGTGTATTTGTGTAAGTGTGTATATGTCAGTATCTGTGTGTACATGTGTGAATAGCTGTGTGTAGATATGTATGTCTGTATAGGTTTGTGGGTGAATGTGTGTATCTATACCTGTGTGTATGTGTGTATGTACAGATATGACTGTGTGTTTGTGTGTGGGTGAATGCGTGTATAAGTACTGTGTGAATGTGCGTGAGCGTGGCTTGAGTGTGTGTGTTTGTAGTTATTGGGGGTACAGGTTTGTGAGTGGCGTGACCGTGTGTCAGAGTCTATGTTTGAGTGTGAGAGAATGTGTGTGTTTTTACGTGTGTATGTATGGGTAAGTACTCAAGGGTTGTGTGTATATGATGTGTCCATTTGATTTAGCGTGGGTGTGGACTGTGTGTGTGTGTATCTGGGTCTATCTGCTGCTGTGTGCGAGGGTGTGTATGCATATTTGTGTGTTATGAGTATCAGCACATGCGAGTTCGTGGATAACTTGTGAGGGAGATTTGAGTGTGTATAAGTGTGTGAATGTGTATGAGTGTGTGTCCAAGTGTGTGTACTTGTGAGTGTTTGTGTGTGCATGTAGGAGGGTGTTGTGAATGTGAGTATTAAGTGTGTGTGTGTTTGTGTAAAAGCCCTTGATGTGGATAAGGGTTAAATAGTCACAATAAGTCATACAAAATGTGAAGAATGCTATCTAGCCAAAAAAAAAAAAAAAAAGTATTTAAAAACATATTTAAAATGTACAATGTCTGTTAGTAAGACGGCTTGGCAAGTAAGAACATTTACCACGCGAGCCTGACAACCAGAGGCTAATCCTCAGGACTCACAAACGGGACCCACACTGGAGTGCTAGCATACTCTCTCTCGCTAATGATGATGGTGATGATGGGGGTGGTGATGATGATGATGGTGGTGATAGTGAGACTTTTAAGAATTACAGTTGTATCCTAGATGTGGTAATCACACCTTTAATCCCAGCAGTGGGGTTGCAGAGGCAGGTGACTCTCTGTGAGTTCAAGGACAGCCTGGGCTACATAGTAAATTACAGGCTAGTCAGGACTACATAAAGAAACCCTCTATCAACAAAACAAAGCAAGACAAAATAAAACAAAAAATTACAATGGCTGTGTATCTTAGTTGAGGTTTTATTGCTGTGAGGAGACCCTATGACCAAGCCAACTCTTATAAAGGCAAACATTTAATTGGGACTGGCTTTCAGTTTCAGAGGTTCAGTCCATTACCATCGTGGCTGGAACCATGGAAGCACACAGGCAGACGTGGTGCTGGAGAAGGAGCTGAGAGTTCCACATCCTGATCCACAGGCAGTAAGAAGACTGTGACTGGGCATAACCTAAGCATATATAACCTCAAAGCCCACCCCCACAGTGACACACTTTCTCCAACAAGGCCACACCCACTCCAGCAAGACCACACCTCCTAATCGTGCCACTCCCTATGACCAAGCATTCAAACTCATGAGTCTATGGGGGCCGCACCTATTCCAACCACCACACTGTGGTTCCTATTAACCCTGCAGCGTGCTAGCCAGAGGGGTGCAGGGGGCAATGGCTCTGCTTGGGTTGATCTTTCTAGACATGCGTTGAACAGGTGAACAGATGAGTGAGTGAATGAACTCGTCACTTTGCCGTCAGTGACCAACTGACACGTTCATTCCATGTTTCTGGCCTGATATTTGTTTGGTGCAACGGTAGCAAAGGACGGTCTTTTCCCTGAGAGCGGTTGCTAACTCAGCACCCTTGGAGGCTGAATCTATGAGAACTACAAATCCCAGAATCTCCTGCCAGATCCCACCAACAAGAATCCCAAGAAATGGGCAGGAACGAAGAGAAGAACAAACTCAAAACTTAGCAGTGGTTTCAGAGTTTGCTGAGAACCCCTGGGCGTGGTCTACAGAGGCTGCGATCTCCATTCAGGCCAAGCCTGCAGCCTCCTGGCTCTGAATGGCATGGCTGTTCTGAGTGCTGGGATATGAGCCTTCCCCTTCCTTCTCCAGCTCCTCAGCAGTTTTGTGATGCTTTACTCTCTGGATGAAGAGTCCTACTGGCAGACACAGCTAGCAAGTTATCAGTCATCCTGACTACACCACAACGAAACACCTTCTTTTAATGGGGAAATGACAGATCTCCCCAAAAATCCACCATCAGGATTTTACTGACTTCTAATGCCCCCCACAAACCCCAGCCAACTGAAAGTGAGTAGGACTGCCCCGGAACATGTAAAGCAGGCGTGACTCCTCTCGGACTGAGCATATTGCTACCTTTGGGGGTCTCCTTTGAGCTGGGAGGATCTAATAAGAACTGGCTGTGGCTGCACGAACAGTGAGACACCGTATAAAAGAATCTAGAGTGCAGCTCATGCCTTTAACCCTAGCACGTGGGAGGCAGAGGCAGCCTCTCTGACTCCAGCGCGGTCTGCAGAGCCAGCTCCAGGACAGCCAGGGCTGCATAGAGAAGCCCTGTCACAAAAGGAGAAGAGAGAGACAGAGACAGAGAGAGAGAGAGAGAGAGACAGAGAAACGGGGGAGGGGAAGGATGAGGAGGGGGAAGTGGAGGAAGGGGAGGAGAAAAAGAGAAGGAGGAAGAAGGAGGAGGAGGAGGAGGAGGAGGAAGAGGAAGAAGAAGAAGAAGAAGAAGAAGAAGAAGAAGAAGAAGAAGAAGAAGAAGAAGAAGAAGAAGAAGAAGAAGAAGAAGAAGAAGAAGACAATCTCAAGGTTCTTGGCACTCATGTGTAGGCTCACAATTGTCTGTAACTCCAGTTCCAGGGGAACTGACACTCTCTGCAGGCACTGCATGAACATGTCTCACAGAACACATGCAGACAGAGCATACATACACATAAAATATCCCCCTCCAAAAACCAAAACAAAACAAAAGGGGGGGGGGACCATCACTTCCATAGAATTTACAGTATTGGTACATTAAGTCATTGAATAATGACGTATTGTCATTGTTTCTGTTTGCAAGTGAGAACACAGAGGTGTGAAGCGTTAGAGGCAAATGTGAACCCAGCCATCCCGGGTCTCAGAGCATGCTTAGAACTCAGACTCACAGCTGCTTCACTGCAGACTCCAATAGCCAAACACAGGAGACAGAATATTATTCTTCACATTTCTGTTTGCTTCCTGCTGCTGCTGTGACAATTACCACAAACTCCTGACTTTAAACAATGTAAGTTTGCTCTCTGGCAGTTCTGCAGGTCAGAATCCCAGTACCACCAGGAGCTGCATTCCTTCCGAAACCCAGGAGACGTGGTCTGTCCCCTTGCTTTTTTTCAGCTGCTCTAAGCAGCTTGCATTCCTTGGCTTGCCAACCCCTCTGTCAAACCCGGCAATGTCTGATTTCTGGATATGATGGCTGCACCGGGAAATCTAAGAAAATCCGTGTCCCGATCCTGAATTACACCTGCAGTGTCCTGTTTACCACGTTCCAAAGCTCTGGACACCAGAATCTTTGTGGCTTGTTACTCAGACTCCCATGATGCTCTGGGGAGAGCTCACCACTGGGAAGGGTGGAAAAGAACTTCATCCCCAGTACAGATATGAGGAAGCTGGGGTCATTTTTCAAAGGCCTAGGCCACCTGCTCTTAAATCTTCCCCTGATACCTCAGTGTGCCCTGGATCTTAGTAGATAACAGGGGTGAGATCCTTGGGGGCCCTCACAGCTCCTCCCCAGAGCAAGGCTGTCCTCCTCCCCAGCTGGGCAAGGCTGGCTTGCCAGTCTCTTTCCAGGGTGGGGTTGGCTTTCCTACAAGAAAACAGACAGGACAGCTGGCCCCTCCCCCAACAAGAGAACTAAGGCCTGTGAGATGGCTCGGTGCAAAAAGGTGCTTGCCACCAAGTTTGACAACCTGAGTTCAATCCCACATAGTGGAAGGACAGAATGGATTAGCATAGCTGCTGATCTTCATATGTGCACCCAGGTACAAGTGCCCAGCAGATGCATATACACAGATAGACAGATAAAATGTAAAGTTAATTAATTAATGAAATACTAAGAAATAGACTAAAGCACTAAAAACTTGTAAAAAGGGCCCCTAGGGGTCCTCTTTCATTTCATCAGGCCATAGAAAGTGAGGTGTGGCCCAGTAAGAGGCCCACTTCAGAGTGTCCCCTGCTGTAGGGTGCTGTGGGGGTCTTGAATGTCCCTGTGATGAAGACTTGGTCACAGGGCATTTTTCCATAAAGACAGAAGTTGACTGAGATGCCCTCCCATTGCGGTCTTCAGGAGACAGCTTGGGACCGGGGAGGTCAGGGGGTCGTTGTGTGGGGAACTCAGTAGCCGCAGACTCCTAGTCACTCTTCTCTGGAGCTCAGCCTTTGCCAACATCCTGCCCTGGCTCCTCCTCGCCTGACTGTATGTACCAGCATTTTTGACCGGAGCCCCTGAAACTGTGAAATCAGGCTGGAGAGGCCCAGGGAGATGCTGGCAGGTGCGGCTTGAGCCCACTGCCCCATGGCTTGCTGCCCACTGGGAACGGCCATGAACAGCTATTGCTTTCTTGGGTTTGCTGGCTTGTCTTTGGTTTGTGCAGTACAGGGGACGGACCTCAAGCATGCTGGGTAACTCCTGCTGAACTCCCGGTGTGTACACGGGCGTACGTAGCGCCTCTCTTTCAGCAGAGCCTTCTCCTCACTCTGCAGTCCACACAGTCACACAGTAAAGCACTGCCTGACACTTCTCTCTTCGTGTCATGCTGCTGGCTGAGGCGCCCCTTCTCAGAGAGGCATCTGAGTCTCCAGCCTGCCAGGAGTTTCTCCCTCACAGCCTGGAGGAGCACACACTGTGTCAAACAGGAATTCAGTTCTGCGGTTTGCCCATAAGCTGCCAGCTGAGGAGGGTTTGTTTACATAGCAACCCTCTCACCTCTTGACAACAGCAGCCTGGAGCCAAGCTCCAGGGTGACAGGTATGGGCAGTGATTTGCTGCAATGGGTTTTGTCCCATCCCCCAGGACTGCCATCTGTCCCTCAGGAGCCTGATCTGATCTGATCTACAAATCGTGCCTCACCCACTGGGCCTCCTTCAGAGCAGACCTCCCCTCCCCCCTGAGGACCTTTCTGGGGCCAAGCAAGGGCCCCAGGGTAGCAGCCCTGTCCTTGAGATCCATAGTGAGCAAGGAAGAGGGAGTGTTAAGAGGAAGCAGGAATAAGGGGGTGCTGAGCATGGTCCGAGAGAGGCAGAGCTAGAACCCATTGCTGTCACAGCAGGAAGCAGAGGTGGCCCCAGGCCCCAGCTGAGTCCTTCCCAAAGGCCACAGCTAAGCAGCCAGTTACCCTGCTTACCATCCTGAGGCAAAACTCACCCTCCAGGATGTGAGCAGAGACCTAAAGATGATAGAGCCCGATCTTGACATCTCACAGATAAGAGGAAACTGAGGCCCACAATGCCCAGTGACTTGCTTACAATCAGGCAGTGATGGGAGAGGGGGGGGGCAGGCTTTAGGGCTCACAGAACACCAAAACAGTGTGAAGCACTCTGCCCTATTAACCAAAAAGGTTTGTTCACTTGCCTGTTTTGAGACCGGATCTTACTATGTAGTAGCCCTGACTGGCCTAGAACTCCGAATAGACCAAGACGCCTTCAACTGTGCGGTGACCCTCCTGGCTGTCTTTCAAGTGTTTGAATTATAGGTGTGTGCAACTTTGCTTGGCTAGCAAGTCTGTCTTTTGACCTTTCTGGCTCAAGGGTTACGGTATCTGGCAAGAAAGGAACCTGCCCATATTTTCAAGCATTCCAGAACATTTCTAGGTGAGCCAAATTCTTCTGCTGATCTCTCTCAGGCTCTTCCCACCCTCTCAAGCTGGCTCAGAGGCAGTCTGGTAGCCCCCATGCCCTCTCCGCCTTTCATATCAGAAGTTCAACATCAGCTTGCTCCTTCAAATTCGATCCACACTGCAACTGACCTGAAACCCCTGCCCATCGGAGTTTGGTGCAACTGTCTGGCCTTTCTCCGGGGACAGCCAGTCTAGCCTTGACATTCGCCCTTTATTTTTGCTTACCCCCTCTCAGTATCCTTCCCAGTATGCCCCATGCCCAGAAGACTATTCCAAGGCTTTCCTGGAAGGCTGAAGGGCTTGGAGGTGAGCCACAGGTTGGCAGGAAGCTGTCCTGCAGATCATTCCCAGCCACCGTCCCCAGGGTGCCAGTCAGTCTCTCTCCATTCTGCCTCTGCACATTAGTGGCTCCCCGACAGGTCCCCATTGGGTTGGAGTTCCTCTCATTGTTTCTGTGTCCAGAAGGACTTTGTCCTCCTAATTCAGTTACTCAGCTGTGGTCTGTCATAGAAATTTAATAGAGGCCAAGTAGCCAAGCCAATGGCCAGAGTTAGAAAGAAACTGAAACGTTCTGAAACTATTTTCTGCTTACTCTCTGGTAAACTTCTCTCACATCTGGCCTCCTGAGGGTACAGAGACCCAAGCAGGGATAAGTGCTGCTGCCCAGGCCAACACTCAAGAAGGAGGGGTCTGGTTTCCAGAGCATAGGGACCAGGCCTGTATGCAGCCTTGTAAGCCAAAGAGAAGGAAGATGAGCCATGGGGTCTGTACCCTTATGCATAGGAGCAGGATAGTCCAGAGGTGAGTGGCAGATGCCTGAGCTGTGGGCTGACATCTGAGAGACGTTGTCTAGGATACACGTGAAAGGCTTGGTGATGTCCTGTTTCTGGGATGGATAGATGTTGGGGAACACTTCAAACCAGAGACACCCAAAAAAGTTTTGTACTACTCAAGCCTCTTTCAATGGAAGTGACAAAAGAACCCAGTTATCCACAACAAGTCACAGAAAGACAGATGCAGGCATGCCTCAGAAGTCAGGAGATGGGGTGCTTCTGGTCTCAGTCTTTCCCTACTCTCCTCTGTGAGTGCGTTTGCTCTCACTTCCCATTCGTAACCGGAAAACTGGCTTCCGACGACTCCAAGGTCTACTTTAAAAGTCCATGAAAACCAAACTCTTCTTTCTGTGCTCTATAGGGAAGCTATCTCCAGAAGAGGACTCTGGGTGACCTGCCTAGTCAGAGCTCACCCCTGGTCAGCCTATTGTGGAAAGGGGAAAGACCTTCAAGATGGTAGATTCCATTCAGATTCTTGGCAGGGCTGGCAGGAGGTGCCAGTACCCGAGTGGTGGGTAGAGGTCTTTGTGGGTGCTCATGTCCTTAGAGCCACAGACTAACTGGGGTGAGCAGGAGTTACAAATGTCCAGGTCTCCTAGAACACAGAGAATATGTGGTTAATGGCAGAAAGGCAGGGCAGGACTCGGTCCTTCTGAGAGGACTTGAGGGTGGGGGGAACAGAAGTCAGGGAGGATTCGGCAGGCCTGAGGTCAGGCCGCTGACAGGTGAGTGGGGGTTTCCAGGTTGAGTGAGGTTCCAAGGGGATCATTACCTTACTCTGCTTGCTAAAACGGCAGTGTGGCTGGGTAAGGCGGCCTACAGCCGCACAGTCTCAGTGCTGGGAAGCCTATACCTGGAAGATCATTTGAGGTCAAGGTGACCAGTAGATACATAGCAAGTTTTAGGCCAACCTGGGTTACATGAGACCCTGTTTTAAAAAACAAACAAACAAACAAACAAAAAAGCAAAATCTAAAAATAATATAGAAATAAAAAAGATGGCAGTATCCATAAAACTTCAGGATACCTGCTGGAAATTAATCTTAATACTATGATGCTACATTTAAATACTGAAAAATAGAATATTATTTATTGTTTCTCACAGGTTGCAAAACCTACATTGGGGTCTGCTGGTGAGTTTGATGGCAGCTGGGAGTTTATCCTGGGATAAAGCCCCCACCCTCTTCGTCCCCCAGAGCATGAGCAGGTGCAGCCTTGTGGTACTGACACCACAGAGACTCCTGGGCATCTCTTTAATCACTGTGTGGCCTCTCCATGTGATTTCCTCTGCACAGAGGCTTTGGAAACCCAGCCTTCTTCCTCACTGGCTTGAGCTCCGGAGGTACACATGCAGAGAGGCAAACAGAAGCCATTTTACCTGCTACCATCTGTCTCAGAAGTCACATAGAACCTCTGTAGCATAGAACTTGATTGATGGAGGTAATTTCATAGGCTCGCCCAGCCTCAGAGCCGTGTTGGGATGTAAATGTCTCCCATGTGTTAGAGACTGGGTCTCAGGCTGGTGTTAATAGAAAATGAGGCCTAATAGAAGGTCCTCAGGTCACTGTAGGGCATTCCCCTAAAAGGAATTGTGAAACTCTAGTCTTCTTCTCTTCTTGCTGTTGCTTGGGTCCATGTCTGTCTTTTATATAAATGTTCATTTCCAATAACTATGGCTAGAAACCTAGAGTCGGGGTAGTAGAAGTATTGTCATACAGACATCCCAAAGCTGGTCCCCCCCCTCGGCTCTGAGTCCCAGTTTTGCACACATATGTTTTTCGCATTGGGGTGTGGGTAGGCACTCTGTCCCGGGTCTGCTGTGGTGAGTGACAGAAACAGGAGAGCACATCAGGCAGGCGCACTGAGGGAGGGTCATGTCTTTGCTCACACCCTGCATAGGGTTGGTTTGGTCAGAGATTACCTTCACTGTGCTTGACTACCTAGGACTTCTGCTTGGCTTTGTAGCTACAGAACAGGGGGTGACCCATGTGGACGGGGCTGGGATGGTACAGACCCACAGCCTCATTGGCCGAGAGCTCAGAGGCACATGGTACAAAGGCGAGGCTCGAGCTCACTGTGCTTGTAGAGGTGGATGCTGCTCACACAGAAAGGCTGTGCCCCTCGAGCCGACGTCTCCTAGTGCATGGCCAGGTATGTGTCCATGCCCATGTCCTGGCCACTGGTACAGTTTCAGTCCTGTGTGCTTGGTAACATGGTACTTTTTTAATTTACATTTTTAGAATTTTTGTGCATGTAGAGGGGGCTGCTCAAATGCCACAAGTCATATGTGGAGGTCAGAGATCTAGGAGTTGGTTCTCTCCTTCCACCATGGGGATTCTGGGAATCAGACTCGGCTCATCAAGCTTGGTGCCGGGCACCGACTTGAGAAGGTGTAGGACCTTCTCTTTCACGTTTGCTTCCAGACCACAAAGTGAGCAAGTTTCTGTACCATACACTTACCATCATCATCATGTGGCACCCTTACCAGAGGCCAAAACCATGAATCCAAAATAACCCTTTTCTCTTTGTCTTAAGGTTTCTGTTGCTGTGCAGAGACATCATAACCGCAGCAACTCTGTTTACTCGTCTATCTGTCTATCTATCTATCTATCTATCTATCTATCTATCTATCTATCTATCTATCTAATTCACTTTACATCCTGATCACAGTCCCCTCCCTCCTCTCCTCCTAGCCCCACCCTTACAAATCCCTCCCCCCATTTCCTCCTCCCCTTTATCAGAGAAGGGGAAGCCTCCTTGGGTACCACCCCACCCTGGGACTTTTAGTCCCTGCAGGGCTAGGCACATCTTCTCCCACTGAGGCCCAACCAGGCAGTCTGGGTAGAGGGAAGGGGAACCAATGACAGGCAACAGAGACAGCTCCCACTCCTCTTGTTCAGGAACCCACATGAAGACCAAGCTGCACATTTGCTACAGATGTGTAGGGGTGACCACAACAACTCTTATAAAGGAAAGAATTTAACTGAGGGTGGCTTACAGTTTAGAGGTTTAATCCATTATGATTATGGCAGGAAGCATGGTGGCATGCAGGCAGAGGTGGTGCTGGAGAAGTAGAGAGTTCTAAATCTTGATCCACAGAAAGTAGGAAGTGAACTAGTTTGAGCTTCTAAGACCTCAAAGCCCACCCCCTAGTGACGTACTTCCTCCAGCAAGGCCACCCCTACTCTACCAAGGTCACACCTTTCCTAAGAGTGCCACTCTCTATGGGCCAAGCATTCAAACATGTGAGTCTATGGGGGCCATCCCTATTCAAACCACCACACTCTTTATAAGTTAATTGTCTCTGGTATTTTGTTTTTGTGATGGAGAGCAGACTAACACAAATGAAATAATGGCTCATACCCCAGCTATCT
Source organism: Uromys caudimaculatus (assembly GCA_028551405.1). NCBI lineage: Eukaryota > Metazoa > Chordata > Mammalia > Rodentia > Muridae > Uromys > Uromys caudimaculatus. Next base: position 58,095,265 of record CM052718.1, on the reverse strand, counting down.
GTAGAAGAATATCAACACTGCACCACAGAATGAGCATACAGGATGGATGCATCTTGGTGTGGCTGACTTTGGGGAGCTGTAGTGTGTAGTTTTTGCTAACCCACTTTAAGTTCTGCGTGGACCATGCTACCAGCCCCACCCAGGTTCCCTTGGATCCTCGGATGAAAGACACATGCCCATTAGTATATTTTCAACCTGCCTTCTTGGCTCAATTGTTGGGCACTACCAATCTACCATAGCTAGTGTGTCTTTCCCAATAATCTTAACTCAGCACCTCTCAATCTGCCCTCAGCTTCAATTGCTCAGTTACTTTTAGTCCCAGCTCAGTACCCTAACCTTCCATGTGGAGAAGTGGCCTATGGCTGCTCCACCAGAGATCTCACATGGCTGGTCACCTTTTCTCCCTCCAAAGCATGGTGAAAACTCCTTTCCTCTTTGCATCTCCTCTCCTCCCCTGAGGGGACCTGAAAGTACTGCCTCTTTCCTTCTGCCCATCAATTGGCCCCTGGCATCTTTACTGACAGATCAAGAACCAATTGGGGAACAGGACCTTAGCATCAGAACCATCCCCTACACTTCACCTTTTTTATCCAAACAAAACAAAACAAAACAAAAAAAACCCAAAAAACAAAAAACAATTCTTCTCCCAGACATAAACTGAACAAAACCATACAATCTATGTAAATTGCAAAGTATGATATATAATTAACATCTAGTCTATCTTATTTGTCAGTTAGATAAAGTACTCTACCATCATTTCTAACTTAAGGAATTATAATTTTATCCCTGGATTATGTTTATATTTTAGCCTGTAGCGTCATCTGAAAACCATGTCTTCCACTCTATAACCTCTCTCTCAATGTTAAGCAACTTGAGTTTGATTATGAGACAATAACCAGTCTTCAACCCTGTCAGAAATCTGAGAATGACTTAAACATTACCTGGTTATATAGGAAGCCCCAAACACAGCTTCTCAAACTTAAATAATTGTGCAGACAGCTAGATACCTGAACAGACCCCTAATTTCTTAATGTTGGCGTATCTGTCTTTAGTCTTTAGGCCTAGGATCAGCCGACAAACCTTTGCAAAGCAGGATTGTGAAGGACTATTTACACTGACTTGGCAGAGCTATCCGTTGACTATTCCGCATAGTGTGTCCTTTGCCCAGAAAGTATTTTGTTGGCAGATGAAATGGGCAATTTCTGCCCCGTGGCTACCTTGCCACAATAAGCAACCTCACCTGGAGGTAAAGACGCCATTTTTTTCTTTGAAGGAGAATGGGGAAACTGTCCGGAGCAGACATGCCTCTTTGTCAAATGATTAAATAAAATTAAATGCCACATTCGGTGGATTTCTGATGTTTTTGAAGACTATATAAATAAAATATCTTGAACTGTTAAACTTTAGCTACCCTTAGCCATTTCTATTTGAGTATATTGAAGGTACTTTACTATAATTAAATCAGAATCTAACATAACCGTGAGTTTGCTATCTGGGCCTTAACATGCATTACTTAGTCATCTGAAACAGTTTGTAACAGCAGCTATTAGAAGGACTGAGTCTAAGCCTCCTATTCTTAAATGAGTGCATAGGCACAATACCTATCTAAGAGTAATAACATTAATCTCAAATTTTGTATCAATATAAGAAATTCACACCAGTGAAAACCTTAATCTGTATCTTTATAAATTCTGTACCAATGTAAGAAATTATAACTTCAATTTATATCAATTATGAAGATTTCTATCAATTAAGATTATGGTAACACAATGTTTTGTTTAAGGATAAAATTTAATAATCCATCCCACATACCTTTTCCCTGTTCAAAATTATGACCATTTCCAAATTATCCTTTAAAATGTCAACCTATCTATAATTTGTAAAATAACCATTACCAGACACCCAAACAGGGAATTGGGTGATGACTCTCCATAGCTTCTTCCTGCTGAATATGGATGATAAGAAATTTTCTAAAGGGGCAAGTAGGGATACGAAAATTAGAAAAACTGGTTAGACTCAAGAAGGCTGGTTTTAGCATCTGTTATCCAGTCTCTGTATATTTGGAAGTTCCATCTAAAAGGTTGGATAAAGCAAGATGACCTGGAATCAGCAGCAGTCCTGTAAAGCTGTTCTGGAAGCAAGTCTCTGAACAGCATCAGGCAGCAGAGGGCTGGAACAGCAGGTCAGTTCAGCCTCCCAGTGGATGGGTCCTGTCAGAGCTGTAGATTCTATAATATATGAATCTCACAACCAAAACTTTAGTACCACTAAGATTTTGATGTGGATTGTGCAGGGTGCACAGATCAGTTAAGGATGAAATTCTGCTCCTTGTTTGAGCAGGTGAAAGACAGCTGTCTTTTTTATGAGCTAATTTTATTAATAACCAATTGTAATAAGTCTTCATTCATGTCATGTGAAGAATGGCACAATGAATCTTTACCTGTCCTATTTTGATTCTCTTGAATTTTTCTAGCTCTTCAGGAGGTCTCCCCCTGTCATATCTGATCCATATTACTCCGAATGGGGTCCAAAGCCTCTTCTCCTTTCCTGTCAACATAAATACAGAGCCTCTCTTCCAAAATAAGCCCTTAGTCCAGTAATATAACCACCAAACTCAAATACTTAATATCTCTATCTACTTACTGTATAAGTCTATTTCCAGGCTCTATTTGTCATACCAGGCAAAGAAATCCCATAAATCCCATGAGTAGACCATGTTCATAGATCCCAAGAAATTGTCCTTGCAAGACCTTTTCAAATTTTCTCTAAAGCATATTTTTCATTCAATCTCCCTAACTTCTCCCTTCTGTGGAGCTTAATATCTCTGCGTACTTACTATATGGGTCTATTTCCAGGCTCCCTCTTTCTGTAATTCTCAAGGCTTAAATTTCTACTGTCTGAGATAGGCTAGGCAACCTACCCTTTGCCATTGATCTAATTTTTTAAGATTGAATGCCTCAATATTTTTATTTCTCTCTAATTAACTTTAATTAAACTCCTTTCTGCGTACTGCATAAGCCTATTTTCAGGCTCTATCTATGTTGTACCAGGCAAAGAAATCCCATGAATAGACCATGTTCAAAGATCCCGGGAAATTGTCCTTGCAAAACTTTACATATCTTTAAGGCATTTTCTCATTTTTCTCCCTAACTTCTCTCTTCTGTGGAGCTTAACTTTTGCTGTGTCTATCAGCTGGCTCTCTGCCTCTCATCTTAAGCTCTCTGTATCAGTTCTGAAGAAATCCCCACGTGACTCGGCCAAAATCTGTATTCCTTTCTATCCTTAAAAACAATTAAGTCAAATTTTAAAAGTCTACCCTTTGGTTACCTGCTTGTAGGAGGCAGGCAGCTTTTACTGTGTGTCTCTCCCTGCCTTAGAGCAGCCTGCCTGTTTCTTTGCACAGCAGGAATTCCCAGTATCTCTGAGCTGAAGCTCTCCCTGCATTCCTTGGTTCAAGTTTTGTGTGTGCTGGAGCCATGTGACCTGCTCCACTTTGCTGAGAAACCAGATCTCCCCCCCTTATTAATCTGTATCAGTGTGTGTGTGTGTGTGTGTGTGTGTGTGTGTGTGTGTGTGTGTGTACCATCTGAGAATTCCTGAATTAATAATGGATTCTCGCCTTTCACGTTGCACGTCATCTGTTGCATGTAGTTTTTGCTACCCTGCTTTATGTTCTAGGCGAACCACGTTACCAGCCCCCATCCAGATTCCCTTGGATCCATGGATGAAACAAACACCCCCCACCCTCGTCCTCAGTCATTGGTCACTGGCATCTTTATTGATTGATCAAGAACCAATTGGGGAACAGGATCTTAGCATCAGAACCATTCCCTCCAGGGAACATGTCTACCCACAGCTCCCCCATGGTGTCATGATTCAGAAGCAAGAAAGGAACCAGCCTGGCATGGCTTTATCCCGAGCTGTGCCTCTTTGCTGCTGTGAGTCACACAACAGAGGAAACAAGCAGAGCACCATAGCCTCTCCTCACACTGCTCTCTCCACAGGACACTGAGCTTCTCAGAATCTTCTCCAAGCCTTACAAGCATGTATTTAAGAGTGAACAGGCTGGACATTTTCGACTTGCTTCTAGGACCACACTCACCTCAGCCACCCTGTGCCCCGGAGACTGGCCTGCACCAACTTGGCTCCTGGCCTCCTGGCCTCCAGGCTGAGTTTGCAAATGGAGCACTAGGCAGGGTGGAAGGGAGGGAGGGAGAGAGGGAGGGAGGGAGAGAGGGAGGGAGGCAGGTGCTAGTCTCCCCATCCCTTTGCTGGCTGTCCCAGGTGAGTGACTGTGGCATCTACTGGGAGACTCAACACCTTTGAGGATGTGGCTCTGCCTAGCTCTCCCTGCTCCTGGGCTCTGGCAGTGGTCGTGGAGCCTCATGGGTACTACATGTGGACCACCCAATCCACACCTGGTGGTGGCAAGCACCTTTAATCCCAAGCACTCAGGAGGCAGAGGCAAGTGGACCTCTAAGTGGAAATTTCTAGTTTTTTTGAAGACTCAGTTGTGTCATGTGATATTTTTCTGGAAACTCTTATAAGAGGATGTTCTGGTGAGGCAGACACTTGAAAGGACACACGATGTTTGGAAAGATATAAGTAGAACCCGACAGACAGTGACCGGTGCTCTTGCTTTGCTTTGTCTTGCAATGTTTCTCTGGTCTCCACGGGTCTTACTAGTCTTCACTTCTCGTGACTTCATAGACAGAAACATGCCAAAGAACTTCTCGTGGCATTCTGGCTGCTTCTTGCCAGTTCCTCAGACTTGTGCCAATTTGGTGGAGCCTCGTGGTTCTTCTGGAACAAGCTGCTGGTACTGATTCGTGTTTGGTGTTTGCCAACTGGACTGGACTCCCACTACTGATCCGTGTTTGGACTCACCGCAAAGAACTGCTTCTAAACAGGTCCACATCCCCTTGACCTATTAACCATCTTTCTCCCTTAACTTTGGTCAGTGGGGTGGAAGGGAGGCTGAAGCATTTAAGAACTCCTATTCAACTAGGTTTTGAAAAATCTAGGCCTAGAGTGCCTTATGAATGTGAGGTCAACCTGGTCTAAGACAGCTAGGACTACACAGAGGAACCCTGTCTCAAAAAACCAAAACCAAAACCAAACAAATCACCTAGCCCAAGTGTACTCTTAGGTATATGCACACTCATGGTTTTGTTGGGTTGTTTTTTTTTTTTTTACGGTGCTGAGAATTAGACACAAGGTCATGCCCATGCTGAGCAAGTGGTACATTTGTACTTCTAAAGAGTACTGCACTGTGCATGCTATTTTCTTACTGTTTCGTGTAAGTTTTTCCACGTCAGCAAACATGAGGCCCGGCTTGTTCATTTTAGTGTCTACTTGTACCTTCTAGAAAGCACACATCCCAGCCTGTGTGACTGCTCGTGACGGACATACAAGTGGTTGCCATCATTTGCTTCTGTCTAAACATTGACACCATGAACACATATACGCATGTGAGTCTGCCTGAGCTTGGCTTCCCTGGGACAATATCCCTAAGCCTACCCGAAGGCTGAAGGGTGCTTCTGAAGCCACATCTCTCTGGGTTTAAGTCCTATCTTCTCACTGGGTATGGTGGTGCACACACAAACCCCAGCATTTGGGAGGTGGATACAGGAGGATCGAGAGTTGGAAGTCACCCTCAGCTACCTCAGTGACTCTGAAGCTAGTCTGGTCTACATGAGACCCTTTAAAGAAACATACCCAGTCTCCTCTACCTCTGGCCATTGGATGCTGGCTTTACTTAATGCCCCACACCTCCCCATCACGCATCAGACTGTCAGTACCTTCTCTAGGGCAGTTGAGAGGGGCAATCAAAGAGCCAAAAATGGAAGCCATGTACACCCTCCAGCTCCTCCAACCCTCTCAGGTTCAATTTCTCCATTTGTAGGAATATTGCTTCCCTGGTCGAGTGGTTCTAAAGATGAACTCACCTACGGTTAAGAAGTTTAAATGAAACAATCCAAGCAAAGCGTTTAGCACCAGGCCTGGCCCATAGCTGGGGCTCCACAGACAACAGTTTCTGCCGTCAGTGCTCATGGTCTCTACTGTGATTCATGTTTTATCACAAGTGTTAGGGTCACCATCACCTTTACACGTATTATTTGTTATGTTGATTGTGGTTCTGAACAGCTGAAATTATTTGTTCAGAGTAATCTAGGTAGAAGAGCCCACTTAAATGGACCCTTCAGGGCTAGAAATGTACAGAGAAATACTGCTTATTAATGTGTTCCTTGTTATTTTCTATTGAAGAAATTAACCACAGCGCTTTCCTCAGCTGTAACGTGTGTTTAGGAGCTTGTGGGTGAATGGCTCTGTTGATGTTGGGTTTTTTGTTTTGGTTTAGTTTTGGGTTTTTGAGACAGTGTTTGTGTAGCCCTGGCTGTCCCGGAACCCTCTCTGTAGACCAGGCTAGCCTCAAACTCAGATCTGTCTTTTGACAGATTAAAAGTGTGAGCCACCATGTCCACCTGTCTTTAACAATTTTAGATCTATATTTTTATTTTATTAATTTATTTTTGAGACAGTGTTTCACTGTGTAGCCCTGGAAGTCACTATCTAGATGAGACTGTTCTTGAACTCAGAGATCCACCTGCCTCTGCCTCTGAGTGCTGGGATTAAAGGTGTGAGCCCTGACATCAGGCCTTTATTTTTACTTATGTGAGTGTCTATGCCAAGTATGTGCCAGTGCCTATGGAGACAGAAAAGGTGTTATATTTGGTGGTGAGTGGCCCGGTGTGGGTGGGACCAAACTCAAGTGCTGTGGAAGAGCAGAAACCACTCTTACCTGCTAAGCCATCCTTTCAACCCATTTTGATTTTTTAAAGATATTTATTTATTTTGTGTGCATCTATGCACACAGTCCACACATACACATGCCACAGAGCATATGTGGAAGTCAGGTCTCTCCTTCCATCCTGTGAGTCAGGGGACTGAACCAGGATCAGATCATCAAGCTTTGTGGCAAGTGTCTTAACCACTGAACCACACTGCTGGCCCAAGCCGGATTGCTTTGATGACTATTTCTAAGATGAACACTTGTGATTTTTACTTTCCTCTATCTGGCTCTTTGCTCCTCCCACAGACTCAGTCCTGTGAGGGCTGGCAGAGAACATGAGGGAGAGGCTTCTGTCTACGGTCCTTGAACCCTGAGAATTGTACATGTTGGGCTAGAGCTAATGTCGTGGAGTGCTATGGGCTGCCTTGTAAACCAGGCAGAGTATTTGTGGGGGGCTTCAAATGAGCCCCGGAAGGGAGTCGTTGTTGCTGAAAAGATGCCTGTATTTCTCAGAGCTCGTGCCTCCAACAGAAACTTTCTAGTTTTGTTTAGTTGGTTTTGGGATTTTGTTCTTGGAGACAGGGTTTCTCTGTGTAGCCCTGGCTGTCCTGGAACTCACTCTGTAGACCAGGCTGGCCTTGAACTCGTAGATCAGCCTGCCTCTGCTTCCTGCCTTCTGCCTCCTGAATGCTGGGATTAAAGGCGTGCACCACTACCGCCCTGCAAGGCCTATTAGTTATAACCACAGCTGCGACAACAAATCCAGAGACCTGCAAACACATTGCCTAACACCGTCTGTCAGTACCAAGCTATCTGAAAACCTTTTGACAGAACTTGAATCTGTTTAGGCCAGCTTCCCAGCCCAGGGTTCTGTCCAGACAGCATTCACCAGGAAGCAACAGGCATGAGAACGCAGTCCATTGCCCACTAGGGTAAAAGCCACTGGGCCAGATGTCTCACCACGTGGACCAGGGAGTTGAGCAAGGCAAAGGGTAGGGTACTGCCTTGTCTCTGGCACACAGGGACACCTGCTCCACAAGTCTGTTTGCCCTGAGAAACTGGGACCAGGCCAAGGGATACTTGGCCAGCACAAACAGGTAACAAGATCCTACCCACTCTGCCATCCAGTGGTAGCAAGCTGCTTGCCTTCTGGTAGCGCCTAGGCTCTGGTGTGGATTCACCCGCCTGACACGAAGGGAAGTGGGGAGAGAGAGAGGCAGATTCCTAGGCTCCTACTCAAAATTCTGAGACCATGGAAAGAACTCCACATCAGGAAGGAAGGAGAGTTGATTCAGACCACAATCTAGTGGCCAGATCCCCCAACGGATGTCACTAAAATGCAATCATTAGAAGTGAGGTGAGATAGGCCTGCTGCTGCAATAGTGGTACGTCAGAGAGGGACGCCAATCCAACTGGATTGATGCCCGCTCCACAGGAGGGAGGTCATGTCTAGGACTGTAAATCTGGCCAGAAGTCTGTGGCTGGAGAGGCCATAGCTCTTATGGGGAATCTGCTGTTGTTGGTGCTAAATGGACACGTGCCTGTCAGCCTGCCCTCTAAATCACTCTATGCTCAGACTAGTGTGGCTGTCTGCTTTGGTCAGAAAGATTTCACAGTGATCAGCGGTGACCACAAAGGCTCATAACTTGACAAAAGACTGAGAGTAAATAACTGCTGGTGTCCAGCCATAAATGGGGCATCTGTGTCATCCCCTCCAAGGCTAGAGCAGCATCTCAGGAGAAAGAACGAGATGCAGAGGAGGTGAGCGAGGGGTGGAGCATGGATATCCAGACATGGCATGGCTACTGCGCTCTCAAACTCAAAGCTGTGATTTCCTGCATAAGACCTTGAACAGACTGGTCTACCAACATCCTGCAAAGGAAGTGAGGAGGGGCCCCACTGCTCCCTAGGGATTTATACACAGTTAACGGTTGGTGGGAGAGGAAGAAACATTGTCCTCAGTAGTGTGGAAGCCACTGATCAAGTGTCCATGTTTCTGTATTCATCACTGGAACACACACACACACACACACACACACACACACACACACACACACACACAGAGGCGCACATGTCCCCCTAAGCCATGGCCATGCCCAAATAGCCTTGGATCTGCAGCCTCGGGTCATCACTTTCCCAGGTAGGGAGGAACATCTGGCTGCACATCCCCAGCTGCAGTCCAGTGGCACCCAGGTCTCCCATGTCTAGTTTCCTGTCTCCACTCTCCTGTGTCATCCCTACTGGAATGGAGCTTCCATGAAAGCAGAACCTTTGCTGTGGTCTCTGCAGCTACCAGCGATTGGAATGATGGCCAGCACACAAAATGACACTATTTTGTTCCCACTAAGTTATGCAATACAGGTGGGTATAATATTTTTATGGAGCAGTGAAGCTTGGAATCATGGGATTGCTTAGCAGGTACAGGGCCCTGGCTCTGATCCCAAGGATTGCAAACAATACCAAGGAGCAGCAGATGTTGATGAGGGTGTGATCAACGGGGACTGTATACTTTGGGATTAAATGCTTCAGCTGCTTTAGAAAACAGTGTGACAATTTCTCAATACATTAAACATAGAGTTGGCACGTGACACCCAGTAACCCCCCCCCCAAAGTGAGACCGTGAGGAATGAAACTAGGCATTCAAGCAAAAATTGCACACAAAACATAGTGCTTAACACACAAGCCAGACAACCTGAGTCAATCCCAGGAACTCACAGCAGGAGAGAACCGGCTCCTGAGAGCTGTCTCTGACTTTTGACCCCCTTACGTGCACCGCGACAGGCCCTCACCTGCACTTGCACACGTATGTCACACACATATACAACAAAAAGTAAATAATAAAAGTTTGCTAATGCATAAACAAGTCCATGTGACTGTCATGCTTTTTTAAATCTCCTAGAAGCATTGTTCATAATAGCCCAAGGATAAAACAATCCAAGTTGCTGGATGGGCAAACATAATACGGTATATCTAGCGAAAGGGTGCGCAGTCACAAAGGGGTACTGCAAAGAGATGCCAGGCAAGAGATTATATTAGGTGAGAGAAGCCATGTGTTGTTTGATAAATAGAGAATGCCAGAATAGACAATTCCATAGAGACATAAATTAGTGATCGGCAAAACTTGGGGGGAGGACTGTGAGATATAGCTATTTTGCAGACACAAGATCTCCTTTGGAGATTGTTAAAGAATGTTCTGGAACTAGACGGTGGTGATGGTCATATAACATTGTAAATGAACTAAACGTCACCCAGTTGTTAACTGTAAGAGTGGCTATGATTGTGGATTTAATGCTATGTGTATCTTTTTTATATATTTTTAAAAGACTTATTTAGTTATATTTATGTGTGTGTCTGTGTGTATGCATGTGTCCATGAAGGTAAGAAGGGAACGTTGGGCCCCTTAAAGCTGGAGTCACAGGCATTATAAGCCACCTGATGTGGGTACTGGGAACCAAACCAGGGTCCTCTGGTAAGTGCTAAGTTCTACTAGCCACCCCTCTAGCCCCTCATATGTATCTTTCCAAAAAAACTGAAGGGTTCTAGATGTCACCCCTGAGTGCTAATGTTTGGGTGAGTGGACAAGTGAGAGAATGGTGCCTGCAGGCAGTGGGGAACCTTAGATTTGGAGTATAATGGAGGGGTAGAGAGACTGGGACCCAGTTACACTGTTGAGTGGCAGAAGCCGCTGGACAGAGTCCCACCTCTGTCCTTGCACCTTAATGAACCTGAATCTTGCGAGGATCTAAAGGCTCTTGAGGACACGAGAGTGACTTGTGGCATCACACTGCAGCCCTGTCTCCCGCACACAGCACACGTCTACCGTATGTCCAACACCTGCCATGACTGCTCTGACATCACCCTGAGTATCACGTAACGGCCCGCATCAGAGCTGAGTGTGAGCTGGAGTTTCCCTGTGTTCACACTGAGAACCTGCACACTGAGAACCTGCACACTGGGGAATCTTGGTCTAGATGGGTAGAGGTCAGATCACGGTGTAATTCCATAACCCTCTGTCTCAGCCCTGGACTGGTCATTGCCCAGAGCTTGTCCCTTTTGATTCAGCCCCAGGAGCCTTGGAAGAGATATGAGTCACTTGTCTCATTTCTGCAGCAAAACACCTGGAAAAAGCAACTTAAAGAAGAAAGAGCTTGTTCTGGCTCACAGCTCTGGGGGACACAAGCTAGCATGGCAGAGAAGGCATGATGACAGGACCAGACGGTAGCACATGCATCCACAGCCGGGAAGCAAAGAGCAATGATTCTTGTGCTCAGCTAGCTCACTGTCTCCTAAAAAAACAAATTATCATCATTATTTGTGTTTGTGTGTGTGTGTGTGTGTGTGCGTGTGTGTGTGTGTGTTGTGTTCTCTGAGCACAGAAGAGGGTATCTAATTATCTAGAGCTGAAGTTACAGGTGGTTGTAAGCCAACCAACTCAGAGATATATGAAAGGGATCTTTAAAAAAAAACCTTCTATTCTCTCTGTGTCTCTGTGTCTGTCTCTCTGTCTCTCTCTGTCTCTGTGTGTATATGTGTGTATGTATGTGTGTGTGTTATGTTTGTCTGTGTGTTCATGGATGTGGATATGTGTATAAGTGTTCATGTATATATATGTATTATGTATGTGTTGTGTGTATTGTGTATGTTGTGTATGTATATATGTGTATGTGTATATGTATGCATCCATGTGTATGTATGTGTGCATGCATGCATGCATGTATGTATGTATGCATGTGTGTGCCTCTGTATATGTGTGTGTGTGTGTGTGTGTGTATCTAAGTGTGTGTCTGTGTGTCCTCTGAGGCTGGAAGAGAGTGTGGAATCCTCTGGAGCTAGAGTTACAGGAAGTTGTGAAGTTACCTGGGATGGATGCTGGAAACTTAATTCAGATCCTCTGACAGAGCAGAAAGTGCTCTTCACCACTGAGCCATCTCTCTAGCTCTCTAGGAGGAATACACTGGAGATGCACACTGCTTCCTGGACAACAGTGCACTTCTGTAGGGCCAGACTGTAAGTGTCATCTTCCTCCCCTCCTCCCCTGCCAAGACCTCCTCATCACTGGGTACCCCACCTGTCAAACCCTCTGCCACACACACACCTGGCTGCCTTTACGTGGGCAGACGAAGCTACGTAAAGCTATGGCTGTGCTAAGGAGGGACCGGGTCTTCTCCCCTTTGTGACAGCCCAGGGCTTCCTGCTGGGGAGTTACAGTTATCTAAAGCCAGGGGTCCCCCAGAGAAACTTTAACTATGCATGCCTGGGCCCTAGCATGAACCCTGAGGGCAGATCCTGGAGGGGGCAGACAGCACTGAGAAGGCGGTTTGAAAGTTCCCTTGTTGGTTCTGTTATGAAGCCTGGGTGCAGGAGCAGTGAGTGCCATTCTTTTTTTTCTAAAGTCTAGAATGTAGAGGACGGAGATGATTCGGGGGAGAGCCATTTGGGGGGGCCTGGTGCTGGTCTGGCTAGAGACCAAGCATGCAGGGAAGAAAACAGGAGGATAGCCAAGACTGCAAATGGGGCTGGGCTGTGCAGGGAGGTGTGCTACCTGGCGGCCAGGGATCTTGATCCCATTTGGACCACTCCAAATGGCCAGTGTTGGATGTTAGCAACAGGACTCAGGTGAGTCCCACGAGTAGACCAGGCTGAAATGAAAGCCTTAGCCTCTTGCCAGGAAACCCTAGGAAGCAGGTGTACAGGTGGCCTCCACCCAGGGTCACAAGCCCAGTGTGCTTTGTAGTGGGTTGGCCTGATGCTGCTTGCATTCTAATGCTAATTTGGGCCCCCAAAACTGGTTACCTCAGAGAAGAAAGAGTCCACGTGTAGACACCAGCTAAGTGACCCGGCCCCCAGCTCACTGTAATTGGTAAGTAAAGATGGCAACAGGCAGTAGCTCGGCAGAAGAGACAGGTGGGGTTGAGGTTTCTCAGGCTTGGAGGCGAGGAGAACCACAAGAGTGTGCAGGAGAGCAGGAAGGAGAAGCCACCATGGGTCAAGGGTCAAGAGAGTGCGGCCCTGACGGCTGCCCAATTGGAGCTAAGAGCAGCCCAGATGAAACATAGCGAGTAATAACTTGGGGTTATCAATGGGAACGTGGGTTCTAACAGCGTGGAGGGCAGGCAGCTGCCCAGCTATCGCCCTGTTTAGGGCTTGTTGTAAATATAAAGGCTGTGTGTGTGGTTTTTATCCTGGAACTCAATGACCAAAGGTGGGTTTGAAACCCCGGATTGGGATTTAAAGAAATCTCTTCAGCACTGCTTCTTGCCACCCGGATCCTGGGGTAAGGTCATGAGCTACACTGGTTTCCACCCAATCTGAACACACATGCTGTGCAGCCAGCCTCCTCGCTGGAAAGGGCACAGTGGGGCTACTCTGCAGGGCACTGAATCAGACAGCGTCTCTCCCAAGGAACTCGGCCTGCCCTGGCAAGCGGCACTGAGAAAGAGCAAAGCGGACCAGGAGCTGGCCTACTTCTCCCAGCTGGACCAGAACACCACCATCAATGAAGGCCATGGTCATGGCTTGAAGATCAGACAAACCCAAGAGCACTTTGTGGTCACATCTAACCTGAGCATAGCAGCAATCTGAGTTTAGGAATGAGATTGAATTAGAAATCTCTTAGGGATATTATTAGCTTTATTTTTATTAATTTTTTTAGTGTTCACTATGGATTTTCATCCACATATCCCAGTGTACTTTGCTCTTACCTGCCACACCCAAGGATATTATTATTTTAAGCATTGCGCATTTTTGAAATCTTTATTTTTGTTTGTGTGTGATGGGGAGGGACCACTGTGCACATGTGGGGTCAGGAGACAACTTCACAGTCTGTTCTCTCCATCCAGAAAGGCCCTGGGACGGGAACAGGACCTGGGGCATGAGGTTTGCATGGCAGGTGCTTTTATCCACAGAGCTACCCCTAAACCTTGTGTTTTTCTGTCTACGTTGGGCCACTTTCTGGTGTGGTTTGGTGGGGAGCGATTTGGGGGCTTTGTGTGTGTAGTGCTGAAGGTGGAGCCCATATGATAAAGGGCCCACCAGTTACACTGTAACTCTAGGTGATTTTTATAAGCAGGTTCATATGCATACATACATACATACATACATACACACACACATACATACATACATACATACATACATACATACATACATACACACATACGTACATACATACATACATATGTACATACTTACGCATGCACACACATATATAGTGCTCAGCGTAGTACTGAATGTCTTTAAGCCCAGCATTTGGGAAACAGAGGCAGGCAGATCTCTGTGAGCTTGAGGCCAGCCTGATGTACACTGAGTTCCAGACCAGTCAGAGTTACACAGTGAGACTCTGACTCCAATAAACAAAGGCATTTATTTTTATGTATGTGGGTATTTTGCCTGCGTGTATATACATACACCATGTGCTTGCAGTGCCCGAGGAGACCAAAAGAGGATATGGAATCTCCTGGACCTGGAGTTACAGGCTTGTGAGGTGCCCTGTGGGTGCTGAGAACCAAATCTGCATCCTCCGTAAGAGCAGCAAATGCTCTCAACTACTGAGCCTTCTCTCCACCTCCTCCTGGGAGCAGGTTTTTAGCAATCTGCTGTCTCTCTTCAGCAAATTCTGAGAGGCCCTGCCTCCTTTCCAGACAGATGAGGGGAAGCAGAGGCCAGAGCTGCAGCTTGGCTGCCATTTTCCATGGGACAGAGTCCATGGCTTCTCTAGCATGGTCAGAAGGCAGCACCAGGCTGCTGAGCTAGGCTAGAAAGGACCGTCTTGCTCTCCTGACCTTGAAGGGCCCTCCCCTAGAGCTCAGATGATTGGATCGTGTGTATCTCTCAGCTTGCAGAACCTCCTCTGTGGGGAAGTGATTGTGGGGGGGAGGCAGGGCTGAGTTATGTCTCAGAGGAGGGTCCTGGGCAGCGAAGCCAACAGCATTCAGAAGCAAGCTCTACAAATTAATTCAATGCAAATGCACTAATTCAACGCCAGCCTTGGTGAGCTCAGGGCCAGCCATGGTCCTCAGTCATGCACTGTGATCACCTGGAAGCAGATTACAAAGAAGTCACATTCCCATGAGGCTGGAGACAGTTTGAGATCGTGCATTTGTGTGTGTACATGTGTGTGTGTGCTCGCGCGCATGTGTGTGTGTGTGTGTGTGTTTGTGTGTGTGTGTGTGTTTGTGTGTGTGTGTGTGTAGACCAGAGGTCAACCTCAGGTACTGTGCCTGAGAAGCTTTCCACTGTGTTTTGGGGACCTGGGACTCTAGGCTGGTTGGATGGAGAAATCCTCCTGCCTCTGCCCTTCAGTGCTTTGATTATAAGGCAAGCAACTGCTGTGCTTGGCTGGGATGGATTAGATGGAGTGAGGCCTCCTTCCCACCGCAGAGAACCCTGCTAGGATGGAGCCAGAGCTGCCCAGCATGAAGGCTCAGTGCAGACACTGCTTACCTAGTAAACCTGATGGCCTGAGTTAGAGCCCAGATGCACAGTGAAGGAGAGAACGGACTCCTGAAAGCCCTCCTCAGACCTCCACACGTGTACAGTGGTCCATATGTGCCTGTACCCACACACCACACACCACACACACCACACACACCACACACACCACACACACCACACACACACACACACACCACACCACACACACCACACCACACCCACCACACACACACACCACACACCACACACACATCACACACACCACACAACACACACCACACACACACATACACACACCACACACACACATACACACACACCACACACCACACACACCACACACACACATACACACATACACACATACCACACACACACACCACACACACACACCACACACACACACCACACACACATACACACACACCACACACCACACACACCACACACACA
>CM052718.1:58026491-58079086 GCA_028551405.1 Uromys caudimaculatus | reverse complement strand
ACACACCACACACACACACCACACACACACCACACACACACCACACACACACACACACATATACTAACATACACATTACACACACAGCGCACACACATACAGATAAGCCATACACCTGCACATGACACACACACCACACACACCACACACACCACACACACACACACACCACACACACCACACACACACCACACACACCACACACACACCACACACACACACCACACACACACACACCACACACACACACACCACACACACACATCACACACACACACACACACACACCACACACACACACACACACACGAAATAAATTAAATCAAGGCCTATAAGGTGGCTCATCAGGTAAAGGTGCTTGCTCCCAAGCCCGATGCCTTGAGTCTCCCTATGCCCCCCCCCCCCCCCGCAAAACCATGCAGTGGAAGAAGAGGACCGACCCTCAATTTGTCCTCCTCTGACTTCTACATGCACAGTGGCAAGTGTGTCACGGTAGAAGCAGGAAGAATGCAATTGAAGTCAAACCTGGGCTACAGAATGAGACTGAGACCCTGACTCAAAGAAAAAACAAAACTGAAAGATGGCGAATCAGTTGCCTGTGTGCGTGCAGCATCGAAAGACATGAAAGCACACCCTGGAGAGGCCTCCACTCCCCTGACCTCCCAGATCCTGAGCTTTGACTCCTGACCTCCAGAACTAGATGTTTGTCATTAACACCACTCTGTGTTCTTTGGTTATAACACTCAGTTTGCTCCCCGCTGCTGTCGTAAAATGCCACGCCCCTAAGCATTGGACTTATTTGGGGGGGGGGCTCTACTTTCATGGTTGCCCCTTCACTCGCTCAGCCTGCTTTCTTAGGACACTCAGGACATGGGCCCGGACTGGCACTGCCCCCAGAGGCTGGACCCTCCCACACTGGGCTGGCATTCTGATGGAGGCTTTTTATCGCTGAGACCCTCTTCTCAGGTGACTCTACCTTGTGTCAAGTTGACAAAAATACTAACCAGGATAAATACCCAAGCTGACGAGGTCTTTCCCTAAGGGCTCTGGCAGTGGAAATTGGTGTTAGTTTCCTGCTGTTGTTGTAACAAAATCCCCAGGCTGGATAGTTAAAACTATAGAAAATTGTCTCAGTGTTCTGGGGGCCAGAAGTCAAACACGCAAGTGTCAGGAGGACCTCCTCCTGCCCTGCTCAGCTTCTGGTGTCTCTAGGCCTTCCATGAGGCCTTCACAGTGGCTTAGCTCAAGGCTTCGCCTTGTTTCTTGTGGCCTTTGCTGCTCCTATAAGGACACTTGGCACTAGACTTAACATTCATCCAGAGAAGTCAGGATGTTCTCAGCTTGAAATATTTAATTACCTCTTCAGAGACCCTTTTAGGGTCTCGGCCACATGTTTGGAGGGTCAGAACAAGGGAGGCCCCATCAGAGACCTGAACCTCCGGCTCTGTCCTGTGTCTCTGTGTCTCCCGGGAGGCCTTCCCTTCCTTCTGTTCTCTAGTCAGCAGGAACAGAGTTCCTCAGAATCACCTGCATTCTCTGGTTCATTTACACGCGAACTTCCGCCCCATCCCCCTTCTCACCCCCACCTTGCTGGTTGGATCTGGCTGCTGAGGATCTCCACGAGGCTGAGGCCATGGAAAAGCAGTGGTTGACAGAAATTCAGCTGAATATGGGGGAGGAAAGGTAAAAGAGAGACAACTGTCACATCATCACATTCAGAACAGTGACAAACAGCCAGCTGTCGTGACTTCTGGCAGAATCCCCACAGCCATCCAGGTAGCTGGTGCTCAGAACCCCACTTTGGAGGTTTAGAGAGAATTAAGTGATGTTTCCAAGTCTGGTGAGGTTCAGAGCCGGGATTCAAACTCTGTACAGCCTGGCTCTAAATCCACACTGTAAGAGGAGGCTCCGTGTGGGCGGGGCTTATAGGGACTGGGACTTTTTACAGGATGGGAGAAGTGCTGCTTAGTAACCCCTCAGCTTGGGAGGTGCTGGAGCACTGGCCCTGGGTTGGTGGCCGACACTCCTTTGACTAGACTCTAAGCAAACTGGGCTGGGAGACCCTGGCTCCCATTGCCACGTCCTGCCCTTGAGCCACCTCTGTCTGAGTAACCCCCCCAGCCTGCTCCCTACCTCCCTCTCTGAGTAACCCCCCCCAGCCTGCTCCCTACCCCCCTCTCTGAGTAACCCCCCCAGTCCTTTCTCTCCGTCTCTCTCCATCACACACAAAACTATCGGAAAGGTCTTGCCATTGACGGTGGGAGATAATTTAGAGGAGGCATAGCCACCAGAGGTGACAGGGGCGTCCGAGACTGAGACAATCCCAATGCAAGAAAGATGGGCGAAGCTTGACCCTTCCGTGAAGGGCTAAAGAGGGCACAGGGAGATACCATGGAAGCAAATATCTCATGTTATCAAACCCAGCCAGTCACATAAACAAGACTACGAGATTGGTCATCTGGCTGCTAGGATTTCTCAAATGAGACTCCCCAAGGGCAAAGAGAGGGATGGTCATCAACACACAACCCCTGGAGCCTAGCCCACGCAGTGTAACAAACTCTGGGAGGAGGGTTGAGGTCAAACCAAGGGACAGAGTTGCTGGCACGCACACACAAGTATGGCCGGTTCCTTCAGCATTATTTTCTAGTAGAAATTTCACAACCAGCCTGTGGGGGTGGGGGACATGACCATGTAGCTGACAGAGCTGACAGGAGGTGCTTCCTTCTTAAGGAAGCCAGGGTTTTCCTGATCAGCAAAGAGTAACGGCACGGGCAGGGCGAGCTTCTCGTGTTGGGGTGACCTGAGCGGGACTTTGCACCGCTTGTTAACACAGAAAGCCCCCTACTTCTGTGTCTTGGTTTTGTCAGTTTTTAAAATGTGTCTAAAAGCATCCCTACCAAGCCATCCTTCCTTCTTTCACTCCCAGGGCCCCAGGGAAGCCTCCCAGGCAGGTCTGCCCCTGGCTCTCACCCTCCCCTGGCTGTTGTCCACCAGAAAGGACCTGGAGCAGCACTCACAGGGCAGCATGAGCAGGAAGGCCCAGAGTATCTGCCCTACAGCGCTGGAGTAGAGGAGTCCTCAGAGAAGCCTCCTTCCTGTTTGGGGGAGACTGCTAGACTCTCTCCCTGACTTCTGTCTGCACCCACAACCCTCCATGGCTACACAAACCACCAGTTACCCAGCTAATCTCCCTACATTGAGACTTCATCCTGGCAGCGCCCCCCACCCCCACCCCCAGGGGGGTTTTCCATGACTTCAGCTCTGGAGAATGTGGGGAAATTTAGTAAGGGGATGGGCTGAACAGCTGGGCCTGAAGGGAAGGTCAGAACAGGCTTTGGAGTTCCTGGGCCACTGGAGATGTCACTAACCTCCCAGGTGGCACCATGTCCCAGGGAGCTAGGCACCTGTGACCAGACCTAGTATGCTTGGGTATGTAGCCAGGCCTTTCCTGTGCTGAGTGTCAACTGTGCCATTTCTGGACTCACCTAGTCCTCTCTTCTGACTTGTTTGAAGGTGTTTTACAAGCTCCTTGCTGCAGCTGTGGGGCCAGGCTGCCCCGCCATGGGAGAGCTGCTTTGAGAGGAAGTATGGGGGCTCTCAGCCCCAAGTGGCAGCCCTGGGGCCAGCCTCAGAGGCCTGGGGTCCCTAGGGTCTGCCCAGCAGCTGCTTCATCTCTCATCTCTTTGCCTATCTCGTCTCAGATGCATTCAAGAACTGACCTAAGGTGGCCTGTTGGAGCAAAGAGAAATAGCTGGTTAAATCTGAGCACCAGAGAAATAACTTTTTGTATCAGTACACATCCCATGCAATATTTGAGACATATGTTTAAACAGGGGTTGGTACTTATCAAGAATTCAAATTTAATAGGATGCATGGAAATTCAGGCAGGCTCTCCATTTATTTTTAAATTCTACAAATGTCCCTCATTTCTGCTTATTCATGGGGAGACACTTAAGAATGAGAGCCTACAACACACATTAACATTCTCCTGTTATTATGAAATTAATCCAGTTTTTAAAGCTCTGGGACATTATTGGTTTTTGAAAACATTTCTGCAACTTTTTATTAACTTCATATTTCATAGTTAATGATAAAGACTTCCAGTGGATCATTTCTTTTTCCTTCTCTTTCTTATTTTTGTGTGGTTTTGTGGAATGAACTGCTAGCGGATAGAAAGACATTCTATTCTTACCTGATTGCGACTCAGGTTGAAGGAAATCGTGTCTAGCTAGTTGCCCAGGCAAGGCCCAAACTTCTGGGCTCATGTAATCTCATGCCTTATAACCCAAACAGAGCTCTTAGTACTTGACATCACACCCGGCCCTTTATTGCTGTTTCCTGCCCTCTCCCAGATTTAAAGCCTAGAGTCTGGGAGAAGTAGCTCAGTGGGGGATTCACAGCAGGAGAAAAGAAGGACGAGTGCTACTCCAATGTAACCTACAAACCCCACCCCTCAAGATGCTAACATGCACCCCCCTGCTTCCTTTGGAAAGTCAAGTCCTAGGACAAGATAAGTACTCTCTGGAATGACAGATGTCCCTCGTGTAAACAGAGTCATGACAGCTTGCTCTGTTCTTTGCTTTGTTTAAGGCTCAAACTCTACAGACCAGAGTCCCCAGGTCTCTGCCTCTAGACATGTCAGGGGCCTGAACCACATTCCCAGTGTAGCTCAGCCAGAAAGATCTGCTCTCTCAGCCACATGGCTTCTCCCAAGTCTCCAGGGAAGAAGCTTGGGAACAGCCTGAACCTGTGCGTAGCAGCACCCTGGCAAGGGACCAGCATGAGGCCCTCCCTGCCCATGCAGGGAGCCATCTGTGAACACCCAGCAGGGTCAGCAGTTCAGGAGCCAACCCTCTGATGCAGACAGAGGCTCCAGGCTGTCCTCCAGCTCCCTTCCCCTCCAGAGCCTTCTCCCCACCCCACCCCCAACCTTCCTTTCAGGGTTCTCAAGCACTTAGAGTGCCTCTAAGAGGCAAGGCTGTGTGCCTTGGCTCAGGGGTGCACAGTAGACGTGCCAGTCAGGGGCTGCTCTCTGGAGCGGCCAGGCAGGCAGCAGGACAGCAGCTTGCAGCGCTCACTAATGTCCACAAACAGTGGCTAGGAAGGCTCTGACTCCATCTCTCATTTCGTCTGTCCGTGAACACCATGAGTAAGTTCAGTTTGATGCTGCTGGGTTCTCATGTGTCTCTCCACCTGCTAGGTTAAGTTTCTGGTCCTTCCTCAGTCTTCTCATCTGTGGAAGGGGTGTGAGAGCCATCCCATCTCAAGAGCTGTTGTAAGGATTTAAAAAGACAATACAGGAGATTAGAAACTGGGCCAGTGATTTGGGTCAGAGAGTACAGGCGATTGCCACCAAGGGCAACTACCTGAGAAACGGATGATGGAGGAAGAGAAGCAACCCCACACATGTACCACACCCAAACAGCCAATAAGTAATAAAGGCAGAACATTGTCTAGCATATAGGAAGCGCTTAGAAAATGTGAGGTGCTGGTTCTCTAGCATGAGCAGCACAAGGGGGAGACAAGATGAAGCTGCTGTCCCTCCAACCCCCACCCCTGCTCAGGGACTCCTTGGGAAGAAACCTGCAGGTCTTTGCACTGTGGATTTCTGTTGCCTTGTTTGGATGAGTCGTTGGAATGTTCTTCCTGCACTGGGGGAACACCCACAGTACTTTCCATGCCTCCCCAAGGTAGGAAGGAGGCAGAACTAAATTCCCAGCTAGCAAGACTGCAAGGAGCAGACATGTGACCGGGTTTCACCAATGAGGCAGTCACCGAAGACCTTGTCAGAAGCTGGACCGTCCTGGTGGCAATGCTTACACTTCCCCAGAGAAGGTACTATGTTCACCCCTAAAATGGCATGCTGGGACTCTAACCCTCTAACCCCAGAAGACTTCCTCTCAGGGAAACAGTCCAGTAAGTGATCAGATTAGGATGAGGCTCCTAGCAAGTGCTTTGATGTAATGGCCGCGACCTTCTAAAAAAGAAAAATCCAGCAGGTGCGGTAGCACATGCCTTTAATTCCAGAACTCAGGAGGCAGAAATAGTCGGATCTCCAAGTTCGAGTCCAGCCTTGTCTACAGAGTGAGTTTCAGGAGAGCCAAGGCTACACAGAGAAACCTTATCACAAAAAACAAAAACACACACAAGAAAGAAAGAAAGAAAGAAAGAAAGGAAGGAAGGAAGGAAGGAAGGAAGGAAGGAAGGAAGGAAGGGAGAAAGAGAGAAAGAAAGAAGGAGAGAGGGAGGGAGGGAGGGGGAGGGAGAGAAGAAAGAAAGAAAAGGAAAAGGGAAAGGAAAGGGAAAGAAAGAATCTGGCAAATCCTTGTGAGGTGGAGCCGAGGTCAGGTGATGTTTCCACAAGCCAAGGAACTCCAAACCGTAAACACCAGGATCTGGAGAAAGGCATTGAACAGATTCCCCCTCCACACACACACACAGCCCTCAGGAGCAAACGACTCTGCAAACTATGGCCCACAGAACTGTTGGGCAGTGTTCTTTTCTGTAGTCCACCAAGACTGAGGACTTGTGAGGGGCACCATAGCTGACCAGTACAGGGAGAAACTGCATCCTATCTACTGTAAGCTCCCAGGAGCTGGCCAGTGAAGGTTTTATTTACTAGTCCATAGCTGGTGCTCAAGAAAGATTTACATTGGGCTCAGCAGTTAGAAGCACTGGCGGCTCTTCCAGAGGCCTCAGATTCAATTCCCAGCATCCACATGGCAGCTTACAACCATCTGTAACTCCAGTTCCAGGGGATCTGATGCCCTCTTCTGGCTTCTGCAGGAACTAGGCACACACATGGTTTGGACAAATACACAGGTAAAACACCCTACACATAAAAATACATAAATAAAATTTTTAAAAAGAATAGTCTGTTCAATAAGAAGATGTCTCCTTTGTAGTTCATACAGCCAAAAGCACAGGAAAGATGGAGGCCCCATGGTCAAAGATCCTGCCTCAGTTGCAGTCCAGGGAGGGACTGTGCTAGCCACTCCTGAGGTACAGTATCGCAGGCCTCAGAAACCATGAAACAAGACTTCGGAGCTGTGTGGCAGCTGGCTCTGGCGCTTGGCTGCCCATTCCTATGGCTTTGAGAACTGGCTGAGAACTGAGGAGACACAAGATATCTTGTTCCAAGTCTCTCCTGAAAGCACAAACCCCACAAGGTCCACGGAAGGTTTCATAACCTCCTGACCGGTCCATTCCCACGGTCACTGGCGGAGCCTTAAGCATTGCTGAGAGCACAGACTCTTTCTTATTCTACAGTCACAGCCTAGTTCTCTAGGTCCTAATTTAATTTCTCTATGACAATGGTATGAAGCAGGAGAGAAGGCTGCTCTAGGTGTAGTTTAATTACAGATCCTCTCTCATTTGGACTCTTGACTATGCATAGGCGTCTGCATAAGAGTGAAAGACAGACACAGGCAGACAGACACAGGGGAGACGAGAGGGGAATGGACACTAGAAAACGTAATCCAGGGGCAGGCAGAACTACCCATGTCTGCAAGAGAAGCTGTCTGTCTGGCCTCTCCCCTTTTTCCTGTGAAGATCAGCTCCCAGCAAGGACAGACAGACACCATCCAGATGGGTCACTGGGAGCCCACGAGCCCCGCCTACCAGGATTCGAACTACTAGCCACACCCAGGCCTGGCTGGGAATGGGCATCTTTTATGTTAAGAAATGTGAGCCTCCAGGATTCCATATGGGCTGGGAGTGTCCTCACAGAGAGCCTTTTGTGCCTGGGAGAGGGGTGGCCTGCTTATTTTGGCAGGTGTCCAGGCATGGCCTACCTTAAGCTACCACGCCCTGGGGCTCCCCACCTTTCCTCTTCTTGCATCTCCCTTCCTCCCAGGGCACAGCCAGGCTCCCAGGGCAGGAGCTCAGGAGGAGGCCTGGCTCTGATGTCCATGACCCAGAGAGCCCCAGGCTGGAGGCTGATGTGACTCAAGGACTGCTGTCATAAAGAGAACAGGGTTCAGGGGACAGCTGCAGACCGAGGGAACACGGAGTAGAGGACAGGGTGTAGGTGAGCCAGGTCAAGGCTGGAAGGGAGCTGCTCACGACAGGCGACACCTTCCCATTCGCTCTGCCTGGGGAGAGGTTGGGATACAGCCGGGCCTGGCTTGTTGCTGGGAGACACCATCACTGAAGGTCCACAGTTATAATTGTAATTGTTCTTGTTTCTTTTAAAAATTAAATTAAAAAAAAAAAAAACCCAGAAGATTCTCATGCTTGTCAGTCTTCCGCCCCCGCGTCAGCTCCTATTATGAATCCACGGCATCTTCTGCTGAGAGTTAATTACACGGTGTGGAAAAGATGCAGGCCTTCTTTTAAAGCAATTCCTTCTGGATGAGTTCTAACCCCTTGGCTCCTTCTCCTGCCCTCAACCCTCCAAAGCAGGAAAGATGGACTTGCCTGACCTCAGTCCTCTGCTCCTCGGAGCCTCCTCTCCCCTGCTGGATGCCTGGAACTGCCTGAGCTGCTGAGCAGGAGGGGTCTCCCAGGCCAGACCTCATTTTCCACCCCTTGGAGTTGCCACCCCTGCCAGTGCTGGATTAAGACCAAGCACAAACAGTAGCTGTTACCTACTCGCCCCACCAGAGTCTAGTCCTCATGCTCTCAAGGGGACAGGAAGGTAAAGATAGCTTCCCGAAAGCCCAGGGATGGAATGGGACCCCTTCTTCCAGGAAGTTCCAAGCAGAGCTTCACAGAGTTTCTGTGCTTTTTTTCTTTTTTACCCCTCCCTCCCCCAGATTGCTCCACATGTTTACAGGCACAACGATTCCCAGGATGGCTCATTCTTTCTCCTAAGAGGCTGTGAGCCACTCCGGAAGCAGGAAGTAGCAGTGTGGGCTGATACCTTGAACTGCTGCCCTTCTGCAGTGTTGAATTTCACTGACTTAGGAGCTAGCTAATTGCATGGCTGTTGGGACATCACAGGCTTGTCAGTTCGTCTCAGAGCCGGACAGTCCTTCTAGGCCACCGCTGTCCCGAGCCAGGGTGCAGCCGAAAGCGAAGAACCCTCTGTCCTGGCTATCATTTCCCTAGGCCACTCAATAAAGGAAACCTCAAGGTTGACTAAAAGTAATTGTGCTATATCTTAATCGAGGCAGGATCACAAGTTTGAGGCCAACTTGGGGAATTTAGCAAGCTCTTGTTTAAAGAGAGAGGGAAAAAAGCAAGCCAGGTGCCAGGGAGGTGGCTCAGCATCAGGTTGCCTGGCACACAAGCCTGGGCATCTGAGTCCCCTCCTGAGCCCACATAAAGGTGGGAAGAAAGAAACAACTCCACAACGACACACACAATAACAGTGGTGATGTTGATGGTGGCGGCGGCGGTGGTGGTGTTTTTAAAACGTTAAAGCCCGGCGTAGGAGTGCATGAGCATGCCTGTAATCTTAGTTCTCAGAGGCTGTGGCAAGAGAATTGCATGAGGAGGCCAGCCTGGGCTAACAGTATATAGCATGACCTCATCTGAAGAAAGCAATGACAGCGTCTATAACTGTCAACTACCCGTGTACAGAATGCTCACCTTTTTTAGAGACCCCACCAAGAACTGACTTTATAAAAGGAGTGATTTATCTGATTATTCGGCTTATTTCTTCAAAGCACAGTGCCGGGAACTGGAAGAATGTGAGGAAGAACTGGAGCTGAGCACAGTGGTAGAGCACCAGCTACTGTGTGCAAGGCCCTGGGTTCGATACCCAACCTGGAAGAGGTTGGACAGAGTAAACAAAACACAGCATCTTCAGTCCAGCATTTAGAAAAGACTGACCGGTATTAACGGTGGAGGGATAGTGAGTAGTAGGTTGTCTACAGCCTCACACAATGGGCAGAGTCAAGTGAGGCGGAGTCTACAGCCTCACACAGTGGGGCGGAGTCACAACCTCTCACAATGGGCGGAGTCTACAGCCTCACACAATGGGGCAGAGCCAAAGCCTCTCACAGTGAGGCGGAGTCTACAGCCTCTCACACGGGCTGGAGTCATTTTTCTTTTCTGGGAGGGTCTTCTTATTGAGCCAACTACTCTTTGCATATGCAGAGGCCAGAGCAGATGCCAGCTGCCTGTGCTATCACTTGCTGCCGCCTTGTTGCCTCAGGACAGGGTCTCTCACAGGATCTGGAGCTAGGTTGGCAGCAAGTAATCCCCATCCCCTATCTCTACCTCCTGCAAACCTGGGGTTACCCATGTGCACAACCATACCTGCTTTTTACACAGTTCTGAGGTACAAACTCAGCTCCTCATGATTGCAAAGCAAACTCTGTAACCCACTAGGCCAGTCGTCCCTCTGTGCTGAGCCACTCCCAACTTTTATTTTCTGTTTTGGAGACAAAGTCTTACTGTGCAGTACTGAATGGCGAGGACCTCACTTACTAAGCTAGGCTCACTAAGTGGCAATGAATTTACAGTGATCCTCCCGCCTCTGCCTACTAAGCTGAAGATTACAGGATGGGGGGAGGTGGGGGCTCACAATCAAATGTGCAAACCCTGTTAAAATGCTAATACCTAAGCCTAAAGTGGTGGCACAGGCTTGAATCCCAGCACTTGACTGGTGAGAGTCAGAGGGTCAGGAGTTTAAGGCTTGTCTGGGCTACTCAGAAAGTCTCAATAAATGAATATATAATGGAGGGATAGAGCTGGGGACCTCTGTGGCATGCATTTGTATGAAGCATTATGGGTAACTCTGACCAAGCAGCCACACTATTCTTCATGGATACAAACTGCAGCTAAGGCAGGGATCAGTTGGACAAACTACAGCTGCTTCCCTGCGGAGCCTTCCTGGACTGTATGTTCTAAGGAATTATTTATATTTCTATTAAAATAACACTAATTTCTCCTGCCTTCATTATAATTAATGTAGCGAGTTTAAAAGGTGCCATAACAGAACACTTGTGATCCTTCTCAGAAGGAGGCAGACACAGGGTTGTTAACATTATGTTGTTTCTTTACATATTTTTAAAATAAAGTTAACACACTAAATATATGATTTGATATCAGTGTCTCTTGTATTTTTTTTTTTAACTAGTCTCTCTGAGGTCTGTACAGTGTCTCCATTACGTGGGTATGTCTTACGTTGAGAACACTTTCCTACCTAGTAGAACATCAAAGTTAGTCTTAATAATTAAACGATAATGAAATGGACATCTCCGGTCACAACATATTACTAACTTTTTGTTAGCATATTTGTTTTTGTTTTGGGTTTTTGAGACATGGTCCCAAATAGCCCAGGGTAGCCTAGAACTTGCTGAAGATGTCCTTAAACTCCTCACCCTCCTGCCTTTACCTCCCAAGTGGTACAGAACATATCTGTTTTACGCAGTGCTGGGGATCAAACC
The DNA here is from genome assembly GCA_028551405.1 of Uromys caudimaculatus. Lineage (NCBI taxonomy): Eukaryota > Metazoa > Chordata > Mammalia > Rodentia > Muridae > Uromys > Uromys caudimaculatus. Next base: position 58,067,747 of record CM052718.1, on the reverse strand, counting down.
CAACACCTTGTACGTTAGGCAAGTGCTCTGCCAACTGAGCCAGAGCACCAGCCTTGTTTGTTTCTCCATTCCTTGAGAAAGTCTCAAGTAGTCCAGGCTAGCCTTGAACATTGAACTCCTGATCCTTCTGCCTCTGCCTACTGAGTCCTGGAGTTACAGGTCTCATGCCATTGTGCCTAGCCTGTTGTATCAACTTTGTAAAGTGAAGGGGTTTTGTTTGGTTGGTTTGGTTTTTGCTTCATTTAGATAGAAACGGAATGCTTTTGAGGGTCCCAGCAGACACACCAACTGCCTGCTCTGTTTTGCAGCTTGCTCCTTCATCAGCATGGAGCAGAATGAACACTCCTGTGTTTGCTACAGCCAGCCCACCACCTGTTTTAAGGTCTGATAAAGGATTTCACTTTTGTAGGCAGAACCCTGAGTGAATGTGTTGTTCACAGCAGGCACAGGACTCCACAGGCTCTGCTCAGAGGTGGGGCTCTCAGGGGACCAAGCCTGAGGGTTGACGGTGTATGTGGAAAACGTCCACAACATTTGGCTGGAAGACTGCTCCCTACAGAGACCTCTCCCAAGATTAGCTAAGCCCGCCTCCTTGAGCCAGCCATGCCCACAAGCCCTTCCTCTCCATTTATCTATCTGCAACTGCCTTCTTGTCCATCTGTATGCGATATCCCTGACTTCCAGTTCAACTATATATAATAAACACAGTGAGGCCCAGACCACCTGATCCCAGCTTTCTGTCTGTGTGTCTGTGTGTCTGTCTGTTTGCCTTCATTCCCCTGCTGCTTCAATCAGGTCTGTCCCTGGAGCAACAAGAATCATCACCAAGCTCCAGGTTCCATGATTCCTTCCACGTGGTTACATCTCACAGGACAAAAGGACTTCTGGTCACACGTCAGTATGCTACCTTTGAACTCTTGGGTTAGTCACAACAGAACGCTAGGCTCTTGTAGCCCTCATGCATCAAAGCCTTCCTTGTCTGACTCTTGTTTGCCTAGTGTCTGCCAGAACTACGGTCATCTGTGTCATCAGCTGTTAGTCTGAAGGGGCACCTCTGGCTGGGAGCACTGAGTGGGACAGCAGGTTGTGCCATTCTTAAATGTCCTCTAAAATGCTGGTCTCCTAATGATGGCTTTACAAAGGCTCTCCACGTGGTCAGCCTTCTTCATCCTGGACAAACTTAGACCTGAAGACACCTCCTGAAGTGTAAATTTCCAGTTTCTTTGGAAACTCAGTTGTCACGTGATGTTTTTCTGGAAGCTGTCACATGAGAGGGTGTTTTGCTGAAGCAGACACGAGAGGACACGTGATGTTTGGAAAAAATATAAATAGAACCCCATAAACAGAGGAGGACGCTCTTGCATTGCGACACTGTACAACGCTTCACTGGTCTTCACTGGTCTTCACTGGTCTTCGCTGGTCTTCCTTCTCTGGTCTTCACTTCACAGAGAGAAACACACCAAAGAACTTCTTGTGATAGTCCAGCTGCTTCTGGCTGCTTCTGCAGACTTGTGCTGATTCTGTGGAGCTTTGCGTTTAGGTGGACTGAGCTATTTTGGTGTTTGCTATTGGACTAGACTGCTGGTATCCTGACAATGAAAAGTGGAATCGCCCCAAAGAGCTACTACTAAACAGGTCCACAACTCCCTTTTACTATTAACCTTCTCTCTTCTCTACCTAGAAGGCTAGAAGGGACGTTGAAGTGGTTAGGAACCCTAAATAAAGTAGGCTTAGAGAAAAATCTAAGCCTACAATCCCCCACCCCCATCATGGTCAGTAACAGCACTTTCTTGGCATGCATGGGGCTCTGGGTTTGATTCCCAGAACCCCAAATTTAAAAAGGAACCAGTTAAAGTGGGAAGATCGATCCTAACAGTGGAAGGCACCATTCCTTAGGTTTTGACCTTGAACTGATTACAGAGACAGCCAAACCGGAGCACTCATCTCCTGCTTCTGGACCATGGATACAATGTGACCAGCTGCCTCTTGTTCCTGGGTCCATGACTTCTCCACCAAGAGCCATGCACCCTAAGAAGTCAAAATAAGCCTTTGTCCCTTAAATTGCTTTTGTCAGGCCTTTTTGTTTGCTTGCTTCGTTTTTTCAAGGCAGGATTTCTCTGGCTGTCCTGAAACTAGATCTGTGATGAGGCTGGCTTGGAACTCACAGAGATCCTGCCCCCGCCCCCGCCCCCGCCCCCACCCCCACCCCCGCCCCTGCCTCCTGAGTGCTGGGATTAAAGGTGTGCACCACCACCCAGTTTGTCAGGATATTTTTAACAGCAATGAGACAGCAATGAAGATGCTGAAGATGGTCTTGGCCTCCTGTACTTCCTTTTACGCCGCCCAAGTGCTGAGGTTATAGGCACGCATATATCACCATACTCTGTGTATGTGGTGCTGGGGATCAAACCCAGGCATGCACACATGTAAGCAAACATTTCACCAACTGAGCTATAAGCCCAGCCACATGGGTAGTTTTTAGACAATTCTTTACTAAATACCCACTAGGTTATCATGAAACGTCTATGGTTCTCACAATAGCTCTTACAAGATACACTGAAATAATACATATTTGAGGGCTGGAGAGATGCCTCAGTTGTTAAGAGCACTGGCTGCCCTTCCACAGAACCAAGGATTCAATTCCCAGCACCCACATGTCATTTAATAACCATCTGTAACTCCTGTTTCAGGGGATCCAACGCCCTCTTCTGGCCTCTGCTGGTACCAGGCATGCATGTGATGTACAGAGTTATGTGTCACAAAACATTTTCTTTTTCTTAAAAAAAAAAATTAAATATATATGTATATATATGTATGTATATATGTATACATACATACATATATATGGCATATATACATACATACATACATACACACACATAGTCTCTGCCCCTAGCTCCTGGCACAAGGGAATTTTCTGGATTCTAAGAACGTCCTTTACTCTAAGGGGAGTCTTACAGCCCCAGGAGCTGGCCTCTAGAGGGTCCAGGCCATGATTAGAAGCTGGGACCTTCAGTCGAAGCTGGAAATACAGGAATTGAGGGGACGAGCAAGCAAAGCCAGTGAAGCCTCTCTAGAAAACCCCTAGACAGTGAGGAGAGGAGAGCTCCCCGATGCTGCTGCAGGCCTGACAAAGGCGTGCAAGCTCACCATCTCTTTCCTTGTACCCAGCTCTACACACCTCTCCCACCAGGAGTTCATCTGCACTCTTCATGTGTGGCCTTGAGTGTCCCTTACAACCCATCCCCCACCCCTTTTTAACAGTACCCATGCCGAATGCTCGCCTGAATTTGTGGTCAAGCCTCAGAAAGGGATAACGAGGACTCCAGCTTATTAGACCAGCTGGTAGACATTCTGGAAGTGAATTTCCTGTTGATATCTGAAGGAGGGCACAATTTTATAATACTGAACCTTTAATTTATAGGATATGACTTCATTCCAGGTAGACAGTGTCAGAACAGAATTAAACTGTAGTGCTCACAGCTGGGGTTGGAGAATTGGTTATTGTGGGAAATCCCAACATTTGGTCAAAAAGTATGAGTAGAGGGTATTGTTTTCTCTTTTACTTAAAAAAAAAAATTATCTCTGTTTTACAAATTAAAAAAGCAAAAACAGGCTGTAGAGTTGGTTCATCAGTCAAGAACACTGTTCTTCCAGAGGACCAGGTTCCCAGCACCCACATGGTAGCGCACAACTGTTCGGAGCTCCAGTTCTGAGAATCGACACCTCTTCTAGCCTTTAAAGGTACTACACAGTACAGACAAACACACAGGCAAAACACCCATACAAATAAAAAATAACAGAAAAGCAAAACCCATGGCTAAAAAAAGTTAGCGCATGGCCCAAGGTGACAGCACTTGTTCATGAAGTGACCAGAAATAGAGACAGACCCTGGCTGTCTGCTCCATTAGACAGTCGAGGCTGACAGCAGAATTCCAGTGGGGTGGCAAACACTAGGCAGGCATCCCAACCCTTCTGAGGCAGATCTCCCTAGGTCCCCTCAATTATCACCTCTGACATCGTGGTAATGTAGACTTTGCCATGTGACTACAGGAAATTCAGTTATCTTGTAGTTGATCTCATTCTTAACACACTTGTTCTGTAAGACTCCCACGAGCCTTCGCTACCAGGGACCCCCAAGTGGACCACATGGAGTCAGAGATCAATGCAAAAGCAAGAGGAGTTTATTGTCCCAGAGTGCTGGGGTCATTCTACACACACAGGAGAGAAGACCTCTTCATTTCTAAAAGAAGAAGCCCTTTACCTTTATTGAGCATACGAGCAACCCCACTTTACTTTGTATTATTATTATTATTATTATTATTATTATTTAATGGGTGCTACGGTGCATCAGTCTTGCACATGCTAAGCACATGATTTCCCACTGAGCTACAACCCAGCCCCAGAAATCTTATAATTAAAATTTAATTAGCACCCCTGTCTTCATTTTCAAGATGTGGACTTACACTGGACCTTTACCAAGGCTGGTGAGGAGCTCAGTGGCCCAGGCTCACCTGCGTTCCTGAGGGTTTTGCATCAGTGAGGTGCAGCTACATCGCACTAGCTCCCTGCCCTGGATCCAACTACGTGAAGAAAGCACCCAGCTCTCCAATCTGATTGGCTGCTGGGGTCAGTGGTGAAGTCGAGAATGCTGGGCTTTTTGATCAGACCAGAAAGAGTTGGTGGGGTTCAAAGGCCAAGATAAAGTTGCTTTGTAAGCAGTCACAGCAAACAGGAAGCTCTGTCAGACACAAAGCATGCTTGCAAGGACAGATATGAAGGCAAGAGGAGGCCAGAGCTGGCAGCTAACTGGCTTCCTCCAGGAGGTCCAGCAAGAGTGAGTTGCACAGATAAAGTTCTTTCTTCTCGGAACATAAAACACAGCAGGACAAGCCAGGAGTCTTAGGAGTCATGGCAGAGGTTTCAGGGCCAAACTTACTGGAGCCAACAGCTCTGCACAGAGTAGGTAGATGTCACCTGGGCTGGGCCCAAGGCAGAAGTGGGATAAACTGCTTCCAAAAGAGCTTGGACTCTGAGCCTGGATACCGTGGAAGCTATAAGTTGTGGAGTCTATGGTATAAGCAACAGCCACAGCCCCTCTTACACCTGCCCTCGATCCAGAGCTAACCCTTGCTGGTCCAGCCCACAACGTTCCCTGAGGGGCAACCACAGGCCTAGGGCCTTGACCGCTACCACTTTCCAGACCCATCCCTGACCACTATTTCTTCCACTGATGTCAGACCTTGTCCCAGATCAGCAAATTAGACCCTTTGGAAGGGAGGTGGGGGGCTGCAGCACTTCCCAGAAGTGAGTTCAATGCTATTTCCAACTGGATTGGATTGGCAGAAATGAGCCGCCCACCCTTGAAAAGCACCCTGGGGAAAAGGCTACCCAAACCCAGAAGGTGCTCTCTCTGCCTGAGTCTAGGTGAAGGTCACTCAGGGCAAGGAGAAGCTCACACAGTCCCTGTCCAAACACTACTGGCGAATAGCCAGAACAGATTTAGACTGGTTCTGAAAGCCCAGCTGGTTTTCTGCTCTTGCCTTCAAGGGGAGACACAGACACCTCCCTCCCCAGACTGGCACCATTAATTAAGTAGTGGCTCTGGGAAAAACACCAAGTGAAATCCAGGAAAGGGGCCCAGAATGAACTCCAGCTGGAGGCTCAGTCTTACTCATCCTGGGGTCACAGATAGATCAGAGGTGCGGGGGTAGGAGAGAAAGCCCAGCACCTGTAGACATTTGCTGCCTTCAGTGTCCTCCGTGCTCCTCCTGACCCTGCCTTCCTGTTTGACCTGGTAAGGGAATACCACTAGAGCTAAAGAAGCTTCCAGAAGCCATGGAGTTCATTGATGGCACATATTTCTTATGTTGATTTTTCCCCTTAACTGTCGCATTTGTGGCTGGAGAACAAAGCTAGACCTTGTGCCTTCTGGGTAAGTATTCTACCACTAAGCATCATCTTTAGTCCCCAATGCTCATGCTTTGCTCTCCTTGGGCCTCCTAGACACAGAGCCGCCTCTCAGATTGGTTACTGGACAGACTCTGAGGCAGCTCAAAGCACCCAGACATGCCTAGCCTCGCTACACAAAGGAAGGCCAGATTATTCTACAAATGTGGGGCTTCGGTGGGAAGTTCAATCCATCCCCCCCACTCCCAACACACACACACACACACACACACACACACACACACACACACACACACACACCCATGCGCGCGCACACACACGCGAACACACAGGTGCGCGCACGCGCGCGCGTGCACAGACACACACACTCACGCGCACCCCTAAGAACTAGACCTGCCATAGGCAAACGCTCTACCACCAAGCCATATCCTCAGCTTCTGGAAACTTGCTGCTTTGAGATAAAGAATTAAGTCCTCCAGTGATATTTTTTACATATTCTCAAAATTCTCCTCTTCTTTTTCATGCCTTTCTTTATAGCGTTACCGCCCCAAGTAACAAAAGCCACCTGCCAGCTAATACCAGGGTCCTGGAAACTATCTTTGCACATACATCTCCTTTAGCTGAGAAAGGGTGCCTCCCTACCTCCCCATTCCAAGATGACTACAGGGTCTGCAGCCCACTGAGAGAGTAAGGTGAGGTCCTACCCTCTCTGGTCTGATCCTAAACAAGCAAGGCCAGGCCCCCAGCAGTAGGGCTTATTGAAAGCTGTCCCTACCAAAGGGCTGGAGGCCAGATCTCAGCCTTAGCTGTCCCCAGGCACCCTAAGGGCCAAGAGAGGTCGCCAGGGTGGTGCATTTCCTGCTTCTAGAAACTTGGCCTGGGGCCTTTCCCAGCAAAGGCCCGCCTTTCCTCTCCTCCCGCCCTTGGGGCGAGTCCAGCCTTGGCACCCATTGCGGGCTGCAGCGTGTGGCCCGGGGGCGGCGGGCTTCCAAGGCGCCCAGCTATCCCGCAGGGTGGCGTTGGCCCTCCCTTCTCCCTCGGCCTCGTGACTTCTGGGAAAGGCTCCGTTGGTCCCCACCCACCGCAGCCCGACCGATGCGGGCCGCGCCTCCCCGGGAGGCTGCGCTCCCCTTCCCCCCGCCCCTGGCAGCAGGCTGTGCTTCGGAAACTGTTGACTCAGAGGGTGGCCTGGCGGCCAGCGTCTGATGTCAGCCTGGAGCCCGGCCGCGGCGGGGAAGCCAAAGAGAGGCACGGTGCGGGTGCGGATGCGGGCGCCCGGCCCGGTGGGCGCCGCGGGGGCGGCGCCGCAGCGAAGCTGGCGGGCTGCGTCTACCCGGGCGCCCGTGACTCACCGTGCGTCACGGAGCAGATGCCCGCGGCAGCCCGAGGCTCCCGGCTGCTGCTGCTGATTCATCAGAAAGCTGGCCCGGGTGGCTTTGGGGCGCCCAGAGCCGGAAAACCCCCCAAGAAAAGGCTGGGGCACGGGCGGGCACTGCAGCGGTGAGCCGCATAGCCGGCAGCTGCTCGAGCCACCTGCAGCGCAGCCTCCTGCGAGCGACAGAGAGAAAGAGAGAGAGAGAGAGAGAGAGACAGGGACAGATGGACAGTCAGAGACAGAAGAGCTGTTCCTAGGTGTTCAATGGCTGGGGTGTTACCCGAGGTCACTGGTGTTTGCTCCCCGTCTTTAGACCTGAAGGTTTGTTTGGGAAGAGCAGAGCATCCATCAGCCCCGCATCGGGGACTGGATCCTTTCCTTCCTGGCTCACGCTTACCCTAGCCCTCTCTAGGGAAGCAGTAGCTACACTGCAGCTGTGGACACCCCTTGCTGGCTCAAAGCCTGGCTCCAGATCTTTCCTGTCAATGATGGCTGACCGCAAGGCCCAGTGGCACTCAGGAAATGCTGCCAGGGGTCAGACAATTCTCAGAAAAGGGTGTGGATCTGGAGGGACTGTCTGTGTGGTGTCCACCCTGTCTTAAACAGGGACAAATTCTCTAAAGATACTGAGGCTCCTCTGTGCAAGGCTTTCCATCCCAGGTTGGGCAATATTGCAAGTTGAGATAGGACTTCACAGGCATGCACATACAAGGTAACATGCACCCGAGGTAGTCATGGGAAGGGGTGGAGTCTGTGTGGAAAACAGTCGCAGAAACCCTCGTGGGCTGGCGTTAGGGTGGGGGCTTTGGTAGAAATGGTGTGGACAGACGGGGGAAAGGCATTCCAAACACCTTGAAGGAAACTCTAGACGCCCTAGGAAACTGAAGGGTACATTCTATAATCAGCAAGCAGTCCCTCTTGCTTGGAAAACCCCAGAGCATTAGCTGCTCCAGCCTAGCAGCACAGATGTGGCACTTAGAATCAGGCACGGTGGCCCAGAAGGACCTGGAGCAAACGTCAGTCTGCCCACTGCTCCAGGCATGTAGTCATGCTCATTCCCATATGGGTCCCTTCTAAGAATCCCACGGTCCTACTCAGTCACAGCTAAAGGAACCTCGGCCTTGGGTGTCTTTTTATGATTTGGCGCCGAGTGCAGATCGATCCTTTTTAGTCCAGACTTCCCATTTTCCTGCTCTGTCCTTCAATCACCGTACTAACCAACACCAGCAGTTTTCAACGCTGACAGCACTTTGGAATTAGCAGAGGCAGGTGGATTTCTGAGTTCGAGGCCAGCCTGGTCTACAGAGTGAGTTCCAGGATAGCCAGGGCTACACAGAAAAACCCTGTCTCGAAAGAGAGAGGGGGGGGGGGAGGGAGGGAGGAAGGGAGGGGGGGATGCTTTGGAAAACAGAAGAGGTGTTAACATGAGACTCCCCCTCCTGGAAATGTGGCCGCACAGACCCACTGATTGAGTCTGTCTGTGTCAGCCCGGAACTCAGAGCAGGATCTCCTGGCCTTCGGACTCCTAGTCTCTGATATGATGGTATGGGGGCAGGGGGGTGTTAGGAGGCCCACAGGAGCATTTGGACTCCCCATGACTGGGAGAGCCTATGTCTTTGTCAGGCATGCTGTCCTGCTGCTGAGGCCAAAGGTTCTAACAGGAAGGCGGGTAAAAAGCCAGATAGCCTTTTTGGTGGTGATAACTACTGTGAACCTCCCGGGGGTGTCAACCCCTAAGACAATGGCAGTCAAGTCACACCCCCCATGCATACCTGGCCCGGCACTAAAGGTTTAGGTAGAGGGTGGGGGCTGGGATCTTGAGGTAAATTCCCCATCACTGTTCAGCATAGGATTAGACAATTTTCCCTTGATCCTGATTTACTAGTAACTTTGAAATTTTAGGGAGACTCCAAATCTGGGCAAGATTCCTCCCTGAGTTTATTTACCTCCACTTCCTGTCCACTGGACTTAAGACATCGATGTCATATTTAAATGTGACTTAGAGTTAGGCTGCTCTGCTGCAAGGTAGATGACACTGGTTACTAAGTGTAGAGGCTCACGCACTACAGGAAGAATTTCTTGACATAAATATCGAAAGGACTCATGGGGGTCTACAAAAGGAGGAAATTTATCATGAGCCCCAGATCTGGTCATAACCAAGCAGTGCCATTTGTCAGCTGAAGAAACAGGCTGAGACACTACCTTAGTAGGGCATTACCCTAGTAGGGCAGCAAGTGGGAAAGCTGGAATTGGGACCTGAAGGAGCAGTATTAAAAGACACGGTACAACTCTGACCTTTGGGACTTTGCTTTGCTGGCTACAGGTCCCTAATCCTAGGGGCTTTGATGTTAAAGTCAAGAACGCCTGTGGTTGAAAAGCAGCTAGCCCACAGTAGAAGTTTTTTCTGAGTGTGAGGGTAGATAGAGGGCAAGCGAACTGTCAAGGTCCTTAGGGGAACGCAAAAGTGGTGCCAATGCCTAGTTAGACTGGTGGCAGACACACTCTGGTAATTTTGTTACTGGGATTGCTACGCGCCCCACCCCCCGCCCCAGCTCCGAAAGCCTCTCAGTGTTCGGATTTGGATTTGCAGGTCCTGGTAGATGGGTGGGCAGGGTGATCCAGGTTCTCATATTGTAGATTAGGAAATTGAGGGACTCAGGCCCCACCGTCAGATTTACTGCAATGCATGAAGTCAATCTACTCCAATGCGAGAATTCTTATTCGTCCGGTGACTGTGGGCAGGACCTGTGGCCTGGCCCCCATCCCAGGCAAACCTCCGAAGCGGGAAGAGGAACCGAAGGCTCGTTCTTGGAGAATGCATGGGGTTGGCAGAGTTGGGAGCTGGGGCGCCCGTTTCCCTTTCCCCTCCCCAGGGAACGCGAACTGCCCCAGGTGCCCCGAAGCATAGCCTCCCCCGCCCGTCCCTGGCGCGCCCGAGTCTCGGCGGTCACGTCTCTCCATCCGGCTCCAAAGTGCGAGCCAGCTACGGCCGGGCCAACCAGTGGGAAGGCTGCGCCGGGGGCGGGCACGGGAGTGGTCCCCAGCCTCGCCGCGCCCGGGTCGGCAGGGGCGAGGTCGCCGCGAGACAGGCAACGCCCCAGCTGGGCGCTCCCGGGCAGCAGGGCGGAGAGGGGCGGGGCTGGGGAAGCCTCCAGGCCGCGCCCCCGAGCGCCGCGCGGGTCCCTGTTGCTGGGGAGAAAAGCGCGCCCGACCCCGCCCTGAGCCCGCGGGCACAGCGCCCTCTGCTGGTGAGGCTTCGGAACTACGTAGAGACCCAGCCAGGACCTAAACTGAGAACCACTGATCCAGAGACTCCTTAATGTCCTTAATGTCCCTATCCTCTTAGGGAAAAAGGAAGAAAATAACTGAATTAAAAAACTAGCCGTGCGCGTTGCAGGACATTTTGAAATGTGAAGAAGTCATAATGTCTATTTTTTTCTAGAAAAAGCAAATTTATGTGTATGTTTTTGTTTTATACAGGGTTTCATATAGCCCAGGCTGGCCTTAAACTCTGGATTCTCCTTGCCTCAGCATACAGGTATTTGCCATCGGAGACTCCTAGATAATTGGTTTAGGAAGAATGCAGAGACTTTTTAGTCGTGTGGATGCACAAAAAAACATTTGTTTCTATAGAAATAGGATCAAGGCCGGGCAGTGGTGGCACTCGCCTTTAATCCCAGCACTTGGGAGGCAGAGACAGGTGGATTTCTGAGTTGGAGGCCAGCCTGGTCTACAGAGTGAGTTCCAGGACAGCCAGGGCTACACATAGGATCAAGCCTTGCCAAGCTAGGACCACCATTTTTTTACTATACTTATTGTTTCCTATGTGCTTCCCTGGTTGTAAGCACCTACAAAGCTGACAGTAAAATGGCCTACTGGCCAGGTTAACTAGATTTTGAGGTCAGATGAATCAGGATGGAGGAATGTTCACGGTGACCATCAGATGCCCTTCTCCTAACAGCGTCTGGGACAACACCCTGTAATCAAACACACCCCATTTCTACAGTACAATATATGACTGTTCACACTGAGTAGGACAAATACATGCCAGCAACCAGCTACATGTCAGTTCGGGGCAGATGGGTTCTCACAAGAAGTCTTTTTGTTTTCCAGAGTGTTTTGCAGTCTGGGACTGAGCAGTGGACCTGTGCTAACTTCCATGCCCATGGAGAGGCAGATGGGGTGAGCAAGCCTTTACTCAACTCCAGCTGTTCAGCTTGCCTCTCCTGCTCTAGTGCTGGTTAGGGGTCACTGAAGGGCAGGGTTCCACCGGAGTTTGGGGATGTGGACAGACTGCCTTCTCCACTCCCAGCCTGCCACTCGAAAGCCAGGAGACCAACACAGGTTTCCCCTTCCTCCTGGATTCCCTTTAGGACTAACTTTGACACTGGAGCTCTTGCCTAGGCTTTTGAAGGAACCCAGCAGCATGATTTACGTTCCTGGAGCTGACTGCTAGCTTGGGCAGGGCCTTCCAGTCCAGTCTCAGCTTGACTTCTCCATGTGTGCCGCCAAAACATGCCACATCTCCTATAATAGGTTTTACCACTTCGTTCTCATATGCAAGCAGCAAGAATGTCGATATCCCAAATTGTTTGGTAGCCTCGGGAGTCTCCAGCCCCCCTTCCCCCATATGCCCCCCTACTGGGATTTTCATTCAGTTAATCTTATGGCTTCTGGGTATGCCTTTCCTAACCACTCAAGGTATTCTCTGCATTTACACCTTGCCTTACTAGACATAAGATTTTTTCTCAATTCCCTTGTTGGGTATCCTTAAAACTCGCCAGAGTTTTACAGATACGTCTGATCCTTGTGTGCTGAGCCAAATGACTTCCCAGCTCACCCCTTTAGATGCCTGCATGTCTTCAGATGCTTCTGTACCTGCAGCATACTCAGAGGTCGGTGTTACATCGTATCTGTGATGAAATCTTTGTATAAAGGGTGGGTAGGATGTCTGCAAGCCTCTGTCATTCCAAACAAGTGCCATTTGCTCTTGCGATCTGGCAGCTAAGGAGATGCAGTGCAGGATGGGGGGTGTACCAAAAGAGCCCAACACTTCCATCACAGGCCTCAACTGTCTCCTCAGAGGGGGCCGCTGGGGCTTAGGTGGCTCAGTGTTTAAGAGCACATACCACTCTTGCAGAGGGTCCCAGCTCAGGTCCCCAGCACTGAAGCCAGGTGGCTCTCAACCACCTGTAACTGCAGCTCTAGGGAATCCGATTTCTCCTTCTGGCCCTCACAGGTACCACATGCACAAAGTCATGCCCAGATGCACATAATTTCACACAATTAAAAATAAGAATAAAGGGCTGGTGAGTGGGGGAAGGGCGGGGAGCACCCTCTTCGAGGCAAAGGGGAGAGATGATGGGGTGAAGAACTCTGGGGGGGGGGATGTAAATAAAATAAAAATTAAAAGTAAATAAAAATCAATCTTTATAAAGAGTAGCATTGGTAGGATGCGTTGGTGCAGCAGCGTGGTAAGATGAATGCATTACTTTATTCAATTGTTATCCTTCAGCCGGGCTCTACTTTCGTGTCCTAGGGCCCTGCCTCCTATTTCCCCGGTCTGAGGAGCTCGGGACCGGAAGCTAGCTCTATACATCCTGCCAGAGTGAAGCAGGAGTAGAGCTAGGCTTCAGGCTCCCAGCATCTGACAAACTCTGGACTGGCATAAGCCAGCTGCTGCCTCTCCATTGGCCACACTGGCTGCTGGAAAGGCCCTGGACTTGGGTGAACAATCTCTACCCCAGGACATTTTCTTGCAGGGGAGAAATGTACACAGCCTGCTCTTGGAAGACAGGTGTCTTTTCCCAACACAGCACACACAGAGATTTAATCTTCCTCACCTGCTCTGTTCGATCTTTTATAGCCCTATTAAACATTTGCTCAGGTGGTAAAGATGCTCACAGGTGTCCAGTCTGGCTTTCTGTCAACATTTTTCTTTAGGAATTCTGACTCAACACAAACCTTGCCACATTTGCTTTTGAGTGACCTGCTTTGCCTGCCTCTCCATTACTTTAGCCCTGTATAAACCCAGTTTGCATGCCAGTCTAAATCATTTGAACCTGCCAGAGTTGTGTCTACCTTGTAAAGCTTATGACCTACCTTTGGACTCAGCAAGGCCACTAATGGCTCCATACAGTCCCCAAAGTTCCTGCTGAATTAAATTGCTTTTAAAAATTACATTTCTTTGTGCCATAGAGCATGTGAGGGAGTTGGATGATTTACTGGGGTTGGTTCTCTCTCTTCACCATGTGAGTCAAGGCGACCAAATTCAGGTCAAGATTGGTGGCTAGTGCCTCTACCTGCTGAGCCATCTCACCAGCCTGTAAATTCTTTCTCTTACGAAAACAGTCCTTGAGGACCAGTGACTGGCCATCAAATACCACAGCCACTACTTGAGGATGCATTTGCATGCCTCCTTGCCTGCATCAATACATTAAACACAACTCTTCACACTCGGTTGCTGTCTTATCTCCCACAGCAAAGGCCACAGAACAGGCCACGCCTGCTTATCTGCTCTCATACATACTGGTGACAGATATAGCAAAATGTTCTCTGCCACTTGGGGGCACCCCGTGCTCATGCGGCAGACCTCCATTTATCAAGGGAGTGTATCGCTCTGTACCACACAGAAGACGGTCGCCATGGACCTCCCCACATGGACAACTCCATCCTTGGATGGCATGTCTTATGGTTGCCCAGGGTTATCTTTGGCTCTGTTTGTTATGTCCTTGTTTGGGTGCCCTGCTTGGGTTCTAGGGACATATGAACAGATGTCTATTCTCCCCAGGTACAGCCCTAACAGATCAAATAAACCTATCCAAGTCTGGCATGGTGAGCCATGCATTTCCTGAGGTTATACAGGAGCGTAGGTAACTGGTTACTTAAAGGACATGAGTAACTTATAAATAGCACTTCTAAGCCAGCAACTGCTGGCTGCTACTTTGCTCTTGAGGTGGGAAGATGCCAAGTTCTGGCATGGCCTGGGGTCCCAGAACTGTAAGGGCAATGAGGGAGTAAAGGGCAAACACATGGACACACAGACGAACTGGGATTGGGTGGACTGGGCTCTCCGATAAAGAGGCCGAAGGGTCCTGGAAGCTCAAATGTTTATCATAGGCAGTGGCATGCAACTGAATAAGGAGTTACTCAGGTAAAGGAGGAGGCAGGGTTTTATAGGCTATATACAGCTAGACAAGGAGGCAGGTATAGCTAATCTCAACCAGAGTAGTCTCTGTAGGGCAACAGTGGTTCAGGCTGTGAACATGGCAGGGTGGGGCAGGAGGGCGGAGGCTACAGTGACTGTTGTTTGCATACATTTGCACTTGGACCAGAGGCAGACTTTGCCATCCCGAGCCACACTTGGGCAAGGCCTTGCCACTCTTGTGGGCCTGAGACATTGGTCCTTGAATGGCTTTGCCATGTCAAACAGTACACATTCACTAAGTACTTCACAAGTTCCCGTAGGGGATGTCATGTACCCTTTCACGGGTCCTCATTTTTCTGTTTCCAGGAATGTGTGTGCCCAACCGTGTGAGGGGCTTAAGCCGTGTGGTGCTTAAAGGAGAGTTCCCCAGCAAGCACATCTCTCTACATGATACTTCAGTGGCCAGCATTGGATTTCTCAGAGCATGGGAAGCAAGCAATTCAAGCTGCTAAGGTCATGTGTGGTGCTTTTCCTCATAGCAATGTCTGTGACTGTGATGCCTCACCCCCATCTCCTGACTCTTGCTTCTCCTCCTAGCACTCCCACTGGATTTCAACCACCATACATTTCTGGAAACTAGTTCTCTTCTGTTCTTTGTAGCAATGGAGGCCATCAGTTACCTTTGGAGCTACACGAAAAGCCTTTGTGATGGTTTGAATGAGAATGGATCCATAGGCTTGTGTATTTGAATGCTTAGTTCCTTGTCAATGGAACTGTTTGGGAAGGATTAGGTAGGGCCTTGTTGAAGGTGTGTCACAAGGGATGGGCGTTCAAGTTTCAGAAATACCATTCTCACTTGCCTTTTCTTTCTGCCTGGTGCTTGTGGATCAAAATGTGAGCTCTCAGCTACTGCTCCAATGCCTGCCTGCCTGCCTGCCTGCTGCCATGCTCCCTGCCATAATGGATAACCCTCTGCAACGGTGAGTGCCAAATACTTTTATAAGTTGTCTTGGTTATGGTGTTTTGTCACAGCAATGGAACAGTCTCTAAGACAGGATTGGTGAGTCCTTAGTGATGCTTACAATGCTCTACACACCATGGCGTTGACTTTCAAAGACTCTTCAATTCCCATCTCAGGGCTTTAGCACATTCAGTACCTTCAGTGAAGTTTCCCTCTACCTTACTCTGGCTCTTCATTCACATCTCAGTGGGCCAAAGGCCCTAGCATATGTTGCTTTTCAAAGACAGCACCCCGTAGCTCAGACTGGCCTTATCTCTGTGGTAGAGGACGCCCTTGGACTTCTCCTGCCTTGGCCTCTTAGGGTTCCAAGTGTGCATCACAGCACATGATTTATGTGCCTTGGAGGCTAAGCACAGAGCCTTGCACATGCTAATTAAGCTCTCTTCTATGGAGCATAGTTCTAATCTCACCTTAAAAAAATTTTTTTTGGACAGGGCGCCCCATTGCCTGATGGCCCTGACCCAGGAGAGGATAGAGAAGAGGTAGGTACCATTGCATTCAGCCTCTCAAAATGAGCCGAGCAGGTGGCTCAGTGCTCGGCCCACCATGCACAACCACCTGGGGATATTGAAAAAGCTGTAGCCTATGTCCTCAAAGACTTCAGAAAGATGGTGGATTAGAAGAGTCTTACCAGAGACTAAGCAGGGAGCAGGTGGCACTACTACGGAGTTTCAAGAGGGACAATTACAAAGGAGTGGGCAGGGCAAAGGAAAATCTAGGGATGGGAAAGAGGAACACAGGAGATAAATCAGACCTGACAGTGAGTTGGCTCCATGTATTTATGCCTATAGGCCCAGTTATGCAATAAGCTGAGGTAGGCAGGATGGCCTAAGGCCAAGAGTTCAAGGCCAGCCTGGGCAACATAAAAAGAGAGGCAGAGGCAGGCGGATTTCTGAGTTTGAGGCCAGCCTGATCTACAGAGTGAGTTCCAGGACAGCCATGGCTACAGAGAAACCCTGTCTCAAAAAACAAAACAAAAAAACAAAACAAAAAAAAGAGACCTTCTAAAAAAAACTTTAATATTCCAAGACAAGGTTTCTCTGTGTAGGCCTGGCTATCCTGGAACTCACTTTGTAGAAGAGAGTGGCCTTGAGATCTGCCTGCCTCTGCCTCCCAGTGCTGGGACTAAATGTATGTGTCACCATGCTTGCAAGCGTCTCTTAAATGGTAGATTGTCCTAAAGAGTGAAGTATAATGGGAAAATTCACTTGTAAACAACAGGCAAATGTGGATCACCAGAAGAGTAAAGCATCCTGGGAACGAGGACAGAGAGGCAATGCCTCCTTGATGAAGCTGTATTTAGATGTGAGAAAGCTGCTTGGGAGAAACAAGCATCTAAACTTTGGTTGGGAAAGAGACTAAATCCTCTCAGATTCGGTCTCCTACAAACCCTGTTCTTGCCTGCGCTACGAAAGTCAAAGGACTTTTCCCCAGTCACACAGTCTGCCTATCTAAGTCTATCAGCCAGATTCCCCTTCCCCCAAATGAACAATGCCAGCTATTTCTTGCTTTGCAAGCCCCCCCCCCCCCCACCACCACTACAGAACCCACACCTTTCTTACTTTTAGGCTTGACTTTTCAAGCCTTTGCTTACATTGTTTCAAAGCAGACTCCTACACCTTCCCAAACTTCTTCCCTAGAGTTCAGCCCAGCTGAGTTCCCAGAGAGTTCTTGGTTAAAGGGAAGCCTTTGTTAGCAACTTGGAGTTACAGCAGCTATTGCTACTTTTGGGGTGTTTTTGGGATGCAGAGGGAAGTGAGACTGAAATCTTCCTCCTCCTGACACTCCACAACGTGGAACAAACCAAAGGATGGGGGGCAGGGCACTGTGACACATTAGTAAAACAACTTTACAGAGGACCTCTAGGACACGGGTCTGGGTACTGTACTCAATGTGGTCTGGGAGCGCCATCTAGTGGAATTAGCAGCTGCTGCTACATAAATACCTCTTTGCAGAACCTTAGAAATGGATCTCTGCATGCGAAACTCAGTTGTTTTTACACTTTTTTTTCTATGTAGCCCTGGCTGTCCTGGAACTCTCTCTGTAGAACAGGCTGGCCTCAAACTCAGAGACTCGCCTGCTTCTGCCTCCTGAGTGCTGGGATTAAAGGCATACACCGCCATGTACAGCTTGTTTTGTATATAACTTTTAAAGCCTACCCTTCTGTTACTAGTTTACTTGTTCACTCTTGCTTTCTGTTGACACGTTATGTAGCTATGACTGGGTTAGAAGTGGCTATGTAACCCAGGCTGGTCCCCAAGAGGCAGAGATTACCTGTATAACCTTACCTAGTTTCTACCTTACACGATTTGGTGGTCAAAGCTTCAACTACGCATTAGCTACTTCAATTCATTGTAAGACCCATCCTTCCACAAGGGTTAACTTACCACCCCACTACATGGCACTAATTACACTCTTTCCTACTTTGATTTTATGCTTGGAGATCGGGGTTTTTCAGTGCAGCTCTGGCTGTCCTAGAACTCACTCTGTAGACCAGGCTGACCTCAACCTCTGCAATTTAAAGTTGTTACAACTGAGTATTTCTGTATTTAAAAGCCCTGCGTGTACATGCTTGTGTAGAGCCAGAAGCTAGCACGGAGTGTATGCATCCACTTTAACTAGTATCTTGCTAAGATGTTTTATCTGGGCTGGGCAGTAGGCCCTTGACACCCATTTCCCCACTCCTGTGACCCACATAGTAAGAGGCCCCCTCCAAGGTGTCCTGACCTCCATAGGCACGCCATATCAAAACTGCAGCAGTCTGACCTGCAAAGGCAGGCACATACGAAGAAGTGGCAGGAAGCAGGTCACACAACTGCACAGCTGCACTGCCCTGAGCCCAGCAAGCCTGAGTTTGTGGAATGTTTTCATAGCAGGGGCGCTCTACTGACGTGGCAAACCTTCAGCCCAACCAACCCTCTTATCCTGCTAGGCTTCAAGAATGCTGCCAGATGGTCCATTACTGAGAAAAGCCAACTTCACATTGTTCAACAATTAATTGGCCAGGGCAGTTTTTCTCCTAGGTGACAAATAGATTCTGGATGCTATATCTAAAACTCGTTCAGATACAAAGGTTATCAGATATTTGAAAAACATCTAGTGGGCAACTTACTGAACCCATGTTTGGGGGGGGGGGGGCTTGAAATTTAGAGCTGACACCCCAGAGTGGGCAAGCATCCCACCCCTGGCTTGGTGGAAGTGGAGGTGTGGCTTAGCTGAATGAACATCCTGTCATACTGAGGCCTTCTAAAGGGACATCAGTGTGTGCACCTATTGTTTCCTTTGTGGCTAGGGAATTACATGCACAGCACTTATACTGCAGGCAGCCGACCACACATGAGGCACTGTCTTCTTGTAAAGGGGTGGTCTGGTTATACCACAGGCTGGATGTCTTCTAGTCTGGCTTTTCCAGGAATTTCTTCAAAGGAAACTCATTAAATTGGTTGAAAACAGCCATCTTCAAAGCTACCTAAGACTTTTCAAACAAACCAAAATATAGAACAAAAAAAATTAGCCTGTAGCAACTGCCAGTAAGGAGCAGTTTTTCCTTGGTAGTACACATCTTCTGTTAGCCCACTCAGGAGGCTGGGACTAAGACGCAACTACCAAGTCTGAAGCTACACAGTGATTTTCAGGCCAGGTTGGGCTACAATGTCTAAACAACCAAAAACCCAAAATCTAGCCAAGAGCTTTTAATTCCTCGACAGGTTCACCTGGACTATGAAAGCTCCGCTGCAAACTCATGCAACATTCCGCCTAACTTGCTATTAGACAGCACGTGGCTAAATTTTTAGATAACAGTCCAAGGTAATGTTAAATCAGCTGCTTGGCAGCAATGCACAGCAGGCCAGAGCAAAAGGAAGAGTATATGATGACTTCTGTCATTTCAATCATTTGTCAGACTTAGCAACTATTAGATCCATTAGTCCCTATACAGAGTACTATCAGTATAGAAAGGTTAGGTGTCTGGCCTCTGCTAGAATAGTTAAGTGCCAGAAGCAGGGTCAGAAGCAGACAGGATGAAGCAAGTCTACCTCTTTCAAACACCAACCTATAAACTACTCTATTACCTAAACAATACTGTTTAAACCCAATGTATCCTGGGAAGAAAATACTAAGAATGAAATTCCTATCATGCCACCCAATAACAAACAACTGAGGGATGGATTTCCATTTCAGCAGGCCAAACAGTTTAGTAATTATGTTATTTTTTTAAAAAATCTAAATTTATACTAAATAGTGATTCAACTTCACCCGGGTTTTAAAAGGTGGTCCTATGAATATCCACTCATCAAAAGCTCCATTGTGCTAGGCAATTCCCAGATCACTTTACTTTTAATAGATTCTGAAAGAACGTGGGCAATATACACAAAATTAATTCATAAAATTTCACGTCTATTTCATGATAGAAGCCATCAAAGTAAAGCATGAGGAATAAAAACATTTTATCTGTGTATTCAGAATCACATACAAGTTACCTTTACAGTTCAATTTACTATATATAGAAACCATTTGGGTTTTATATTTGCAATTAAATTTGAACTGATTACAATATCATATAAAAAGATTTTACATTAATTATTCTTGAGCATACCAAATTGAAATACATAGGTTTGACTTTAGATTTATGGCAAACAGTCTTCAAATACAATACAGACATTCTTAAGTTTACCTATCATTCACATGTGAGATTAGCAATTCTGGGCTGTGTTACATACAACCACTTTCCGATGCAGATGGCAAAACTGATATGCCAAAAAGACCAAGCCTGTACAGTCAAGCCAAGGACTCAAGTTGTACCACCCTTTAAGTTTTGGCATTTCTGGACCACAACAATGCATATGGTAGCTTGGAATTTTGCATAAAACCCCGTATTATATATACCTTGGAAAAAAGTCCAAGGGCAACTAGATGACAATGGACTGGGGTCCTTAGTTGTTCTTATAGTTAATAGAACCCATGATATTCAAGTGGGCAATATTCAAATCAAAAATATTAAGCACCTACTGGTTTGATTTGAAATTAGAGATTCATGATCAATTTCTTTTCACCTTGAAATCAAGGTGTAAAATCCAGCTATTCAAGTGCATCCCACGCTTCTCCTATGTAGCACAGGCAGAATGTTCTGTCCCTTGGCACCAAAGTGAAGTCACGTTTCCTCTTGGAGGACAGGAATTCCACTTGTGAACATAGAGTAAGTTAGGAAAAGTGACCCCTGTAAGTTGTCTCATTGCTACTGTGATTCTGAGACTTAGGACTAACACACTAGCAGTGAACAAAGCCAAAATTCCTGGCAACAGTGTCAGGTTAGTGATGCTAACCCCCCCACCACCACCACCACCAAGCTTTAGTACGAAGGAAGAATTACTAAGCTTGAACAAATGGGAAATAACAAACTAAGGGACTAGGTTCAAATCAGTATCAACAACAACAACAAAAATTCCAATTTGATACTGTTACAAGTGAGAAATTGAAGAAAGTGTGCTTCGCCACCCCAAAGCCCTCTGGATTTAAATGTCTGAGCGAAGGGGCGTCAGGATGCTGGGAACAGACAGACATAGCCCTTCTTTAAGGTTAGGGTTCTGCAGTCCTCTGCAGTCTCTTTCCCCCTCCCCACCAAGTTTTCGGGGTTTAATAAAGTCTTTTCTGTGATGCAAACATTTACTAAGGTACCCTATGCATTCTATCTATACACAAACACCTATTATTATTATTATTACAATCGGTTTATGCAGGATTAACATTTTTTGGTGTTAAAATTGTTAAACATCATGCTTACTGCACATCAACTCTCCATAATGAATCTGAACTTCACAATGATTACCAAACACTTTTACTTAAATTACTAATTAAATAACTAAAAAGTATATTGAGCCAAACCAAACTAAAGTGGGCTATAAAGAAAACTAACCCTCAAAACAGACCATACACACAACTAGTTCAAAACTACCTTTGCTAGCTAGCCCCATTCCCAAAGTTTTAGCCTGAAAAAACAGTAAAATCTACACAAAGTTTTATTGCAATCATACAAGGGTTACATCAGGTCAAATACAACAAATACTATGATGCAATTTTACATTTATTAAACTACAGTTCAAAGCACAAATTTACACATTCTAAATACACTAAACGTATCTAATGAAGTCACACTGGTCTTCCACTCACATGTGATATATCTGGGTGAAAGACATCAACTTTACAAGACTTTTAACAGGAATCCTTATTATAAAAACTGTGTACTTGTATGTAAACGATTTGATGGGGAACCCAATTAATGGGCTTCCATCTCCACTAAGTCATCCATTTTGTTGCATATTTTATTTTAAACGCTTAAGGGGTAGGTCAAACTGGTATGTTTAAATCTGGATACATTATCTAAATCCCCTATTACCCCCAATGAATTATAGATGAAAGCTGATTTTGTCTGGTCCCAAGTAGCTATTACTATGAATTTGTTTCCAAGGAAATTAACAGAATAAAGATTGATTGAAATTTCCCCCCCCACTGGAATGTAGACCAGACAAGCTTAACCTGCGACTTCAGATCTAAAGAAGCGCTAACGCCTGTTTAAGCTTCAGTGGGAAAGCCGTCTTCCTGGCTCAGCTGAGTGCACGAGGGCGCAAAGAACAAGTTTTTCATCAGTGCATCTGAAGCAATCCCAGCATCCTGCATCTCATACCTGTATTTATGAAGAAATAAGCAAAACTCAGGATTTAAATACTTATTTATCACACAAACACAATGAAACAGGTAAACCAGGTAACAATTAAGTCTTCCATTCCCTCCTAAAACAGTCTATTTCTGGGGCCAGGGAGGTGGCTGGTAAAAACTTGTCATATGAGCCTGATAATAAATTTAATCTCTGAAACTCAAGTTAAAAAGAGTTTGGTGGCCTGAAGAAATGCCTCGTTGGTTCAGAGTATACATGGACTGGAGTTTGAATTCCTACGCCCATAAGGTAGGTCAGGACAGCCTGGAGCTATTCCAGTTCCAGGGGTTCGGACTTCTGTGCAGGAATAGCACTCATTCCCACACATACACAGGAATACAAAGATGAACTTAAAATGGGGAGGGAAAAGAGCATCTACTAGGGCACAGGAGGTGCAGTCTATGTTAGTGCTTGTGTGCCAGGCCAGCAGTCATCCTCTGGTATCTTCTCCAATTGCTCTCCTGAAAGGACAGCTGTGTCTCTGAGTTTAACATGGGGGGCAGGGGGGAGGTATCCGTCCCACCCCCCCATCCTCACTCCTCCACCCAGGACAGCCAGGATTATATATGTAGAGAACCTTTCTCAAACAAAACAAGAAAAAGGAAGCTATTACCTTTATCTGTCATGCTGTGAAATTTACATGAAATGATCATTTGAATGTTTCTTTTTCTTAGTACTTTAAGTTATGCGTCTGTTTGTTACATAAGGTTTTAGCAAATCTAAACTGTCACTCATATATCCCATCTGCTTTTCAATAAAATCACCTTACCAATCACTGAATGACATCATGAAATAAATAGCTGGCCTCTGAAAATCATTAAAAGCAGATGGTTCGTGGAAAGAATCTGCTCCCATGTTATCAAAGATAAGCCAGTCTCCCACATTCAGCTCAGGAAGAAGACAGCGCTCCACAATTTGATCAAGCTCATCACAGGATGGACCCCAAAGGCTGCTTGTAAACAGAGGCTCATCTTCCTTGTATTTCTGTAGAAAAAGAAAATCTGTCAAATTCTTTAAGGTATTTGAGTAGGTGAGTAAAAAGCAGTTTCAGTTTATCAAGGGTCAGGCATAAGTCTTAATTATCATCAACAACTCCACAAGGAAATAAAACTTAAAAGGCCAGAACATGAGTCCTAGGAAAAACACTCAAAACAAAAAACATGCTGACTATAACAGACAAGGTTTAAGGAGGCAGGGTTCCTGGCAGTTGAATCCAGGACCTTGTACATAATGAGAATGAACTCAGCCGGGCGGTGGTGACGCATGCCTTTAATCCCAGCACTTGGGAGGCAGAGGCAGGCGGATTTCTGAGTTCCAGGACAGCCAGGGCTACACAGAGAAACCCTGTCTCCAAAAAAACAAAAAAAGGAGAATGAACTCTGATCTCTACTCAAGTCCCTACAGATAAAAAAAAAAAAAGAAATTTTAGTTATACTTATTTCCTTGTATGTATATGATACGTATGGTATATGATACATATATTTGTGTGTGCTTAGACATGCATGACTGAAGGTCAGAGGACAACTTGCATAGATCAGTTCTCTTTTGTTGCCATGTGGACCCTATGGTTTAGTGCTTTACCCACCCACTCAGCCACCCAGCACACTTGGTTTTTTGTTTTGCTTTGAAACTGCCAAATGCATTTTGGAAAAACAAACTTGCCTTGTGAACCTCTGGAATGGTATTTAAGTCCTCAGAAAGCTTACTCGCAAAAGAACCATAAACACCATCATTCATGTAATACACGAAGGCTGGTTCATCACTCCTTTTTTCTACTGAAATAAAAGAAAGATGAATTTAAAACAACAACAAACGAACACACCTTCCTCAATCCATGAGAATCCTACTCTCAAAAAAGTCAACATCCCCTTCGTGGGTTTTAAATTCTCCCCACTAGGAAAATAAGCCAGGAGGGCTCCATGGAGAAAATGACTCAACACAGTCCTGAGACTGGTGAAGAAGACCTGGATGTACCAGAAGGTAGAGCATACTGAGGCCTACTATTGTGGTCCGCGTCTGCAATCCCAACGTTTCACATAGAAGAAAGCTTAGCTACAGTGACTTCCTAGCTAGCCTGTACTTCAAGAGTAATACTTGGTTTATCACTAACTAACTAACTAAATGAATGAATAAATAAAAGCACAACCCAGGGGGCTGGAAAGATGTCTCATAGTTAAGAGCATGCTGCTCTTTCAGAGTACCCAAAGTTCAACTTCTATCCCCCTTGTAAAAAGCAGATCACAACTGCCTCTAAATCCAGCTACAAGGGACCCCACACCTCCAGCCTCTTAGGCACTTATACTGCTTTTAATAAGCATGCACAAACCACACACATACACTACACACAAGATTCAAAACCTTAAAACAAACAAAACCCATAATACAGAAAGCAGTCAAGTCCCCACTACCCAAGCCCAAATACACCACCACCAATATAGAACAGACCATAATTATGTGTTTCCTAATTTGATACCTGAAGAATATTCCAAAGCTCTGGTGGAGTTCTTGAACTCCACCCCACCAAGATGAAGCATCAAATCAAAACAGCCTACCCTTCAAAACTATCAAAGTAAACAAATGCAAAGGAGAAAAAGTCACACCCAGTGTGGTCCTGGACTGAATTCTAAGGAAATTGAACAACCAGTAAAGAATAGTAGTGAGAAAGCCGGCTTTTCTATGGAAGATACTTCATAGTGAAAAATATAATTGATTTTATTATTAATGTAAGTCATTATTTCTACAATGACACGGGTCAATTTTTGTTGGTTTGACTTGAGGATATATTTAAAGAATTCTTCTGGCCCTCTAGTAAAGTATGAGATTCTTCACCCAAGACAAGAAGAATGTAACAAAACAACAAAATACAGGCTTTTAGAGTAAAAAAATCACAAGCTGGTAAAGTTTTATCTAAAACATGAGATATAAACCTCATAATTTACTTACCTCCAGAGGAAAATTTATCATTTTCAACAACTTTCTTAGCAATAATATTGACTGCAAGTGTAAACGCAGAAGATACATAGTAGCTTCCAGGTTCTGAAATTATCTGAATGCCAGATCCTTCAGGGAAGTAAATATCCAACAGAGGACTGATAACATGATTAACCTATGGGGTCCAAATTATAGATTTAAATTTCAATACTGGATTATAGAATTCTAGGTTGAAAAGCTACTAAAAGTTTCCTAAGAAAACTATTCAATTCCAACTTAGCAGGGATTTTCAATTAAGCAAACTTTTACATAAGTCTATTTGGTAACAATCACAATAGCATTAATTTAAAAAAATCAGTTAGGCAGTGGTGGCGCATGCCTTTAATCCCAGCACTTGGGAGGCAGAGACAGGCGGATTTCTGAGTTCGAGGCCAGTGTGGTCTACAAAGTGAGTTCCAGGACAGCCAGGGTTACACAGAGAAACCCTGTCTTGAAAAACAAAGAAAAAAAAAAAATCAATTCTAATTCTGTACTTAGTACAAACAGAAAAGTAGAATTTCAATTGGTCACTTCTAGACATTACAGAATAAAGGCAGGAGGAGGGATATGCATCTTGCTATTGTAGCCACTAAGCTGGAAGTTCATAGGACAGACATCTAATACAAAAATACAACTCAATATATTCTATGGGCTATGGGTGTACCTTATTAGCGGAATATTTGCCTAGCTTATGAGACTGAATTTGATGCTTAGCGCATCAGAAGTCAACAAGTGAGTGGCTTTATGATTTCATAGTAGTATTAATAGAAGTTCTGACTTTAATGTAACGAAGTCTAGTTTCCTGTTTATTTTCTTAGAAATTTGAAGGCAGGTATGTTAGAGGCCTTAGTTTATGCTTCTATAAAAATTTCTGATCTAGGTACCCACCAATTACGTAGCAAAGAGAAAGCAGAAAAAATTTACCTCTTCCAACTGAATTTCAGTTCCTGTGAAGCCTCCACCGATGTCTAACATGTTCATTGTAAAGCCAAACTCTCCCTAGAGACAAAAACCTCAAGTTTTCAAATTGTAATGTATATAAAAATAATAAAAACAAATCCCATCTTCCTAGTTAGGTATTTCTGACTTTTAGTGACAACAATAACTTTGACTTTCTTTAATTTTTCTTGTTGATTATTCTATGATCAGCTTTACGCTCTTTCGGACAAAGTCTTTATGTAGCTGGTCTCAAACTTAGTCACCAGCAGATGTCTGCTATCAAAGCTCAGCTTCTTTGATTCTTACTACCAGGAAGAGATGAAATGTTATGTATTTATTTTGTCTCTTTGATTTTGCCTGTGTTTTCTTTTTAAGACATTAAATTTTTCTACTTCATCCTTTTGCCCACCATACTACTTACTGTATGGAACCCTTGATCTTTCTAGTATTAAAATCAAGAAGCCAGGTGTGGTGACCTACATCTTTAATCCCAGAACTGCGAGGCAGAGGCAGGCAGATCTCTGAGTTTGAAGCCAGCCTGGGCTACACAGAGAACCTCTGCTTGGAAAAACATAAAATAAATAAATTAATAAAATGATAAAAATCAGGTAGGCAGGACTGAAGACTAGAAAAATGGCTCAGTGGTTAAGAGCCCTTGCTACTTGCAGAGGACCTGGGTTCACTTCCCAGCAGCAGTTCCAGGAGCTCTGACCTCTGTGGGCACCAGGTATAAACATGGTGCACATACATACATGCAAGCAAAAACATATATACAAAATCTAAAAAACTTTTCAAACTATGTGTGTACTACACTATCTTAAACAATTAATTCATACTAGTTAAAAAGTATTCTGAAATGAATTAAGACCCTGGTTGAAAACAGGAGAAGGAGTAGAGAACTTACAGCCATGTCAAACACACATCGAGCATCAGACAGAGCATGTACGTATACTTGATACTCTTTGCAAGCACTTGAAACGTGAAATCTGAAAGAAATAAGGTAGTAATTGAAAGAAGCATGGCTTTGAAGCACTTTCAGTAATTCCCTTCAATTATCTATCACTCAGTATGATGATACTATCAAGTTTATTTTTTAACTTTACCAAATATTTGATACAAGAGTAGAATCTAATTACCCAAGTTATGCTGCAATGTTCAACAAAAGTGCATTTTAGTAAGTCAGGCATCAGGCTAGGGTTTTTTTTTTTCCTTCCTTAACTTGACATATATATAAACTAAAGTTTACACCTAGGAAAAGGGAACATCACATGAGAAACTGCCTCCATCAGATTGGTCTTAATTGATATGGGAGAGCCCAGCCCAGTATGAGTAATGTCACTTGTATGGACAGTATAAGGTAGGCTAAGCAAGCCACAGAGAGAAAGCCAGGAGACACACTGATCTGTATGTAGTCTCTGCTTCAGTTCCTCCATCCAGGTTCCTGCCTTGAGTTCCTATTTTGGCTTTCCTCGAAGGACCTGTAAGCCAAAAAACCCTTTCCTCCCCAACTGTTTTCCATAGCAACAGAAAGCTAACACAGAACAGTCATAGTTCGTGAATTAAAACATGACTTACTTTTATGTATGTGACAAAGTAACAAGCACCATCAATCAAATGGCATCACAAACTCCTTCATTTGAACCTTGAATCATCTGACTAATAAATAACAGTTCTAGAGAGCAAGATCCTGTCCTAAACAAAACAAAACCCAACCCAACCAAATAAATATGTATACATGAGTACTTTATCTTCATGTACACCAGAAGAGGGCATCAAATCCCATTACAGATGGTTGAGAGCCACCACGTGGTTGCTGGGAATTGAACTCTGGAAGGGCAGTCAGTGCTCTTACTCACTGAGCCATCTCTCCAGGACCAAACCACCCAGTTGTGTCTTGGTTTCTTCACATGGAAGGAAGGAAGGCAGGCAGGCAAAGCCTACCTCCTTCCTCCCCCTCCCTGCTTCTGGAGACAAGGTCTCAGGTAGACAGAGCTGGCCTTAAAACTCAATCCTCCTTCCTGTCTCTAATCCCTGAATGCTGGGATTATAGGCATCACCAAACCTAGCTTCAAAGTCTGACTTACTGAAGGGCTATTGAGGGATTAAGAGAGCAAAAACCAAACCAAACAAACAAAAAAAAACCACTAGGAACATACAAAATAATCTGTACAATTTATAGGTTGAACGTCATTTTTAGTATTAGAATTGATTGGGAGGAATTTCCTCTCATTCAAATTAGGATGGTGACACACACATCAACAATCCCAACACTTGGGAAATAATGCAGACTCTCAGGTTCAGTCCAACCAGAGCTACATAGTAAGACTGTCTCAAAAAAATAAAAGAAAACCAATAAAAGATGATATAGGAAAATGGGTAGGTAGCACACCTTGATAAAACAAACGCTTGAATTCAATGCCTAGCACTGCAAAAACAAAACCAATAGATTTAATCATCCTGTATTACCTTGTTGTTTTAATATATAACCTTACTTATAACAGTATGATTCAGGAGGCAGGGAAAGGTGGATCTTTCTGAGTTTGAGGATAACCTGATCTACAAAGTTGTGTAGCTAACACCAAGACTACATAAAGAAACCCTATCTAAAAAAAACAAACAAAAAAGAAAAGATGTTTATTCTTTTCTGTACTAAAAAATGTATTATAAATACTCACTTAACCCCAATTATTTGGACATCAAGTTCCTTGGCACATTCCAAAAGATGCCTACAGTTCTTCAGTGTAGTGCCAAACTTCATGCTACCATCTTCACCTCCAATATTATCTTCTGTTGCAATATGTAGTAAGACCCTAAGAGAAGGGGAAGATGATTGGGGCAGAGTTGGTTTACATCATCATCAGCACATGTGAAGCCTGAAGATTGTAGGAAGTATGTTGATTATGTTGTCAGTGTTCCCAAATCCAGCGTTGGATGAATCAAGTGAACCTAATGAAAAACAATCCTGTATAGAGAGAAAACTAGCAATTAGGGCCTAAGGCATGAAGCTTACAAGGATGGGATTATGGAAAATGCAGCAAGTTAAAACTCTGTTGTAGCAGCATGAGTATCAGTTGGGCTCTGGAATGAAAGATGACATTACTTCCAAATGAAGTCCATCAGTCCATGAATCCACCAAAAAAGACTAAATTCAACAGCAATGCCATCACAATAAAAATAGGGCCTTTAAAATTATCAAAGTTCCTAGAGTTTTCTAGTGAGCCAAACAAGCCAAAGCTTGCCTATTTTCTGAGGGTTGGGCATATTTTTTCAAGGAAAAACAAGTGTTTCTCTGTAATTTTCCCCCCAAGACCTTTATCCAAATGTTTTCAGGATAATGAATGCCTTAATACCGTGAAAGCCACCAAGTTAGACCATTACCTTTCACCCTTCCTAATGCTGCAACAGTTCCTCATGGTGTGGTGACCCCTTCCCATAAAATTATTTTTGTCGCTACTTCATAACTCTAATTTTACCACTGTTACATGAGTCATAATGTAAATACAGTTTTCCAGTGGTCTTAGGAGCCCCCAGAGATGAGAACCAGCAGCTGAGAAATGCCGAATCAGGCGAAGGTATACAAGTGTCTGGGAACATCCATAAACTTTTAGGAACATACAGGGCTGTGACCGTCATCTGACGGTCGCACCATGGAATTTTCTTCCATGAGCTAATAAGTCATATCCCAGAATATAGCACTGCATCTCAATTCCATAAAAATGATCACAAGTGGGCAGAAGATAAAATGCTGCCAGCCTTTCTCATAAATTCCAAATAATGTTAAGTTACAATACATACCGACTCTGCCATTATTGCTCCCCTTCAATAGCTTGACAAACTAACGCTAAGTGAAACAACATTTTCAAGTCCTTAGGTGTACACACTTACTTGGCATTTGGGTGATTCCTTGCAATTTTCTTTAATTCAATTTCATTGTCACATGTCATAATATTTACTCCAACTTTTGCTGCATACTTTATCTGAGACACTTGCTTACAGGGACTTGCGAAAATGATGTTTTCTGGAGACACACCCAATTCTTGCACTAAAGCCATTTCATTCTGTGAAAGATTTAACACAATCATTTAACAGGAAATTCTTAAATTACTTTTGAGTACTTTATACTTTTTTCCTCTGCCAAAGGCTGAGGACTGAACCCAAGAGCACATCATGCCTTCTAAACTGTTGCATGAATTAGTTTTATCTTTTAATTAAACCAATATAATGTCAAAGAATTCACATTTTGGTAATGCTTCCCTACTCTTGTGTTTTAAAAACAAATAGGACCAGTGAGCTAGCTCAGCCTAAGGGCACATGTTGCCAAGTCTGTACCTGAGTTCAATCCCCTGGACCTATATGGTAGAACAATGGACCTATCCCCCAAGAGTTGTCCTGACTTCCACAGGTGCACATGGAACTTGAACATCCACACATAAATACAGTAAAATTTAAAAATACACTCTTACTTATGTGTATGTATTTGTGTGCCCCCCCCCCCCCCATGGAGTAGAAGTGACCTCAGAACTTAGACACACACTGGATCCCCTGGAGCTGCAGTTACAGGTGGTTGTGACCTGCTGGGTGCTGGGAAAAGTAGCCTGTACTCTTAACTACTGAGCCATGTCCTCCCCTCCACATAAGACATTTAACAGGAGCAATCTCAAAGGTTATATTTACTGCAGTCAGAAGTATCTTCTGAACAGGACTGGGAATATAGCTCAATTGTTAGAGAGCGCCTGCTTAGTTAACATGTATGAAGCTCTAGGTTTGATCCACAGGACCACAGGAATTGGATGTAGTAGCCCCTACTTGTCCCTAGCACCTTGGAGATAGAGGTAAGAGGAGCAGAAATTCAAAGACATCTTCAGCTACATACAAAGTTTTAAAACCATCTTGAGCTGCTTTAAAAGAAAAGTACAAAGAGAGAAAGAGTAGATCGCCTAAGAATGAAAAAATTATTTTGAGAGGGAGTTTCCATACCCTAGTCTGGCTCAAACTCATGTCACTAAGACTAGCTTTGAACTCCTGAACCTGCATCTAGCTCCAAATTGCTGAAATTAAAGGAAGCAACTGTGACAGCTAACAATAAAGAGCATTCTTACTCTTGCCAAGAACCTAGGTTTGATTCTCAGCACTGTTTACATGCAAGTGTACGACCGTCCATAACTACTCCCAGGGAACCCAACGACCATTTCTGCCTCTGTCAGGAGCAGGAAAGCCATGTGGTACATATACATACACACTGATAAAAAAAAGAATTCCAAAATAAAAAATAAATCTTCTTCTAAAGTTCACCAGTATGACATCCCTTTCCTCAATACCCTTGAAAATTAGACCTCCCATGATTAGTTAAACGTAGTAAAAGGCTCCATTTAAATAGTTATTTTAAAACCCAAACATCAAACTCCTTGTATTTGTTCTGCTGGTGTTTAGGAGTTAGTGATTTCAAAATGCTTTTAGTGGAAAAGAGAAATACTTACTTTGCTGGAACAAGCAAACCCAGTTCCAAGAGCTGCCAAGATCTCAAGGACAGCTGGAGTGGAGTTGCACTTCACCGTGTAAAACGGCTTTATCTGAGCCACCACGTTCTGCCACTGACTGTGCTTCTTCACGATCTTCCCAAGATCCCCCACAAAAAATGCATTTTTTCCTGTCTATTGATGATAATGAAAGAGAAAAAAAAAATCTAAAACCACTGAAAAGAAGATACATGGGAAAGAATATACCCACCATGCTTAAGTAGTTAAGGGTGGAGGGCAAATTGTCACTAAATATACAATGACTTTAAATGCCAAATAGAATGGATGTAAGTAGTATTTCTACCTGACATGAGAAAAGCAAGTTAAGATCTAATTAAGAGTGTCCTAACAATATGATAGGAACAGCTTTTGTCTCTAGGGTGTCTAGCATCATCAAGTGCCACTCCCCTCAAGAGTCCTGATAACAAAGTAGAGAAATATGTATGTGAAGTTTGCTAGGAGACTTAGTAATATTTGTATACTGAAGGGCAGCAAGCCACTTTTACTGAAAACTAGAGTAACTTTAGAGCTCTTCAGGAAGCCCGGAGAACACAAGAAATCTGGCTTTCACAAAGAAAAACTGTGCCACTGTTCACATAAATAAATGGAAATAATCTTCTAATAAAATGAAAATAAATGACTTAAAAGTGGTGATAAACAGGGTCCTATGAACGTTTCCTAGCAGTAGATAGTAACTAGCGTAAGTGATCAAGCTGTATCAACACACACTGGCAAGGAAAAATGAAAATAAAGCTGCAAGAGTTACCTGGACCAAGTTCTTTTAATCAGATCAGTGTCTGAGAAACATAACCAACCATGTGTTTTCAAATTTGGAAACTTACCAACATCATACTTTAATATGGCACACTTACCAGGGTATGTTCATAAACATAGTTATCAATAACATTTCCAAGGTTTGTTCCTTCATCCAACAGGCCAACGGAGTAGTTCGCATCGTCAATAAATCCTTTCATCTCAGCCGTATTCCACAAAGCCGAAAGTCATAAACCAGGAAAAACAAGAGACGGGCCACCAAGCCTATGTCTGGGTCCTTAGAATATGCAACAAACTGTCAAAACAGAAGTTAGATCAAACTCTGCATTATTTCAGTAATTAAAACATGGATATATTGACTCACTAAAATTGTCAAGTATTCAATTCTGTGAGGAATTTATGTGATCACTCAACACTTCCAGAGACATTGGACTTTTAATACTATTTTAAAAGTAAATTAAATGGGGAGGTTGGGGAGATGGTTTAGTCAGTATGTGCTTGCTACAGAAGCATGAGGACTTGAGTTCCCATTTCCAGCACCCACACTGAAGTCAGGTGTGATAATGGAGGCATTCGAACCGTCCTAAAGCTGGACAAGCAGTTAATCTAGCTATAATGTGTGAGCTGTGCATTTAGTAAGCAAGAGAGCTTACCGCAAGAGTAAATGGACAGAGACTGGCAAGATACCCAATGTTGACCTCTGATCTATGTAGCAATACATGTCTACACTTACAAGCAGGCCAGATATACAGGCATATATAATCCTTCAGTCCCAGCACAGGAGGATCAAGAGTTCAGATTAGCCGGGCAGTGGTGGCGCGCACCTTTAATCCCAGCACTTGGGAGGCAGAGGCAGGTGGATTTCTGAGTTCGAGGCCAGCCTGGTCTACAGAGTGAGTTCCAGAAAAACCAAAAAAAAAAAAAAAAAAAAAAAGAGTTCAGATACTTAAATTCCTATCTCCCTAATTACCACATAAATGTGGATAAAAAATTTAGAGTAAGCTCAATATAACTTACTAAAAAGGCAATCCCACACATAGATCATATGACCTAACATTGTAAAGTTTAAATATAGATACTTGTAGACACAGTGAGTTCCATGACAGCCAAGGCTATGTAAAGAGACCATTTCTCAAACAAAAAACCTAAGTATAAATATTTGTATTCTAATAGTTGACGTTAGTAGCTTATGCTAGTAATTCTAGCACTTGGGAGGCCAAGGCAAGAGATTGTCATGAATTTGAGGCTAGCCTAGACTGTACAAAATGAGACACTGTCTCAAACATATATGCATGCACGCGCGCGCACACACACACACACACACACACACACACACACACACACACACACACCCTAAAGTAGGCAAAAGAAGAGGGACAGGTAAGGGACAATCTACAGCTATTCTAGGTCTTGTCTTCAAATTAAAATGGTACTCTTATAGCCTATCTGCAATTTAGAATCAAGAATATGGAAAATTCAGCTAGTGACCCTTGCCAATTCCTAAGAGACTGGCCTAGCAATGACAGATCCGAAGAGGCTCATGGTTTTCAGTGCCTGTGGCTCTGAGAAGCTTAAATGAGTATTTCCATGCAATAGTTAGAATTCAGCTGGGCAGTGGTGGCGCACGCCTTTAATCCCAGCACTTGAGAGGCAGAGGCAGGTGGATTTCTGAGTTCGAGGCCAGCCTGGTCTACAGAGCCAGGGCTACACAGAGAAACCCTGTCTCAAAAAAAAAAAAAAAAAAAGCAATAGTTAGAATTCCCCTTGTTACAAATCTAAAACATATACCTTGTATCATATAACCATTTAGGATCTATTTTACTTTCATGCAACAGATGCAAGAAGATACTAAAACTGAGACAAAACAACACAGACAACACAAGACTTTGTTAGGTGCTTGGTTCCTTTTGTTGCTATCCCACCTCCAACAGCCTGTGTTAGAGACTACCTTGGGTGGTGGCCCATTATCCTGAACATATACACCATTTCAATGGCTCCTAAGCAGTGTTAGCTTCCAGGCTACATCAAAACCAACTACTTAACAATGTCAGTAAGCTGTGGTAACTGAAATCCTTTTTTTTTTTTTTTTTCGAGACAGGGTTTCTCTGTGTAGCCCTGGCTGTCCTGGAACTCACTCTGTAGACCAGGCTGCCCTCGAACTCAGAAATCCGACTGCCTCTGTCTCCCGAGTGCTGGGAGTAAAGGGGTTCGCGACCACCACCCGGTGTAACTGAAATTTCATGAAATAACATTCAGTTTCAACTTGGAAGGCACTAACATTCATTTCCAAGACAACTACATTCAGATCAATAAATACATCTTGTGCTATGATGGAGACTTAAAACAGTGTTTTGCTTTTTATCAAAATCCACATTATACAGTGGATATAAATCGTAGACATTCTCTAAAGGATGCTATACTAGGGTTGGAATTTAGGGGGGACACTGTTTTAAACAGTGTTCCTCCAACTAGAACATCAATTTTAGGAATATAATTAATCAGACACCAAGAGTAATAAAATGAAAAGATGAATGCCAAGATAAATATAAAAAGTAGGGTAAAGAACTTCCAATTACATTTTACATCATGTGATCGTTAAACAGCCAGTTTTATTTTAATAAGCCCTCCCCAACACACACACACACACACACACACACACACACACACACACACACACACACACACACACACACAATTAAGAGGCTAGAGATACAGAGATGGTCCAGCAGTTAAGAGCTCTTTTGTTCTTAGCTGGGCACAATATTGTATGCCTTTAATCCCAGTACTCGAGAGTTGAGGCCATCCTGGTGGTCTATAAAGTGAGTTCCAGGACCACCATGGCTGCTACACAGTGAAATTCATTTTTGGGGAGAAAAAAAAAAAAAAAAAAGGATGAGTCAAGTTTGGTTACTAGAACCCACATGGTGGCTCACAACCATCCTCAACTACAGTTCCTAAAGATCCAGTGCTCTCTTCTGACCTTTACAGGAACAAGGCATGCATATACATATACTAGAGAAAAAACCTATACACCTAACACATTTTTAAAAACTGTAATCAAAATCTTTAGCCTAGCCAAGTTTGGTAGGATTACATATCTACAATTGTAGCACTCAAGACAGGACAGAATTTACAAGTTGAAATAATCTGAAACTTGGTTTTGTTTACAAATTTCATTATATGGCTTTTTTTTTTACTATACACATAAGCATTACTTGGGTCTCTTGGGTTAGTTGTGGACCATTACAGGTAGTTAATACCAAATGTAAACATTCTGTCTTTTAAAGAACACAGAAGAGCCTTAATTTAACACAGCTCAAAAATCCCTCAGTGGGGCTGGAGATGGCTCAGTGGTTAAAAGCACTGACTGCTCTTCCGAAGGTCCTGAGTTCAAATCACAGCAACCACATGGTGGCTCACAGCCATTCATAATGAGATCTGGCGCCCTCTTCTGGGGTGTCTGAGGACAGCTACAGCAAGTGGGGCCGGAGCGAGCAGGGCCAGAGTGAGAAGAAAAAGTGTCTGACAGCTACAGTATACTTACATATAATAAATAAATAAATCTTAAAAAAAAAAAAAAAGATCCTCAGTATTTGCAAAAACATCAGGCTCATTGGATGAGTCTTACTTGGTCAATGTGATATTCTTCAGAGACTTTTCTAGAGGAATGTTATGGGGCTATCCAAGAATTTTTAACATATGTGCAATAATATGTACCTATATTATATGTATAATATGTAAATATATAATATACTTGTTACTACTACATACAAGTAATTTTTCTCATGTCCCTTAAACAATCAATCTCCAATATTATTCCAATCTACCAAACAGCTTTTAAATTTTAAATATTAACTGACAAAAGCAAAACAGTGGACAAACAATGGTACTGTTGATAAGAATAAAAATGTACTAATTAATATGAACAATGCATAACCTGGCTCTAAAAGAAGCCAGGAGAGTGCTTAGGAAAGTGTTCACTCATCTGTAAGATTCAACTGTCACTTCAGAAGCAACTACAGAGTTGTTAACTGAAACCTGGTCACCTGACACAGACTGTTAGAAGGATAATATACTGGCAAACCTCAGTCTTGGCACTCAGGAGGCAGAGCCAACCTGAGCTCTGCGCATTCAAGGGCAGCAGCCTAATCTATTCAAGGAGACCCTGCCCCAATAAAGTAAAATGCATTCCGATTATCATAAAAACCCACAAAAACAAATGTAATGTAATACATGCTATTTGATTTCCTTGCACTGAGACCCACAATAAAATAATTAAGATCAATATTATAGAAGCTTTGATGTATTTATCTTCATTTCTGAGATTCCCACAAATTACAAGCCCACACCTGAGTCAAGGACATATGGACAATAAACTCTGCATTAAGAACGCTGGTGTTTGGTTTTGCAGTTTGGCATCAAACCCAGTGTCTTACATAACCCTAGCCATAATGGAAAGTTCTTCTAAGAGATGGTAATACAACGAAGTCCCTGTAGGTATCAAGTTCATCTCCCAGGAGACTGAAGTCCCCAGCATAGTAAGAAGCACCAGGCCTTGGCTTGATTCCCCAGCACAGCATAAATTGGGTGCTGAAGAGTATTATTCTAGCCCCGGTGGGGTCCAGGCAGAAGGACCAGAAGCTTAAGATCTTTCCCCAGTTATATAATGAGTTCAAGGTCAGACATGGCTACATGAAACCAATCACAAAACCCAAAAACTAAACAAAAACAAAAAACAAATCCATCTTCACAATCTTAAAACTACTGTTACAAGGTCCTGCAGCCCTACCATAGAGTAACTGACAAACTGTTAAAAGTTACATGCTAGATCCAGAAAAACTTGATTTGATAATGATATGCAACACACATCCTCAGAAGATCAGTTTTCTATATAGTCCTCTAAGTCAACAAACTCAAAATGTCACTGGTCTTGGGGAGCGAGATGCAGAACTGAGATGTAGCTCATTTGGTACAGTGCTTACCTAGCCGACCTGAGACTCAAGACTCAATCCTGGCCCAACACATGACAGTACACACCCATAATCCCAGTTCTAGGGAGAGACAGCATTGGGAACTTTAGGCGATTCCTGGCTATATAGTATAATAAGTTTGAGGATAGCCTGGGCTAAATGAGACAAAGAGTAATTTGGTAGCACAGTATTTCAAACAATTGGAAAGGGTTTAAGCAGAGTCTTGGTAGCTTGACCTCTTGTCTTTCCTATCTCCACTATACCTTATTTTCACTGACGGAGCCCTAAAAAGACTCCAGGAATCCTTGCTTCCAATTTTGAATTTTAAAAAATACTTGTGTGTGTGTGTGTGTGTGTGTGTGTGTGTGTGTACACCTGTGCATGTGCACATGTGGAGGTTCAAGGACAACTTGAAGGAGTTAGTTCTTTCTACTACTTGGATTCCAGAAATTGAATTCAGGTTGAGAAGTTTTGGCTACAACAAGCAACTTTACTTGCTAAGCAATTCTCTTGATTTTAGAAAAAATACTTTAAATTTATTTTCATAAAAAGACAAAAATTTTGCTTAATTGCTAGTAAAGATGTATTGTTTTTTAAAGAAGTATTAATAAAGTCAGGTATGATAGAGTATGCTTTTAATCCCAGCACTCGGGAGACAGAGGCAGGCAGATCTCTGATTTCAAAGCCAACCTGGTTTACATAGAGTTTTAGGACAGCCAGGGCTATATAGAAAAAAAAGAAAAAACTAAACACCAACCAAACAACCAAAGGGAGAGGGGGAGGGAGAAAGAGGAAGTACTCATGTGGTGGTAGAAAGTTGGAACAGTTCAGACCACAAGCCAGAACTTCAAGATCATCCACAGAGGCTGTTTTCCAAACCTTTCAGTTCTCTTCACTAAAAACAGACTTTCTTGGATGTGGTGGTGTAGGCCTGGAATCCCAGAACTGCAGAAAGTCTGAGACACGAAGACTGTTCCAAGTGTTAAAGAGTACAGTGAGACTCAAAAGTGAGACTCATTTACTACCATATTGAAAGCTATTTTTAGCAACCAAATACCTATTATGTATGACTAAAAGCTCAATTAGTGTTGCTGAAATCCCAACACTACTATACTACTATTGTAAAGAATTTCCTTTTGAACTCAGAGCTGGAAAAAAAATAACTAACATTTCTTATTTACACCTGTACGTTGGTGTTTTGCTTTTGATAATACATTTTCCATGAAGAAGCTGCCAAAAGAAACAATGGCTCCAAAGAACCACACATTGTTCCCTGGAGTCTTACACGAGGTGGCTGAGTCCTCATGTTCGCTCCCAAGAGCAGTGGCTGCTGTGCACTTGCCTTGTTACACACCTGCTACAAAGGCTTCTATAGTTGATTGCACTTCAGAAGAAACTGATACATCTTTCATATAATCACAAGATAATCCTGGCAGCAACAGCCCACTTGACACCAAGCTGGATGAATATGAGTCTTGGGTTTCTGAAGTGAAGACCTCCCTGGAAGTAGAACAGGGAGAGCTGAAAGGTTGAGAGTATTGTTTCACATGACACCTACTCAGGAAACCCAGCCTTAATAAAAGCCAACCACTTCTCAACAGGACTTTTTCTCACTAAAAATGAAAACAATGTATTTTGAAATGTATACGATAATTACTGACTGTAAAGATGCCTAACACAAGCATTTCTACTGTACTTCATGTAAGCATTAAATGGCTCACTCAGCTTCAAAAATATACAGCAGTGTCTAAGCTCCTCTCTGCATTCCATCTGCCAACAAAAAAATGTTACTTACCATACAAGACAACTTTGGAAGTAACTAAGTAAGTGACTAGTAAATCACAAGAAGTTTCTAAAGGACAATTGCACTATAAGGTCCTCCAGGAGGAAAAAAGCACTGAGAAGCTACGCACTAGAGGAGGTAGCTGGAATACCCAATGAGTGGTAAAAAGATAACCGTACTTTTTGCCATTAATAGACCAGAAACCAACTATATAGAGCACTCATGATATCCAGAACAGGGTTTGCTTCGACAGTAACTGGAAAGCTAATAACCACAATTTAAAACGGTTTTTATGGATGAAACAACAACTCACTGTGCCTAAACAAAAACCATGTCCATGAAGGGTTATACTAAAAAAGAACAGGAATGCGAAGACATGAGAAAAAAAGAGGTTAAGGAAATGGGCACAGCTTATTTAAAGTAAGATATGATTCACAATAAACATTTACAAACTTTGTTAAAAGATTTATGTTTTGTGAGGACTGGAAGTACACATCTTTAGTCTCAGCACTTGAGAGGCAGAGACAGGCAGATCTCTTCAATGTAGCCCGGTCTACATAACTAAAATTATGTGTCTGTTTGTATTGTATGCATATGCCTATGGAAGCCAGAAGAGGGCACTGGACCCCCTGGAGCTGGAGATGCAGGCTGTTATAAATACAACCTGACACAGTTACTGAAAATTAAATTTGAATACCCAAAAGCAGTAAGTGCTCTAACCACTGGGCAATACCCCAGTTGCCCTCACCTCTCATCCCCTGAATTAATTTTACCCATGTGTATTGTATAGCTGTGTGTGCATAAACACAGGTGCCTGGGAAGGCTAGGAAAGGGCACTGGGATGCCCTGGAGCTACAGTTACAGGTGATTGTGAACTACCAGTCACAGATGCTTTCTGGAAACCGAAATCAGGTCCTCAGCAAGAGCAACATATACTCCAAACTGCTGAGCACCAAATCTTCCAAGTACCAAATATTAAAATATCTCAATGTCCAAATTAAATAAAGGGCTTTTACAGCCATATTATACTTATGCATGTAGACCTTCTGTTTGGATGTGTGCTACTTTATAGTCTGGTACAAGTGACACTATCCTACTGAATGGCAAACTAGGTAAGGTGTTCAACATTCTAAGGCACATAACTAGAAGCAGAAGTGTTAGATGTTGAGTGGCAAATAGTTTAAGGTCTTTTGCTTGTTTTCCCATTATGTATTCATGTTCAAGAGTTGATGGGACAAAAATCATTCATTTTAAAGACTATCTCAGAATTATTACGGTTTCCATGTAGAACATAGAAAATATCAACCTACTCTTGTTTACACCAAATTTGACATGTTATGTTGAGCTAAGAAAATACAGAGACAGACATGGTGGCACACATCTTTAATCCCAGGAGAGGGAGCAAAGCAGGTGAATCACGTGATTTCGAGGCCACCCTGATCTACACAGAATAGCAAGAGCTGCACAAATACAGAGACCCTGGCTCAAAAACAAAAAGCAAAATGGGAAACTATACATTTTTATTCTCTTCATTATTATGTGTACATATGCCCCTCCAGGCATGTGGAGGTCAGAAGATGCCTGCAGACTCAGTCTGTCTCCTCCATCCTATATGGCTTCCGGGATTAAACTCAGGCCATCAGGCTGGCATTTCCAGTGGCAAGTCCCCTTGCCAACTGAGCCATTCATTGAACCAGCCCAAAACTAAATGCCCCAAATTAAATATTTACTTTTAACAATTTAGTGACAGATCTTTGCAATAATGAGGAAGAAGTAAATTAAAATTTTAACTTACAACATACAGCTAATACTAGTTTCAGTCTACATGACTACAGTCATACAGTGCTGTATCTTAAAAATGATCTTAAAAACCCAATTAAGCCGGGCAGTGGTGGCGCACACCTTTAAGCCCAGCACTTGGGAGGCAGAGACAGGCGGATTTCTGAGTTCGAGGCCAGCCTGGTCTACAGAGTGAGTTCCAGGACAGCCAGGGCTACACAGAGAAACCCTGTCTCGAAAAAACCAAAAACAAAACAAAAAAAAACACACCTAAACCTGAGGGAGTTTGTTACAGCTCATATCACTCATACACACACACACACACACACACACACACACACACACACACACACACACACACGG
>CM052718.1:58006832-58026391 GCA_028551405.1 Uromys caudimaculatus | reverse complement strand
ATACTTATCATGTCCATCCAAATCAACCCAGGCACTCCCCCAACACATCCCCTCCTCTCATATTCCTTCCCCATTTTTTTGGAACCACTGAGTCCACTTAGTGCTGCTGACTGAGCTTATGCAGGTCTTATGCAGGTAACCACAGCCATGGTGAATTTGAGAGTGATAAATCACAGAAGCAACAGCTGTTTAAGTCTATTAATGCCGTCCCATTCACAGAAATGACCCCAGAACAGTTCCAGGACAGCAGGGAACTCAGAATTAAATTGTCTCAGAGTCGTTATTTCGGGGACCTTGTGTGCAGGTGGAAAAGCCCAAGATTACAGTGGATGATCCTGGAATAATTACACCTATAGAGTTAAGTCAACAATTGTCACCAATCAATTTACCTAAAATTTACATTTTGAAATCTTTCTCCTAACATAGTGCCTCATTTATTATAATTCATTTATTATAATTTATTATGATTAATCTCTCAAAAATATTTTTTTGGTAGAGTTAAGCAATGGGAAACCCCAAATCAGAAACCCTAAAACAAGATCAGACGGAGTAAAAAAAGTATGAAGCACATACATTGATAGTGTTAATTCTTTCATCCCAACTGACCTCCTCTGCAGTAAATTTGAGAACCACTTAACCCCTTCTGAACACTGGAGCTATCAGATGAGGGACATGCCTGTAATTCCAGCACTAAGACTGTGCAAGCGGTCAAAAAAAAAAAAAATCAGCCTTAACTATCTAAGACTTGTTTTTGTTTTGTTTTGGTGGTACAGAAAGCTCAGACAACTTGCCACCAAGCCTGATAACCTGAGTTCAAAACTGGGGCCTACCTGGTCAAAGGAAAAGAACCAACTCCAGCAAGTTTTCTGGCCTACACAGACACCAGAGAGCATATGTATACACAAAATAAATGTAATTTAAAAGAAATGTTTTAAAGCTGAATATTTGGGGAGCTTGTCTTCAAAAAGCAGAACAAGTGGCTGAAGAGATGGCTCGGTAGCTGGCTGCTCTTCTAGAAGACCTGGGTTCAATTTCTATCATCCACATGGAGGTTCACTAACTGTATCTATCTCCAGCTCCAGGGGATCAAACATCCTCACACAGACATATATGCAGGCAAAACACCAATGCATATAAAATTAAAAATAAATTATTTAATTAAAAAAAAGGCAAAACAAAGTAAGTTGGTCTATACTACTGTCTAACTTCTTGGGCCCTCCTAGTAGAGCATAATTTGCCCCAGTCAAGAATATCATACAACCATATTAAAATACTTATTCATGTATTTTGACAGAGACTTTTCTGGTAGATTATAAGCTGAAGAAAGGTACCACTAAATATTACTAATGAAAATCAAGGATACAGATACTGTGATGGTTAGTATTAATTGCCTCTGGGCTTGCTAGTGAAGGATTATCTCAATTAGGCCTGTGATCCCAGCTACTCTGGGGACTAAGGTAGGAGGACCCCAAGGTCTTTCTGGTATTGGTGTAGGCCAAGTTAAGTTTCAGGCCAGTCTGTGTTGCATAGCAAGACCTTGTCTCAAAAATGAATAAGTGGAAAGGCCAAGAGAGACTATTACACTGTGAGACACCTAGTCTGCAGATACTTAATGGAATGAACTGGCTCAAAAATTGATGATTGATTCAAAACCTTATCTTGAAACCAAGTATAATAATAGTGATGCCTGTAATTCTAATGCTTAGGAGGCTGAAGCAGGATTGCAGTGATTTCTATTCAAGCCTTGGCTACAATTGTGAGACCCTAACTTTAATTTACAAATAAATAAATGAATAAATGACAGGGAGAGGGAGAAAAGAAAAACCAATCCTGATGCCCAGTCCTAGAGATTAATAGCTGCACAACAAAAATACTAGTAGAGTACTGGACACAGCTCAAGTACAGTTCATATAGTCAAATATCAAGTATTTCCATAAGGACAACGAATGGTTTAAGTTTGTCCAAAAGCTCCCCGATATTATTGCTCAGCACACAATTAATCCTATGATCCCCACCCCCACCCCAGTGACACAACTAACATATACAAAGATACTGGATTTCTGAGGTACTATATTATTCTAATGGAAACCCTTGAAACAATGTATCTCTGAATTTGTTAAGAACAATCATGTAAGCCGGCAGTGGGGGCGCAAGCCTTTAATCCCAGCACTTGGGAGGCAGAGGCACGCGGATTTCTGAGTTCCAGGCCAGCCTGGTCTACAAAGTGAGTTCCAGGACAGCCAGGGCTACACAGAGAAACCCTGTCTCGAAAAACCAAAAAAAAAACAAAAACCAAAAACCCAATCATGTAGTACATGTTAGACATTATGTAACACTCCACAAGAGATTGAGTTAGCTCCCTGTAACCATGAGCATTTCCAGAACAAAAC
Source organism: Uromys caudimaculatus (assembly GCA_028551405.1). Taxonomy (NCBI): domain Eukaryota; kingdom Metazoa; phylum Chordata; class Mammalia; order Rodentia; family Muridae; genus Uromys; species Uromys caudimaculatus. The sequence goes on along the minus strand of CM052718.1, from coordinate 58,024,001 downwards.
TCAACAACATTAACACAATAAAAACAATAGACACAATAAACACAGTTTCAACTCAGCACAAATTCAGGTTAAGTTTTTCTCTCAAATTAGTTTGCACTTGCAGCAAGCCTAAAAATGTGTTCCATTCCAAGGACCTACATGGTAGGTGAGAACCAACTCCTACAGGCTGTCCTGTCTATGGCACATGTCCAGTTGCGTGCACACACGCACACTAAACAAATGTAAATATTTGTAAAAGAACAGATGCCATAAAACAGTCCTCTAATGTCCACACAGTAATAATAAACAAAGTCCAATACTTAAATGTTCACTGAAGCAAAAAAATTGAGTTAGGTTTATCTTTAACAGTGGTCTCTTCCGTAAAGATAAACTACTAAGCCTTGTGGCCCAGGCCTTTAATCCCTGTAGTGAGAGGCAGAGGCAGGCTGATCTGTGTGAGTTCCAGGCCAGCTAAAGCTAGTCTCCTCCCCTCTCCCCCCACCAAAAAAAGTTTTTCTACCTACTACCTCTAAAAAGTCTATATCCATACTTGAGTATGTCTCTCCTCTTCCCTGGAGCATCTCTCATTTCTACTCATCCCTGCCCTAACTAAAATCTGTTTTAAAAAACTTTTAATAGGGTAACAATATGACTAACCAGGAAAAGGTCATTGAAACCTGAGTTCAGTACCTAGGAGGGAAGAAAACTTGACTCCCACAAGCTGTCCACTAACTTCCTTAAGTGTGCGGTGGTATGTGTACCACCTCATACATGTAAAAAATAAACCCCAACTGGTTAAAATGAAACAAACAAACAAATAGGACAGGGTCTCATGTGGCCCAGACAAGCCATGAGGAGTTCCTGACCCACTGTCTCCCAAATGCTTGAGCTGTGTAGATTGCATGGCTCTGGAACTATTTTTATTCAATAGAATCTATATTATAACTAAAATAAGAAACACTCTAAGTTTTCCTAAGATCCCCCCACCCCCATCTTTGCAACCAGGCTGGCCTCAAACTCAGAAGATCCTCCCACCTCTGCCTACCAGGTGCTGGGATTAAAGGCGTACGCCCCAGCACCTGGCTTGATTTTTCCCTTTTTAAAAGGAATACTTTCTTCACTACACTAGAAGGAAGCAATGAGCTGGGGAGTAACTTGAAACTGCCCCATCTGGGATTTTTCCTAGTACTGCTGTTTATATTCCCATGTAAAACCTATTTAAGTCTCAAAATCCCAAATTTCAATTCCATCAAATCTGGAGATGGAATTTTTAACTTTTTACAATGTAGTTATTATTTGTATGTGCAGGTCATGTGTGTACAGAGTCCAGAAGTAAATTTCAAGTGTTGTTTCTCAAAAATCAACCACATTTTCAAACAGAGCCTCTCACGGAATCTGGAACTTACCAATTAGGCTAGCCTGGCTGGTTAGTGAGTCCCAGGGTCCTTACCTCCATTGTCCCAGCACTGGATTGCCAGCTGAAAATGGTGGTATATAGCCCCATGGATCTGAGAGCATAGATCTAGCCTGTTCTATACAGTGAGTTCTAGGCCAGCCAGAACTACAGTGAGAAAACCCACTCTCTAAAAATATAATAAACAAATAGGTGGGCCTCTCAAACTTAAACCAGTTTACTGAGCAAACTACAGTTCATACAGTGGCTTGAGTCTTAAAATAATCCATGCACAGAATATCAAGTAGTCAAAAAATATCTTTGACTATCTGGAATGTGGCATGCTGGGAGTCTCAAGTATTGTCTTTAAAACCATTGGTTTCTACAAGCTTAATAGATGAAACCACTTATGAAAGAAATATACAACTCTTTCAAAAAAAAATAAAAAGCAGGATGTTCATTACTAGGAAAACGAACTAAAATTGTTTTCATACTCTTAAGATATAGCCTTACCAAATAGAATGGCAGAATCTTTTGCTGTCCCAGGGAGCTGGCAAGATAGCTTCGCAGGTAACAGCACTCTGTCAAGCCTGAAGACTTGGATCTGATCCCTAAAACCCACATGGTAGAAGCAGAGCACTAAGTCCTACAAGCTGCCCCTCATATACAAAGGGAATGCTTTCTAAAACGTCTTTGATGTTGGGGAATGTTAACTCAATACAGCAAATATGTATTGTGGAGGAAGCCCTGGATTCAATTTACAAAGTCTGAGTCTTTTCTGATACAGCCAATATTTGCACCTACTATGTAATGCAGGTGACTGAATGAGAAATTATATTTTAAAGTCAAAATCCACTCTCCAAATTACACTCAATATAGTACTATTCATTATGCATTCAAGTCAAAGTTTTAAGTGATTCTATTGTTGGTAAATAAAATATAACCTTACCAGCCTCATTTGTTAACTAATCTGTTTAATTTATTAATGTTAAGAGTCTGAAGAGGAGGTATAACCCCAAATTCTGAGAAACACTGAAGCAGCACTTCAGTTGCATTAAGATCCCCTCAGACAGGAGATACTTACATGGACAAGTTAGGAGATGGAACCCCCCTATCATCAGCTAGGTTCCCAAGGTGGCTCAGCGTTGAAGTCGAACTGCTCTCTATACAGCACTTCTCCTAGGCCTTCTGGGTAGTTGTATACTCGGTCAGAAAGTTCGCCCTAAAGAAATAAAGAAAGATAGAAAGTTCTGTGTTTTAAAAACTAGGTTGCAATTCAAACAGGTTAATTTAAATGACTTAATAAGTTTTAGTTTATTTAATAGTTTTCTATTAAAGTGACATTCCAGTTATTTATGGTACCATATATTTGTAATCTCTGCACTCAGGCTAAGCAGGATGCTTTAAATTCTAGGTCAGCCTAGGTTATATAACTAGGTCCTGTCTTAAATAAACAAAATGACAAAAATGACTTTAAATACTCTAGCACAATCTTGGAACTACTTGGTCAAGTTCATACTATACTTTGCTACAAATTCCTACTACAATACTAAAAAGTTAGACATGGCGGCTTGTACACACACATACGTACACACACCCCCTCCCAGGATTTGTGTAGACCAGGAACTAGGAGTTCAAGGTCATGCTTTATCAAAAACAAGAGCCTGAGGCCAGTCTAGACCACACTAGACCCGGTTGTGAAAAGCCCTGTACAAGTCTATGTAGCTTTCCTCCTTATATCTAGCCCCTCTGGACCTATTTCATTTAACTATCACCAGAAGCAAACGAATGTGAAGCTTGGCATGCTACCAGAAAAAAAAAAAAAAAAGTGCTAAATTAACTGCTTTAGAAATGGTCATTTCAATAATGGTTTAACTGGGTGGAGATAAAATTTAGAAAGTGCTATCTATATACAACCTAAATATAAATATCATTTGTGTTTCAATAGCTACTATTTTAAAGTATTACATCCTGATCATATTTCCTAAGAAAGGGGTAGTAAAAAGGGAATCAGAAACACTAAACCAGACACGATACAGAGGTCAAGAGTTTGCAGGTTCTCAGTACTCCATGCATTCGTAAAGACCTAAACAGGATCAGGGCAATTTTAAACAAAATACAAATGTTCTACCTACTGAGGAAAAATGCCCACTGTTAAAAGCATTCAAGGTTGCTGAGAACTCATATCCAATGTGTGACCAAGGGCTGTAATCTCCAGCACTTGAGAAACAGCAGAAAGATCAGGCAGGAATTGAGGGCCAGCCTCACCTACCTAAGGAATTGAAAACTAGTCTAGGCTATAATGAGATGCTATCTCAAAACAACTTATAAAAACTATGACCTTCAGATTCTAAATGATATACTGACCTAGCAACTTTGTTACTGTACTATATATTGAACCCACATCCATCAAACATGCAGGCACTTAACCAACAAGCTATACTCCCAGGTTTTAATCTATAAAACATCCTACTTTTTCTTTTCTTTTTGGTTTTTTTGTTTGTTTGTTTGTTTTTTGGAGACAGGGTTTCTGTGTAAACCTGGCTGTCCTGGAACTCTTGTAGACCAGGTTGGCCTTGAACTCAGAAATCCACCTGCCTCTGCCTCTGGGCTGGGATTAAAGGCGTGCACCACCACTGCCCAGCTACATTCTACTTTTTCTAACACCTAATTTTTAAAAACTAAATCACACTGAGAATTAGCTCATTTTTAACTCTCCTAAGAAATGTAACAATTATCCTGGAAAAGACATTTTTTTCCTATTTTATTCACAGCTATTATTATGCTATTTATGGCAATCCAAGTTCAATTCTGTGAAACACTGAGGACATTAAGCTTTGCACATCCACTAATGTCCTTCAGTGGTATCTAAACTTCCTCATTTAACAGAGATACTACTAGGAAATGAAGGCTCCCTGATTTAAAATATATTTTAATAGATACTAAAAGTGGTGCATAGGGTAAGATGGACATTTACATACAGGGCAAATGCAAATGTTTATCTGGAAGGAGAAAGTATAAAGAAAGGAAGGGTAAGTGAAATGTGGATGAAAGGCAATACTGAAAAATAAATTCCTAGCCAGGCAGTGGTGGCTCACGCTTTGAATTCCAGCACTTGAAAGACTGCTGTCAGTCAGATCTTTGAATTCCAGGCTGGAACTACAGAGTGAGTTCCAAGATAGGCGTGCAGTTTTGAAATCCTGTCTAGAATTACCAAAAAAGAAACAGAGTAAAGAATGACAAATTACTCTCCTTTAGTAAATTGGGGCGGTGGAGGAGATGGGCTGAAAGGCCAAGGTAGCCTTAGACTGACTGGCTGGCCCTAAACCCTTGTGTGGCCAAAGTTGTGAAATCCTTAATGAAAGTGAAGATTAGGATCACAGGTATACTTCTCACCTGGTTCATACGGTGTTGGAACTCAAACCCAGGGCTGGAGATTCTAGGCAAGCACTCGACCAACTGCAAATCTAGCTCCACCTTGACACTCCTCAAAATTGTTTTCCTCTTTGCATTATCTTTATAAATGTTATTACTATCCTTGCAACTTTTCCAAAAAAGTTTAAAAAAAAAAGACAGGATTTCTTTGTACTTTTAATCAGGCATATTTATATAATGGACTACTCAGAAACAATTTATTGATTAATATACAAAAATATGCTAAATAAAAAACTACAGTATGGCTGGGCGGTGGTGGCACAAGTCTTTTTTTTTTTTTTTTTTTGGTTTTTTTGTTTTTTTTTTTGAGACAGGGTTTCTCTGTATAGCTCTGGCTGTCCTGGAGCTCACTCTGTACACCTGGCTGGCCTCAACTCAGAAATCCACCTGCCTCCACAGCCCGGCGGCCCCGGCGGCACAAGTCTTTTAATCCCAGTACTTGGGAGGCAGAGACAGGTGGATTTCTGAGTTCAGGCCAATCTGGTCTACAGAGTGAGTTCCAGGACAGCCAGGGCTACACAGAGAAACCCTGTCTCGAAAAAACCAAAAAAAACAAAAAACAAAAAAACCCCTACAATATGCTACATAAAAGCCTTTTACACAAAAGCATGTAATATCAATTGATTCCATTTAAGTCCCTCGATTTAAAAAACAAGACAAAAAAAAAAAAAAGGAAGACTAGATGAGCCTCACAAGAACTGATGTGAACTGTCATGGAGGTGTTAACAATGTTCTATATCTTGACAGAGATTTAGATTATAAAGTTCTTTCTCCCCTCTTTGGACACAGGATTTTGCTTTTTTTGTGGCCAAGGCTAGCTTCAAGAACTTCCTGGAATTAGAGGTGTACAACCCCTTGCATCACTTTGTTAAAACTTACTAAATACAAGCCAGACTTGTCGTGAGCCTGTATTCCTAGCACCAGGCTGATATGGGAGGTAAATCAGCGACTCAAGTCTGGGTTACAAAGTTACAAACAAAAACTAATCAAACAGTAAAAATATGTAATGAGAATTGTACTGCCAATTTCTAAAAATTAGAGTATGAAACTGTATTTAATATATGGAAATACTAAAGTTAGAGCTATGAAGCATTCTGACGTTTGTAATGCAGAATTAGTAAGATGGCTGGAAGGTAAGTATAGCAAAATGTTAGCTGGGGAATCTAAATTGAAGGTACCACTCTGATTTCTTTGTTGGGAATCATACTAAAACCTTAGAGAAATAAATTGACTACTCAATTTATCTTTATTACCTACAATTTTATTTAAACATCCTTTCCTACTTATTGTGAACTCCTCAGGGCTTATTGGCACCAAGCATCTCTCCTGTCAGACCTATTTCTTCCAGGCTAGTTCATAGTCCGCATAATCCTTTCCTGAGTAAATTAATCTGCTCTCACACGGACTGGGCATATGTTAATTAATGGTAAAACACGACAGGACAAGAACAACCTAACATATCCACCACAAAACGGAATTCAATCTGTTCAACCATCCTGAGGCTGTAAACGCTGTCCCCGACTGCTTGCTTCGTTTAACCAGTAACACACGTTCAGGATACATAAAACGTTTCGCCACCACTAACTGCTGGCAGCTAACAGAGTCCTTGATAACCCGCATCAATCTACCCTTCGCCCTCTTTCTGCCCCGAGATCACAGAGAGGACCAGAAAACGAAGCCATGGTGACTAATCTCCAGGCTTCAGGAGGTGACTGGGGTAAGTGAAAGCGACTTGGCCCAATCAGGAGAGCCGCAGGGGCGGGGCAGCAGCGCCGAGGTTTCCAGAAGGGGCCAAAGGCCTATTCGCTTGCTACTTGACACCGGGGCTTCCCCGCCGCCGGGCCCCGAGTGAGGTCAACTTTCCACCGCCAGAGGGGGAACGCGCACTCCGCACCCCCTCCCCCGCCCGCAAGAATCCAGCCTCCTCCCAGCTGTCACCAGATGCCGGCTCGAGGCCCGCCCCGCTCCATTCATAACCCCGAGCCCCGGCCGCCGCAGTCCGTCTACTCCGCACCACAACCCCCTGAAGGCAGTGAGACCGGGAGAGGCTATGGGACCCCCAGCCGTCAAGGCTGCCGCCGGGCCCCCTCCCCAGAAACAGCAATGCACCACGGGAGTGGGGTGGGGGCCGCATGCTGCGGAGAGGGAATGCGACCACCGCCAGCCTGCCCCGGAGCGCGGCCCCACGCGCACACGCCCCCTCGCTCAACCGTGGCTGCCGGCTGCCGGCTGCCGCCCAGGGCCGCGAGGCGCCGGCCGCCGCCGAGGCCACCGGCAGCCGCCACACACGCCGCCGGCCGCCATGTTCGAGGCCGCCGGCTGCGGGGCACTGCGGGGACACCGAGGGCGGCGTGGCCCAGCCTAGGCGCCCGACCCTCCCGCGCCCCTAAGCCCGGTACTCACGTGAGATAACGGCCCAAAGAGTCGGGTAAAGCGTCTTCTCTTTTTCGGCGGAATTTTTAAAGAGGGATGTGGTTACCTTGAGCAGAAATACCCAAGGCGGCCTGGGCCATAGGCTGCAGGGACGACGTGGGGGAAAATGCGCGGCACCGACACCAGCTGAGCAGCAGTGGCGGCGGCAGCCGAACTGGAGAAATGGAGCGGCGCGAGAAAAAGAAGAAAGGCGCGAACTGGGTGGGGAGAGGATTCAGCCTAGTCACTCCGCAGAGCAGCAGAGCGAGAAGGATGAGAAGAGCAGAGCAGGCGACAACCAGGGAGAGAAACGGAAACACCACGGCCGAGAGTTGAGCCAGAGAGTGTGGGAAGGCGGCGTCTGAGACGCCAGTATTTATATTCAAAGGGCGGGGCCTGCTGACGTCACAGACGGCCTGTCTGCCGCGCGAGAGGGGTGGGGCCTGTGCCGCCGGGGAATGTGGGAGGGGCGGAAGAGGAAGGACAGCCTTGCACAGTTAGGGGGCCGAAGGGTGGGACCACTGGGCCTCGCAGGTGCTGGCTAGGCGCTCGCTTCCCGCCCTCGCGCTGCCCGCGGCTCCCCAGCAGGCTGCTAGAGTCGTAGGCGGGGCAGAGGGCGCGCGGCCCGGCGGATAGCAAAGCGCGCCCTCGCCCTTGCGGCGCCTGCGCTCCACGCTAGCAGCGAACGATCCGCTTTGTGAGCCGGAGGCTAGTCCATGCTGACGGCAGCCTTCGGGACCGTCCTGGGTCCACGGCTTAGCCACACCAGTATTTTAGGGGAGGCGGATGGGCGCCATCATGGGTCTTTCTCCGTGCACTAGTTTATGTAACTGTAGACTATGCCTGGGGACTGTGTTCCGAGGGAGAGGTTCCCGCCTCTCCACGGGATGCGGAGCTCCGTTGTGGAAACGAGTTCCCGGTGGCCAGCTAGAACCAGTGCGGTGTGGTTACTGAAGCTTTGATCGCACCAGACTGTTCCTCAGTGTTCGCGTTTTGCAATATGGTGCAGTAGAATTTTTTTTTTAATGTGGCTTTTCTTTGTCTTCATTTTCAAAAAGGGTTGATGCAGTCAGACCCAGTCCTATTAAAGCAGGGCCAGTGTTATTGAAGTTACATGACTCTAAGGCACATCTCTTTAATTCCCTGTATTTCCCTTTTGAAGTCTATTATTATTATTATTATTATTATTATTATTATTATTATTATTATTATTATTATTATTATTTTCTTTTGTTTCTCCAGAAAGGGTTTCTCTGTGCAGCCCTAGCTGTCCTGGAACTCCCTCTATATACCAGACTAGCCTTGAACTCTACCTGCCTCTGTCTCCCAGGTGCTGGTACTAAAGGCATGTGCCACCACACTAGGCTTTTTCTATTCTTTAATAAACTTTTATTACCAAAGTAAGATGACCTATGTAGCTTCCCCCCTCACGTTTAAGTCTTTTTCTAGCTGGATGTGGTGGTGCATTCCTTTAATCCCAGCACTAGGAAGGCAGAAGCTGGTGGATCTCTTGAGTTCGAAGTTAGCCTGGTTTCTAGACAGCTTGAGCTACACATAGTGAGACCCTGTCTGGAAAAAGCAAAACAAAACAAAGGCCATTTTAACACTAGCTGTCAGTCCTAGCCTGCTATATCTTGCAACTCCAGACTCAGCACAAAGAATGGGAAGGACAGGCAGACGGGGTACTTCTCTGTAGCGGAAACTGACATCCAAATAGCGACTCTCCTGCCTTAACTTCAGGAGGTTAGATTATAGGCTTGTGCCCTGTTTGTGATGCCCCTCCAAAGTAAGATCTTTTAAAGTAAGACCCTGAACTCTCTCCCCTTCACATTCTTTCACTCCATTTATCTTGTAATTGGTATAGTAATTAATAACTCATCAAAGCAGAAAGAAAGGAAGGGCCCTCGCAGGTCTGGTAAGGCCAGAATGTTTCAGAGGTAGAGAGTATTACAAGTTGGGAGCTGTGAACTCAATTTCTGATTTTGGTTTTCCCTATTTTTCTTGACCTGTTTTAGCTTTCTCTTACCTCCTCCCTCTCCATCCCCCTCTCCCCTCCCCTTTTCATTTTTTGAGACAGGAAGTTAATATGTTGCCCATGCTGGCCTTGAATTCACGTCAATCCTGACTTAACCTCTAGAACTCTGGCATTCGAAGTTATGATCCACTGTGCTCAGCCTCTAAGGCTTGGGTAAGTTCTGATCCATTCAGACCACAGCAACTTCCCAAGGAGGCTCTTGCCCACCTGAACATACCATTTGACATTTTGTTTACAGTCTAGCAGGAGAAATGGAATGTTCATAAAATAACCAAATTGTTGGCAGATAAGGTAAATGCTACAAGGAACTAAGTAGAAGGAAGAAATAGCTGCGTCTAACTGAGAGAAAGGTTCCCAGGAGACAGTTCAGAGTGAGTCTAGGGCCTGTGTTCCCAGGAAACAGGGTTCTGAGAGCCAGTGTTCTAGCAAAGGAAGTAGATGAAAGAAAGGACAGACATGGGTGGGTTGGAGAACTGGGAGTGGCCTTTCTGGTTCCATTCTGAAGGCATGGTTGCAAAGGAGAATACATTAAAAGTTCTATTAGGGAGAGATTGAGAAGGGCTGAACTTGCCCTTCATTCTAGAAACTTTAAATAGGGATGTAATATTCAATACCATATTCATACTCTCATATACATATATGACTAAATACCTATGATATGCTACTATTTTTATTTGATTCATGGTCTTGCTATGTAGGCCAGACCTCCCAGTCATCTGACTCTGCCTCCCCATTGCTGGCATTACAGTAGGACCACCACACCCAGGCAAAGAGATGTTTTAAAAGATTATTCAGTGGATTGCAGAGAAGAAGATAGTGTGGCAGAAACAAACACAATCTTACTAAGAAATTCAGCATGTTGGTGCATGCATAAAGTCCCAGAACTGGGGAGCAAGTTTCAGACCAGCCAAGTCTACACAGTTTCAGACCAGCCAAGTCTACACAGTTTCAGACCAGCCAAGTCTACACAGTTTCAGACCAGCCAAGTCTACACAGACCCTGACTCAGAACGATAGTAATGCTCACTCCCACCCCCCCTCCACAAAACCCCAAAACATATCTGATGGTACATGCCTGTAATCCTAGCACTGAGGGGAGAGGGACTAAAAAGCAGAAAGATTACCACAAATTTTAGACCACTTCTAGTTCAGCCTGGATGATGAGAGAGAGCCTACTCCTTTAAAAGAAAGAAATCCAAATTCAGGTGGTCCCCTGGGAGTGGGGACATAGGGAGCCCTTTGGTGTCAGTTTGGGAATCTTTATTATAAACACAATTGAAATGTCGCACTGTATAAGAGATGGAAGTTAAGCAGAATACCTAGAGAACTGCTAGGGAGAATGGACGTGGACATAAAAGGCCAAGAGGTCTGGTCAAAAAGTAGAGAATTAGAAGAGTGTGATATCGGGGCTAGAGAGATGGCTCAGAGGTTAAGAGCACTGACTGCTCTCCCAGAGGTTCTGAGTTCAATTCCCAGCAACCACATGGTGGCTCACAACTACCTGTAATGGGATCCGATGCCCTCTTCTGGTGTGTCTGAGAACAGCGACAGTGTATTCACATACATAAAATGAGTAAATAAATCTTTAAAAAAAAAAAAAGAGTGTGATATCAAGTCATTTAAGAGTGGGGTTCCAATACAGATGAGTTATCATATCCCTGAAATAGGACGAAGAAGAGCTTCTAGTGTTAGCAAAGAGAATGATGTTGGTAAACTCCAACCTCATGTTGTTTGGCTCTTTATCAATTGGGAAAGACAATCTTGAGAGTTAATTCCTTTTTTAAAAATATGTAAAGGTAGCCGGGCAGTGGTGGCGCACGCCTTTAAGCCCAGCACTTGGGAGGCAGAGGCAGGTGGATTTCTGAGTTCAAGGCCAGCCTGGTCTACAGAGTGAGTTCCAGGACAGCCAGGGCTACACAGAGAAACCCTGTCTCGAAAAAAAAAAAAAAATATGTAAAGGTGGGAAGATAAAAACAACTCAGTTTTGACAGGAAGACCATTTGAGAACTAACTACAGTCATTAGTGGAGAAAGGTCTGAAAAGTTGTTTGAGCTTTTCCATTGCCCAGTTTCGGTGGAGTAGGCGGGCAGGAGGTTGCAGAAGTTCAAGTGAGGAGCATAGTAAGGCCAGAATGTTGACCTCTCTGGGTGCTAGGGTACTGGACCGGAGCCTAATCCAACATTTACAGCAGAAAGGATTCAGCAGCGTTAATTGAAACTATGTAGCCATGTGTATTCAAATTGAAAGAACAATGTTACCTTTTAATGAACACAATAGAAACTTGAAAATTGTACCACATTGAAACAGACAACATAGTAGGGGCCTAACGGAATGATGACTATCTAATGAGAACAGCATATTTAATTAGGTTTGAGGTTTGGGGTTTGGGTTATTTTGCCAAGTTAGGTTACTCATACACAAATCCACAGGTAGTGCCAGTGAAAATATTATTAAATAGATAGCCCTGAGATTAAAATCATAATTACATTTACACTTAGGTCATTCTGATCCATTGATTCAAATCTACTTGCTTTTGTGCCAATAGATAGAAAAGATTGAATAAATTTATAGATAAAGGTAAGTCACTCAAAAATAGGTAAGCATAAAATCACTGATCTTTAATAAAAATTGCATGTTGTCAGTCAGTGAGATAAGTAAATATGACCAACAATAATTGAGTAAAAATCTCAGTTAATAGGCGCTGTGGTTTGAATGCTTAGGTCCTGATGCAGCAATATTAGCAGGTGGGGCCTAATGAGAGGCAACTGGACCATATGGGTAGAGTGTCTGGACGAATGGATGCTGGCATGAAGAACAGAGTTCCTTCTGCAGGAGCAAGCAGTCCCCACTCCCTCCCTCTTGCTCTTGAGACCTTAGTCTGTTAGGAGATCTCACAGCAAGAGTGCCCGAACTAGATCCCAGTCTCTCCATCTTGGACTATTGTTATAGCAATATAAAACAGGACAGTCTCAGAAGGTAAGGCCAGCCTAGACTATACAGCAAGACCCTGTGGATGGGGAAGGGGGTTAATGCAAATATTTATCACTAAAAGAGATTGCTAGAGTATTCCCTATTCTATAGAAACAAAAATATATCCATTTTGAGTAAAACAAACACATTTTGAAACATGAGGTCAGTGTGTGCAGCTCAGAGGTAAAACATTGCTTAGCCTGTGCAAGTCCCAGGTTGGATCCTCAGTTCTGCCCAAAAAAGCCAATCAAATAAACAGAAAATATCTGATAGTCAGGGACAGTGTTGCATGAGTTATCTCCGTGCCTGGGAGATAGCAACAGGAGAACCAGGAGTTAAGGGTCATCCTCAGCTGCAAAGGTCAGTCAAGGCCAGTGTGGGCAACCAGCGATTGTGGAATGTAGGGTGTGTGTGTGTGTGTGTGTGTGTGTGTGTGTGATGGGTGACATTTAGAACTGACTCCCACAGCTTGTCCTCTGATCTCCACGTATATACACATGTACAGACACACACATCGCAGATAATTAGTATTTTACAGTTAAAAGTAAAAGTTGTTAAAAACAGTTCTTTGCCAAGTATAAAGTTCAGATCATATAAATAAATATGTAAAAAGAGTATCCCTTTATTTTATAAATGTAATTCCTTTACTTGGATGGGGTTTCACTTTGGATAAGAAATACTTTTATTATGTATTTATTTATACACAATGTAGGACCAGATCAACAGGGTCATATGGGCTTCCAGTCTATTGGTGCTCTGCATCCCAGCATTAGCCATCAGCCAGATCCGCATCTACCTAGAGGCAGGATGCATGGCAAACATAGGACTACAGCCCAGTTTCAACCCCAAGCATGAGAAGCTCAAAACGCCCTATTTTATTTCAGTGGATGTAGGTCAGCATTTTAACTTTCCTGAGTGCCCTGGATGGTTTCTGATAAGTGAGTCACAAGCAATACTCTGATGTCTTCTGTTTCTTCAAGAAACAACAGATTACTCACTGTTAATTTAAGAAGACTGATTTAGAAATCTACGTCAGAGGCCAAAGTGATAATCAGTTTTACAAGTTAAATGCAATTTACATGACCCATAACTCGGATATTATGTCTTCCTGTGTTCTTTGGAAGTTAAGAAACCCTTGGAAAATTAACTTCATTTGCACTCTGATGCCAGGCATTGTCTGATGGCAGTATATTGTTTGTTGGGTAGGACAATACATAGTCAGAAAGGTTTATAGCTCTTATCTCAAAACAGTTGCCTGGGGTAGCCTAACATTTGTGGTGGGGGCTTAGAAAATAGGAGCTCTGAAATCAACTTCTCTGCTTGAATTGTGGTTTGCTCTATATTCTTTAATAAGCAGTCTAGCTTCGTGAACTAATTCTGCTGCCTAAATGATTGTTAATAATGGGATCAAGGCCAGTGGCTGAGCTGTAAAGGCACCTGCTGCCAAGCCTGAGAAGCCCTGTTCAATCTCAGGGACTCACATGGTAAGAGAGAATCAACTCCCCAAGTCATCCTCTGATAGTCACACACAAAACAAAATAAACACCCCCAAAACCCTCAGGGGCTGAAGGTGTGCCTCAGTTGGTAAAATGTTTACCTAGGATACAGGCGGCCCTGCATTTGTTCACAACAACAAAAGAAGAAAAAGGTGAGGAAGAGAAAAGGGAACGGAAGAAAGAGGTTGACGTGATTCTCTGCCTTTTGGTTAAGATCAAGTATAGAAAGGGGCTGGAGGGATGGCTTGGAGGTTAAAAGCACTTGCTGGTCTTCCAGAGGACCTGGGTTTGATTCTTCAACACCCACGTGGCAGCTCATAATGTATAGTTGCAGTTCCAAGAGATTCAACTCCTTCTGGCCTCCATGGGCGCCAGACACGTACAGTACACACATACATGCAGGCAAAACACTTCTACACTTAAGGTATTTGTTTTAGAGAAAGAAACTATTACTAGGACTAATAATAGCCAAGCACGGGGACATAAACCTTTACTCCCAGCACTTTGGAGGCGATGGCAGACAGATCTTTTAATCTGAGCCTGGTCTAAGAGGGAGTTCCAGGACAGCTGGGGCTACACAGAGAAACCTTGTCTCAAACAGCAACAACAACAAAGAATGGCAGTGGAAAAAGGAAATGACAAATGTAATTACAGTGTCACAGCCTGTATTCTCAGTTACTAGAAACGGAGACGAAGATTGGGAGTTGGAGGCCAGTCTGAGCAGAGACATAAGAAATCCACATCTAAGGTGGGTGCGTGCGCATATGTGTGTGTGTGTGTGTGTGTGTGTGTGTGTGTGTGTGTGTGTGTGTGTGTATGTGTGTGTGTGTCTTATGGTTCTCTAGAGTCACAGAATGTATGGAATGTCTCTATATATTAAGGGAATTTATTGTAATGACTTATAGTCTGTAGTCCAACTAACCCAACAATGGGCAGCTGTGAATGGGAAGTCCAAGAATCTATTAGTTGCTCAGTCCCATGAGGCTAGTTATTTAAGCTGGTCTTCTTTAGAAGCTGGCAAGTAAGTGCAAGCAGTCAAAGGAGAGTGAACCTTCCTTCTTCCAATGTCCCTATGTAGGCCTCCAGCAGAAGGTGTAGCTCAGATTAAAGGTGTGTAGCACCACACCTAGATCTAAAACTTGTTTTGTCCCAGGCTGTCCTTGAACTCAGAGATCCGCTTGCCTCAGTCTCTTGGAATTAAAGGCACACTACCTTGCCTGGACCTAAGATTTTCATAGCCACTATGCCTCAAGATCTCCATGTCAAGATCTAGGTCAGAAACTGTCTTCCAGCCTCGAGATCTGGATCACAGGTGTGCCCTCCATTTCTGGATTATAGTTCATTCCAGATGTAATCTAGTTGACAACCAGGAATAGCTACCACAGTGTGTGTGTGTGTGTGTGTGTGTGTGTGTGTGTGTGTGTGTGTTGGAATGCTTGGCCGTACGTAGGAAGCAATACTATTAGGAAGTATGGTCTTGTCGGAAGCTATGCCCAGCGTGTGACAGAGCCTCCTGCTGCTGCCTGTGGAGCAAGATGGAGAACCCTCCAGCTCCTCCAGCACCACATCTGCCTGGACGCTGCCATGCTGCCTGCCCTGATGATAATGGACTAAACCTCCGAAACTGTCAGCCAGCCCCAATGGAATGTTTTCCTTTATAAGAGTTGCCACGATCATTGTGTCTTCACAGCAATGAAACCCTAACTAAAACAGAGGTGTTACACATGTATCTTATGTTATTAATTTACAGTAAGCTTGTTGCAGAGCTCGTAAAAAGTAAAAACTCATTTCTAAACTCCTGTTCTAAAAAGTCTGATGTGGCCTGTGAGCCCAGCAATTGGGGGAGGCTGAGGATGGAGGATCCTGAGTTGAAGACCAACCTGGACTACATGGTAAACTTCAGGCTGGGCTGAGCTACAAAATGAAACACTGCTCCGCATAACCACCACCACCACCACCACCACCACCACCACCACCACCACCACCACCACCACCCCCACCCCCCACCTCCCCTCCCCCACACACACCCAGAGCGCAGAGCCCAAAAAAAGCATCTGACTTAGCCAAGGTAAAAAACATTTTGGCTAGATTGACTCCACAAAGGTAAGGTCAGTTAGCTCTCAGTCAGATAGGCAATTCAATAAATACCTCCTGAGTTTCCACTAGGTGTGGTCTGTGCCTTCCTGTAGGCCTTTGAATGTCTTGTCTGACCTTTGTGAACAAGATATTTTCTTTAGGACAAGGACTTCATTTTTTGTATAATGTAATTTTGAGGATTTAATACATGTGCACAATGAAATATGGTAGTATCAACCTCCATTTCTTCCCTCCAGTCCACCCCATATTTGATTTTCTTTTCCAGTTGTACAGACACTCAGGGCAGTCACCTGCATGACTTCTAATGCCTCACTAACAGAGTTACCGCAGTGACAGAGTGTCTCATGAAGCAGATGGCTATTTTGTCGCTGGACTTTACCAAGAGGGAATGTTTGCATTGAGAGCAAGTAGGACCAGGAGGGATTCCTTAGATATTGTCCTTGATCATGGTGTATTTATTTCATATTTCAAAAAAGAATTTGGCAATGTTATAAATGCACAGTTTGATATAAAGAACTTGTATTTCTTTCCCTATCCATGTTAAGATCAGGATGCTTTTAACCAGTGATTAACCATTTGCTTGACTCTTCCTTGTCTCTAGGAAACTTATTGCTTGCTTTGGGGAGGAGGAGGCTTTGCCGCACTTACAGTTCACATATATTCCCAACCCTGGGGATCCTGAGGTAGAAGGAGTGCTGTGCATTTGAGGGCAGCTAGGGCCGTAGAGTGAGTTCCAGGGCAGCCTGGCTTACAGAGCGGCACCATGTCTTAGACAAGATGCTGGCGATGGCTCAGCAGGTGAAGGTGCTCACAGGACAACCCTGATGTGCTTGATCCCTGGAACCCATGTGAAAAGCCAGATGTGCAAGTACACATTCGTAAGCCCTGCACAAAGATGGGAGGCCATGACAGGAGAATGACCAGGAAGCTCCCACTTCCCACCTTCCCAAGCCCGCTAGCATAGAGTATCTATCCAGTGCCCCAGAGACAGCAAGAGAGATCTTAGTTACCATTCTAGCCCTGTGACTCGGCACAATGGCCAAGGCAACTTACAGAGGGAAGGGCTTATTTTGGGCTTACAGTGTTCTAGAGAGACGAGTCTGTCACCATCACTGTCATAGCCTGGAACCACGGCAGCAAGCACTAGGCATGGCCTCAGGAGCCACTAAGAGCTCACATCTCCAACAGCAAGCATGCAACAGAAAAAAGCAAAATTGAAATAATGTGGCTACGTTTTCCTCCTTTTTTATTTTTGATACTTTATATACATTTCCAATGTTTCCCCTTTTCTGAGTCTCCTCTTTGTATACCCCCCATCCCCTCCCCAACCCGCCTCTAGGAGGGAATTCCACC
>CM052718.1:57962419-58000631 GCA_028551405.1 Uromys caudimaculatus | reverse complement strand
GAGAGAGAGAGAGAGAGAGAGAGAGAGAGAGAGAGAGAGAGAGAGAGAAGGGACTGACTACTAATGTAGGTGTTAGTTATTGTGACTGTCTTAGTTAAGGTTTTATTGCTTTGAACAGACACCATGACCAAGACAACTCTCTCTTTTTTTTTTTTTTTTTTTTTTTTTTTTTTTTTTTTGAGACAGAATTTCTCTGTATAGCCCTGGCTGTCCTGGAACTCACTCTGTAGACCAGGCTGGCCTCGAACTCAGAAATCCACCTGCCTCTGCCTCCCAAGTGCTGGGATTAAAGGCGTGCACCACCACTGCTCGGCAAGGCAACTCTCATAAGGACAACATTTAATTGGGGCTGGCTTACAGGTTCAGAGGTTCAGCCTATTATCATCAAGGTGAGTCCAGGCAGGCATGGTGCAGGAGGAGCTGAGAGTTCTACATCTTCCTGGAAGGCCGCTAGGAGAAGACTAGCTTCCAACCAGCTAGGAGTAGGGTATTAAAGCCCATGCCCACAGTGACACACCTACTCCAACAAGGCCACACCTCCAAATAGTGCCAAGCCTGGGCCAGCATATACAAACCATCACAGTGACCAAAGCTTTTTAAATGGTCTCAAGGGATCCTCCCTTTTGGTATCCACACTCCTGTGTGATCCTTTTTCTTCTTTGATCTGCTTTTGTTTAGTGTCTGAAGGTGTCCTTTTAACACAGAAGACCAAAGGACAACTTGCAGGAGTCAGTTCTCTCCTACTGCGTGTAGCCCAAGGCTGTAGTCCTCCTTGCGGGGATTAGAGATGTGAGCTACCACACCCAGCTAATTTCAAACGGTTTGCCTTGTTTTGAGTCAGTCTCACTAAGCAGCTCCAGCTGGCTTGGAACTCACTATGCAGACAAGGCTAGCCTTGAATTCAGAGACTGACCTGCCTCTGCCTCCCATGGGCTGGGCTTAAAGGTATTTGCCACCATGCCTAAATAGTTTCAAAACATTTAAACTAACTCTCTTCTACCCATCATTCATATGTAGACAAGCAAGGTGTGTCCTTATCTTGAAATTATCTTTTTTCTCCACCATGTCTTCTTTGGATGTGTGAAAAATCCGAAGAAAAATTTCCCCGCCTCAACCCACTTTGCATGGGTGTGTCTCACACTAATCTTCCATAAATGCTATTGTCATGGGCTGGAAAGATGGGTAAGCACGTCATAGCACTGGCTGCTCTTCCAGAGGACCCAGGTTTAATTCCCAACACCCACATGGGAACCGATCCAGTTCTAGGGGATCCCACACACATGCAGGCAAGAGGTCTGCTTCCATGGTACTCAACTGGACACCACACACCAGTCTCTGTAGGTCCTTAAGGTCCACAATTCCCCCAACAAACTCTGCTATTCCCCTTATCTAATATAATATAATACAATAAATATAAGCTACTGTGGCAGTGCCTCCATGAGGCCACCTTCTCTTTCCACTGATGACATTGTTTGGTGCCTCCTCACAGTCCCTTCTCACATCTTTCTTCTGTGCCTGCTGGAACATGAATTCATGGTGAGGAAACCATCCCACACCCCAGCCCTGGCCTATCCCTCGCCTTAACGGAAAGCTGGTCACTTCCTTTGCTGCCATCTTGAAGGAGACCAGGGAAAAGGCATTGCTTCAGTGCTTCTCCTGTGCTTTGAAATGGGAGTTGGAGGTGGCCTTGTCCCTGCACCAGCATGCTGTAGCCACATCATTGCTCCGAAAATAAAAACGAGGTTAACCAACTGCCAGGCCTGCCCAGCTTCCCACCCCAGTCTGTCCATGCCTGTATCAGCTGGTATCTTACTATAAAGAGTATAAGAGAGAGGGCAGGGCACCTGGTTAATATTAAACCTCTTCTTCAGAATGAGTCTTTATGTTACAGCTAAAAACCAGCAATCTTTTGTATCTGTTATCCTTAAAAGGCATGTCACTAAAAGTCCTCAGTGATTCTAACTGTCCCTACCCCGTTCCAGGCATGACCACCATATGCAGGCCGGTGTGTGTTCTTTGGACTTTGTTTCACTTTGGTTTGGTTTACAAGATAGGGTTTCTCTGTGTATCCTTAGCTATCCTGGAACTCAATCACTAGACTAGACTGGCCTTGAGCTCAGAGATCCTCCTGCCTCTGCGTCCTGAGTGCTGGGATTAAAGTCATGAACCACCACTGCCTGGATGTGTTTTCTTCCTAACAGGGTTCTTGTCTCCCTTAAATCAGCCACGCTGTAGATTCCCTTGGGACACTTCACCATCTTCACACTTTTTATTTGCTCAACTCCAGGGACTCCAGCTACCCTCACCTATTCTGTACTAAGCAAGGTTTAGAACTCAACGTTGTTCCCTGTACCTGCGCCTCCCTTAAGCAACTACTGTCAAAATCACAGTGGTTCTGTTTGTTTTGCAGAATGTACTAAAATTCATACAAAATCCCAAGAGACCTAGAATAGCCAAAGCAACCTTGAATAAGAACAAAATGGAAGCTGTGGGATGGTGGTACATGCCTATAATCCCCCGTGAGTTGGAAGCAGGAATGTCAGGAGTTCAAGGGCATACACACACACACACACACACACACACACACACACACACACACACACACACACACACACACACATATCACATACATATATATCCCAGAGCAGAACTTCAGGAACTGGAGATGGTTCAGTGGTTAAATGCAGAGGGAATCTTTTGTGCAATGTGTGGAAGCGTTACTTGTCAGTAAAAGGCTGTTGGCCTGTGAGCTGAGGCCGGAAATAAGGAGGTAGATGTTCTGGTATGGAGGATTTCTAGGATAGAATCAGAGACACAGGATATTTGCCCCAGAACTCTGATGGAGACAGCCACATGAAACTGAAGGATAGGTAACTAGCTCTGTGGCTTGACTTAAACTAGTTCAAACAGGATAATTGAGTTATGAGCTAGCAGAAATGTACCAAAGCTATTGCCCTAGGCATTTATTCATAATAATCCAGTCTTAGAATGGTTATTTTAGAATGGTTATTTTGGGAACAAAGAGGCCAGGCACACAATATGTATATATATATATATGTATGTGTGTGTGTGTGTGTGTGTGTGTGTGTGTGTATTTACAGTTAAGGGCACTGGTGCTCTTCCAGACAATCCAGGTTCAGGTTCATTTCCCAGCACCCACATGGCAGCTCATACCTGTCTATAACTCCAGCTCTAGGGCCTCTGACACCTTCACATAGACATACATTCAGGCAAAACATCAGTGAATATAAAATGTAAAAAATTAGGAAAAGAGTAGCCTGGTCTCCAAACAACAGTAACAATAATAAAATAAAACAAAATACAAAAACCTGGCGAGCTTCTGCTTGGCTTGTAGCTTGTGCTGGCCTCAGACTTCATTTTTTTAAATCCATGCAAATTTGCCAAGTGTTCTATCACAGAACTCTATGCCCAGACCTTGTCTCAAACCTTCAATCCTCCTGCATCAGCCTCCTAAATGCTGGAATTGAGAGCATGTACACTATGCCCAATTTGTACTTCCTAATTTGAAAATTTTCTGTAAGCCAACTTCAGTCAAAACAGGTAGACATGTAAGTCAGTGGAATAGGGTAGCGGGCCTGGAGATAAATTTTCATAAGTATTATGTGCTTTTTAGAAGGGATGTCAAAGCCGTCTGCTGCGCAAGAGGCAGTGCTCAACAAATGACAGGGGAGGGCTGGGCACACGTGCGCGTAGAAGCATGAAGTCAGGCAATGAGCATTTTCCTGTTCACTTATCTGTTCTCCTAACTGGAAAAGCATCTGTTTTTCTGATAGTATTCTTTACAGTTGAAAGAAGTGACATTAACACAGACGCTTTGTAATTCAAATTGAAAACTGCATTCCTCTCTCTTACATACAGTTCTATTGTGCCCAATGCACTCATTTTAGTTAACGCATGGCAGGTGAAAGAAATGTACTTTAGAATTGATGCGGCCAAAAGCACAGAAGAGTGGGCATGCCTTTCTCTTATAAAATACAACATGGCGTAAGCACTGGTGGCCAAGTGTTTGCCTGGCACACACAAAGCCCTGGCTTCTAGTTCCAGCACATCATAAACCGGTCATGTAGTACACACCAGAAACCTTAGGCCCTGGGAGGTGCGTTGAGGCTAAGAAGTTTTAGGTCATCCTTGGCTACTTACTGAGTTCAAGACTACCCTGAGACCTTATCTCAAACAGCCTATCAGGTTGGGGGCATCTGTATGTCAGTAGTAGAGCACTTTCCTTACATGCATAAGACATTTAATTCAATAAAAACAAAATGAAGAGAAGAAAAATCCACTATGAACAGTGCAATAGGGCAATCGTAGAACCAGAGAAAATAACTGCAAATAACACATCTTATAAGAAATCACTATGTAGAATATAATACATATATATTTATCAATTCATTTTTATATTGCATTATGTAACTTTAACAAATGAGTAAATTTTTATGGTGCTGGAATTGAATCCAGAGCCTGTGAATACTAGGCAAGAATTCTACCACTGAGCTAGACCCACGCCCAGTCCCGCAAATGGTTGGTCTTTTTACTTTTAAATGTAAAGTTGGAGTTTATTTTGTTCTGCTTGTTTCTTTACTGCCTGCAACTCACTGTTAGGTTAAGCTGGCTGTAAATCTATCTCGCCCCAGATATCAACCCATTTCTATCTCTGTATTCACTGGAATTCTAGGTATGGATCACCATGCCTGGATTTTTTAAATTGTATTTTATTATGTATATGAGTGTGTGTAGGTGAGTACAGACATCTGGGGAAGCAGGAAGCATAGGGTGTTCCTGGAGCTGGGATTCCAGCCACCTGTGAGCCGCCTGCCATGGGTCCTGGGGGAGCAGCGAGTGCTCTTAGCCACTCAACCATTCCTCTAGCCCACACCTGGATGGATTGATTGATTGATTTCACGCTGGTTCTGGGATAGAATTCAGCCCTTCATGTTTGCATGGCAACAACTGAATTATCTCCTCAGCCCCAAAGTTGAAGTTTAGCAATACAAAGCTTTACCATGCTAGCTTAGCTCCACCCCGCCCCCACCCAGATCAGTGCTAACCGGAGCTCAGCCTGACTAGCTCTATTTCCCTCCTCCCTCCTACAAGAGGCGCTCTCAAGACCTGGCTGGAGGTGGGGTGGGATGGGGTCTTTACTGCCCCCCCAGGGCTACCCTGCTCTATCCCTGCACAGCGCCGCTGAGTCATGGCCCCTCCCATCTGCTGCTGCCACCAGACCACAGGCTTCTTTCTCAACTCTGACGGAGAAGAGAATATTATGCAAACTAAGAGCCGGAGAACACCACCCCCTCCTTCCCATCAAGAGGCACGGTAGTGGCTCTTTATGTAACTCAGAGATTAACCAATAGAGGGGACCTGTGGGAAAGCCAGGTGGGGAGCTGGTTTGCTGCTGAGGGGGCTCCCCCAGTTTGCATGTTCAGTAAGAAGAAGCTCTGAGGGAGGGCGTGTGGCTTGGAAGAGATGTCCTTAATTAAACAACATTACTGTAGCAGTCGTCGCTAGCATCCACTGATAGATAATAGCAACACTGGGACTGTCTGTTGCCATACACCGTGTCAAATCCTTTATGTGCACCCTCTGCAAAGCCATTACCAGCTCACCTTGCACAATTCAAATGCTCAGCAAACTACAGGCGATCCTAGTGGTATTACCTTATGTTTCTTTCTTTAAGTTGTTTCCTCGTTCGTTCACTCATTCATTCATTCACTCATTCAGTTTTAACAGAGTCTCATTATTTAGATTGGGTTGGTCTTGAGCTTCCATCCTTTTGCCTGGACCTTCCTAAGTGCTGGGGTTATAGCAAGGCCACAACTGTGGCTTTGTTTACTTAATCCTTATAACCATCCCCCCCCCCCCCCGTGCTTCTCTCTCCCTTCCCGTCCCCTCTCCCTCCAGCTCCTGTCCTTTCCTCCCTTCCTCTTTCCTCTCTCCGCCTTACCTCCCCTCTCTTCCTCTCCCCCTCCTCCACTTTTCTCTTTCTCTCCTTTTCCTTTCTTTCCCTCTCTTTATTTATTTATTTACTTTTCTTCCTGACAGGGTCTCACCTAGCTCAGGCTGCCCTAAAATTTGCAATGTAGCCAAGGCCAGTCTTGAACTCCTGATTCTTCTGCCTCATTCGCTCAAGTGCCAGGATTACAGGTGTGTGCCACCACACCAAGCATAAGCCTTTGCCTGTAGTATTTCCTTCAAAACAAAACAAACAACAACAACACCTACTGAGGGGCTGGAGAATGCTTCAGCTGTTAAGAGCACTGCTGCTCTTCAGGGGTTCTGGATTCAGTTCCCAGCACCCACATGTTGCTTCATAGCTGCCTGTAATGCCAGTTCCAGGACCCGCCCCCCAAAAGCACCAGACATGCATGTGGAGTACTTATATACACACAGGCAAAACATTCATGTACATAAAATGAAAATGTTTTTAAGTGAAAGCACAAACTATTATTTGCACACCTAGGCCTCTGGGACACAGAATACAGTGCCCTTTTTTACATCTATGTATTCTAATCTAGTTTAACTACTGTCTTGCCGAATGATGGCCTGCTTATGTTTTCTGAGCCTAACTATCAATCTATTCAGTGAGGACAGTAATCAGTATGTTACAGAATTGCCAGACTAGAAATACACGTAATGGATCCAGCATGTGGTTCACACAAAGAGCACTCAATTCTGACCTCTTAAAAGGGACTTTGTACATATCATCACTGAAAAGAATCCCAGACACAGAGAAAGAATCTCTTTCCGAGGTCATGAAGAGATCAGCCTGCAACTTAGAGTTCAGGTCTGGTTTACCCGCAGAGATTACCAAGCCAGATGGCTGTACTGGCCAATTGTGTACTGTGATTGAACTTTTGAAGCAAGGTTTGCTCTAAAAACTTAAGTAGCGACTCTCCATATCTTGGACAGATGAAGGACTTCTCTAACAAGAAAGATTTTTAAATCTTGAGGATTCAAACTCAAGGATAAACTCAAACCTCTTAGATACTCGTCATTACAGGACAAAAAAAGCACAATGCCTTCCTTCTTAGTTCCGTGGTGCCTCAAATGAAAGAGGAAGAAATATGAAGCCAGGGGGCCTCTAGTCTCTAAAACCCTCCTAAAAGGACGTGTTTCTCCATCGATTACCATCTAGAAGTAACATGTTTTGTACATTTTGAACCACCAGTTTGTGAGGATAAACCTTTATTCTTCCTCCCTGTCTAAACTCTCTGTATGTTGTCAGAGAAGTTGGTGCATGATTTGATCTTGGTCTCAGTGAAGAAACTGAAGTGGAAGCAGATTCCAGGGGAAGCAGTTAATGTTCTGACCTCCTGTACTCACTTGAAAGTGTGTGCGTGCCTGTTTATTTTCTTAGTGTCTCTTGGTTTCTCATTTTGATTTCATAAGTAAAATGTTCCATCTGTATATTTATTTTCCAGACCTACCTAGTCCCTAGAATTTTAAGTAAGAGTGTTTCCCAAATTTTGTTTTACTTTAACATACATACACACACACACACACACACACACACACACACACACACACACACACACACACACACACATTTCTACATATATATTCTCTAGACTCAGTAGTAAAAAGAAAGAAGCTACTCCAAATTTGTCCTCTGATCTAGAATATGCGTACATACATGTACATACATGCACACACATAGTAGAAGTACTACTATGTGGTAGTAGTAATAATGAATAATAAATAAAAATTTCAAAGTAGTATCTATTGCAGGGCATACGAGCATATGCCTGTAATTCTAGCACTCATGAAGCTGAAAAGAAGGCAGATTGCCATAAATTCAAGCCCTGACTGGGCTACATGTGAATATTAGGCCAGCTAGAGTTACATACCAAGACCTTGTCTCAAAACAAAACAAAACAAAATAATTTTTTTTTTTTTTTGGCTGTATATAGGAGTTGTGGTTCTTTGTGTTTCTTGACTAAGCAATGATGTGTTTTTACATTACGAGCCTACTTTCCTATGTTTCCGGGGGTGGAGGTAGGGTAACTGCTTAATTCAGAGTATGGACCTTGAGTTTTGTGACTTTAGCATCAATCTGGGAAGTCTCTTTGAAAACCAGGATGAATGCACCAGACAGTGGAGCAGGGGCCAGCCTCACTGGTGACTGAAATCCAGCAATCTCACTTAGTGGCGATGGAGAGCCAACCCCATGTCGTGCCTTGCTGATACATGGCTGGGCTGAAGAAAGAGCTCATTGACTTATTTAAGGAAAAGAGTGGTGCCCAAAAGGCCAGGCTGGAGAAAAAGGCTGCCTCCAGCACAGTGCCTGGCAGGACTCCAGGTCCAAGAGCTCCGTCAGAGCCTCTCAGAACTGCCTCTCTGAGCAAAACCTGGGCATCACGGCAGCACGACAGATGGGGACCTACAGTTTGTATCTGTTCATTTGTTCTTCATGACTCATAGATGTGTCAGAGGGTGTGTGAGCTACAGCCTAGCTTGCATGTGAGAGAAACCCCAGACCTGTGTGAGCAGGGGGATAGATATTCACATCACCCTGGGCTTCCTAGAATCTTACTTCCTACACATCCAGGGAGGAGCCAGACATGTTAGTGGCTAGGACTGTAGTCTAACCCTGGATCAGCTGAGCAAATGAGGTCATAAAATAAAATTGATGACTTACCTGGAATTCTCCTCAGCACTTTGTGTCTCATCTCAGTCTTCACATAAACCCTAGGTACTAATACTATCTCTAATGCGTAAAGAAGGAAACTGAGACACCAGATCTCTAGGTAGCTTGCTCAGTGTCTAGTACTGGTAGGATAAGTGTTTGACCTGGCTGTCCAACTTTAGAATGTCAGTATTGGGGCTGGAGAGGTAGATGCGGGAGAATTAAAAGTTAAGGAGCATCAGTGGCTACATAGTGAGTTCTAGGCCAGCCTAGAATACATAGACCTTATTTGAAAAAAAAAAAAAAAAAAGCCAAGAGAATGTCAGCACTGGACAGCTGTCTCTGGGTGGTCCTGCTTGGGCTGACCTTCTGCACCGCCTTGGCTTATAAAATGGGGGTGTGTTGAGCACCTCCTCCGTGGGGTGCTGTGATACTCCAGGGGGATAATCCGTTCATAGTGAGGGCACACTGCCTGCATACTAAACATTGTTAGCAGTTAGTACATTAGAGCAATTGGTCAAGGTTTCTCTGCAGCCTGGACACTCTCTCTTGTTCCCCTTTTCTGACTGAACCCCGACAGGCATATTGTCTTTTTGGTATGTGTGTGTGTGGGAAGCAGAAGTAGAAGACCAGAGTCTCTGGAGTGGAGAGAGCGAGCAAGGGGTGAGTGGGAATTTTCTCCTCACCTAACCGGCAGTCCGGGGATCTTTCAAGGACTGACATTTAAGACTGATCCCTTTGGGAGTTTGCTGAGAGAAGTCTCTCTGTAATGTCAGCCAAGGGAACCCTCCTTGCTGTTGTGGCCCACATTCCCAGTCAGAAAAACAAACACACAAACAAAAGATAAGCAAACCATTTTATGCCCTGAAAAAACATCTGGAAGAAAAGGGCTTTCTTTTCTTTCTTTCTTTTCTTTCTTTCTTTCTTTCTTTCTTTCTTTCTTTCTTTCTTTCTTTCTTTCTTTCTTTCTTTCTTTCTTTCCTTCCTTCCTTCCTTCCTTCCTTCCTTCCTTCCTTCCTTCCTTCCTTCCTTCTTTCTTTCTTTCTTTCTTTTTTTTTGTTTTATTTATTTATTTTCCAGACAGGGTCTGTGTAGCCCTGGCTGTCCTAGAACTCACTATGTAGACCAGGCTAGTCTTAAATTCACTGAGATTCTCCTGCCTCTGTCTTCCTATTGCTGGGATCAATTCCTTTCTTCCTTTTTCTTTTCTCTTTCTTTCTTTCTTTCTTTCTTTCTTTCTTTCTTTCTTTCTTTCTTTCTTTCTTTCTTTTTCTTTTTCTGGTTTTTCGAGACAGGGTTTGTCTGTGTAGCCCTGGCTGTCCTGGAACTCACTCTGTAGACCAGGCTGGCCTCAAACTCAGAAATCCACCTGCCTCTGCCTCCCAAGTGCTGGGATTAAAGGCGTGTGCCACCACTGCCTGGCCTGGATGCTTTTTATTGTTTGTTTGTTTTGCAAACTCAGAATAGTTTGAGAAGAGTTGAGAGTTTGGTTTCCCTGGAGTCCAAAACAAATACTAGTACCATCCCTTCTCACCCTGGCCATCCTGGCCACCTACATAATCAGAACACAAGGACCTGGGCTGCTTCCTTTCTCTTAGAGTTCAAGCCTCTGGGATTCTGCTATGGTATTCTCCATATGTACCACGGCATGCTCCCCACCCTCACCCTCATTCCCTAGCTCAAATTACTTCACACACACAAAACAAAATAATAGTTTCTCTGGCTACAGGGTCCCTTACAACCCGAACAGCTGAAGTAGTTTGTTGCAGTCGGCTTGTAATTTTAGACCTACCTAAGCTCCACTCATATTTCAGCACGTTGGTAATTATCCCACTCAAACCTGGTGAGTGGAAGGAGGGGGCATGGGGACGGGGTGCAGAGAGCAGCTGCAAGGCCTGGGCCTGCTCTTCCCTGCCTGCTAATAATAGCTCCGGCTGAGCTAGCACAGCCCTGCCAGGTCTGTGCTAAGCCCTTCGTTACGCCTGTCTCTTCCAAACAGCGCTGGCAAATGCAGACAATCCTCATGTTGATGAGTAGAGCACGCTCTGGGAGATGGAAGAATTTGCCTTAACTCAGAGCCAGTGAGGACTGAGAACAGGCTGACTTCAGGCAGATTCTCGAACCCTGCCCTTTTAGTCAATGTAGGGTGCCTCTGCTGCGGGCCTGTGAATTTAATCATAGTGGGTGCCAGGAAATGCCAGCGAGACAGGAAGGAAGCCAATGCCAAGATGTCAACCCAAAAGGCATTTGAAACCTGAGAATTAGCAGCTCACTGCCATGAAACAAGAGATCGTGGTAGGGGTACTCCAAGTGGGGCCACAAACTGTGGACTGACTCCACACTCCTGGAGCGGTAAAAGACCCAAGGCCATTGCCTGCCAGTAATGCAGTCTGGAAATCCCAGCGGTGTCGGGCCATGGGTGATGGATTTGAGAATTTATTTTAATGTGATCTCTGAGCCAAAGGCTGCTGGGCAAAGATAATGGTGCTGAAGGTCCTTAAGTCATATGCAAGTATAACCAGGCTCTCTTCGGAAATGTTTTGAGTGGAATGAGTGTCCTTCCCACCCGTAACTCCGGCTTCCTTCTTGCTCCATCACTTCAGCTTCCTGTGCTGCTGGCTGCAGGTGGCTCAGCCTGATAGGAGGCTGTCACTCCAGTTAAGCACCGCAGTGAGACACAGCACCAAGCTATCTTTTCCTTCACCACAGAGCCAGACAAGCTGGGCTTGGTAGATTTGGGGTCACCCTGGACATCTGTCTCTCTTTGATAGTTACATTTCTCTTCACTGCTGTGTGTTTAGTGGTGAATCAATCTCAAATATCTCGTGTGTGTGTGTGTGTGTGTGTGTGTGTGTGTGTGTGTGTGTGTGTGTGTTTTACTGGATCTAACCCAGGGTCATGCCAGGCCGGCACTTGTCCCGCCGAGCTACCACCCTGTCATACATGTTGAGAAGTGCTCACTGTTCCACCACGCGTTGTCCCATGCCCTGCACGCGTGTTAACTTTTTATCTTGTCAAGCAGCACTGAGTGGGTCATAACACCATCTTCTTTTGATAGATGATTAAAAATTGGGTCAGAAGTGATGGAGTAAGCTGGCATGGTCTCCTGGTAGATACGTAGTGATCTAAGTTGTGTAATTCCAAGGCCCGTGCTCTCAGCTGCTCTGCCAAGGTGTTCAGGCCCAAGTGAGCTGTCCCCCGGTACAAACTCTCCCTGTGTGTGTCAGCCTTGTCCATGGCTGGCTACTGCTGCTATTCCTGGCTTTTGGCTGCAACCTCAAAATTATACCAAGTTCCCAGGAAAGTGGGATGCTATTTTAGGTGGTAAGGGAGAATCTCACAGAGTGCTGCTGAGGTTCTCTGCAGGACGCTTCCAGTGATTCGCCTTCCTCTGGGGGCCTCAGTTTTCCTATGCATCTGGGCACCAGGCACCGTGACTTTCTTTTTTTTTTTTTTGGATTTTTCAAGACAGGGTTTCTCTGTGTAGCCCTGGCTATCCTGGAACTCACTCTGTAGACCAGGCTGGCCTCAAACTCAGAAATCCGCCTGCCTCTGCCTCCCAAGTGCTGGGATTAAAGGCGTGTGCCACCACTGCCTGGCGGCACCGTGACTTTCTAACGTTATCAAATGTGAGTGTTGGCTGCTTTTGGCCGCATCAGCGCCTATTTGTAGAACATGTAGTCAGCTAGCTGGGAAAGACAGTAGAATGCTATAGAGGGTCAGGGAGCATTAGGGTCACTCATAGGGCCATGCCAATTCCAGGGCTTCAGCCAGAAGAGGTGTAATAATAGGCGGGTAATGATAGCTGGTGCTTCTGAAGCCCTACCCACACGCTATTCCTGGAACCATCTCATTCAATCTCACCTCAACTCCGATGAAGGAGGTGTCTCCTTCCCTTGGGTTCTGCCTGGGAGTTCTGTGTCCATCTTGTCACTGTCTCGTTTTCATCCCCACAGGAAGGAGGCCCCAGAAACAAAGTGAACAGAAAACCTGGTCTGAAACAATTTTGCATGAATCCAAAATTAGAAATAAGGTCAGGTGTGTGTGGGGGTGGGGTGGGGGGCGGGGCGGGGCATGGGGCACTCACAAGATTGTATATTCAGAGGCATGTCTCTAACTGATCCCTGGAAGGAAAACCAAAATAGGCTTTGTCAGTCAACATCCTTGATACAGGCAGGGGGGGAGGGGCAATGTGGGGTCTTTTCCTCCAGCTCTCTAGTTCTTCATAACCTAGCTCTGTTCAGCCTCTCCTCCCACACCTGCCCATGCTGAGTGCCCACTCTTGCACCTGCTGCTGGTGATCGCTTGTGGGCAGTTCAAATGTGCTGATAGGAAAGTGTCTCCAAGTCGGCAACACTTTTGTCATTTGAGACTTCCAAGGCTAGGCATCACTCTGAGAGCTTTAAAAAATAGAGAGAGATAATTTTTAGAGGTTTATCTTCATGTATATGTGTAAATGTATCTCACGTGTGCCTGGTGTCCCTCTGGCCACCTAGACTTACTGTCAGTTGTGAGCTGTCCAATGTGACTGTTGAGAACTGAACTCAGGTCCACTGGAAGAGCAAGCAATGACTCTTAACTGTTGAGCCACATCTCCAGTCCCCTTTTAAATTATACATTTGCTATGTGCTCCAGGTTGGAACTTGCTCGGTAGCCCAGCTGGCCTCAAAATTGCCAGTCCTCTTCCTTCAACCTCCCCAGCGGCATGGCTACAAGCATGCACGTCAATGTCTGGCTCTGATGGCTACTAATTATATTATTACTATTTGGACGTATTTTCTTTTTGCTTAGAAATTTATGCAAAACACTTACAAACCATATATCTAAAAGATTAGTAACAGGAATATATGGGTGGGTGAGATGTCTCACTCAGTATGCTGCAGTATGCACATGCATGCATACGTACACAGTTTCAATTTTTAAAAAAAAAAATATAAGGGGAAGATGGCTCAGCTGTGAACTGCGATCTGATCTTCAGCACCCACATACATGTCAGATACAGTGACACACATCTGTAACACCAATGCTAAGGGTTGAGGGGAGGGTGAAGATAGGCAGACCCTCCCTAACCCCCCCCCTACCATCAATAAGATGCTGTTTAATGGAAGATCCCTGTCTCAAAAAGTAAGAGGGACAGTGATCAAGGAAGGCATTCAGTATTGATTGCTGGCCTCTAAGTTTGTGGCTTGCTTGTCCAACATGCACAAGGCACTTAGTTTGACTCCTTGTGCAGAATAAAGCTGGGCTTGGTGGTGCATGCCTTTAATTCAGCACTCAGGAGGAACAGTGGCAAGAGGAACAGAAGATCATTTTTCCTTAGCTACATAGAAAGTTTGAGATCAACCTGGGCCATATTGTAAATAAGAATGTTCAATAAATTTGAATAGTCATTTCTCTGATATATGCCAATATGCCCATATTTTTAAATTAAAATTTTTCATTTATTTCTCTCATGTGTACATGTATATATGTGTTTGTATATGTGTATGTGTCTGTATGTGCATTCGTGTTTGTACATGTATGTATTTGTGTGTATGTGTGGGTGTGTGCGTGTGCACCACAGGATTGTCTGCTTCTACCATGTTGGTTCCTGGGGATCTGCCAAGTCCTGCCATGCATAAGGGTTGGAGTGACACAGTTCCCAGACCTGGCGCAGAGCTAGCAGGGCGTGGACCTCTATGAGTGCTGATGGTTGCTGTGGGTATGGGGCTTGTTTGTATAATAATGTACATATTTTCAAGTTCCTCCTTTGGGGAATGCTCTCCCTGTTAAAGTTAATGACTCCATGATAATTAGAAACAGTATGAGTCTGGGAGGTGAGAACATGTTCCTCAACAAGGTGGCGAATGCTGTGACCTTTAGGACAGCCCTTAAGGCTGTGGGAAAGAAGTCTGAAAACATGAGTTCGAGAATGTATACTTTTTCAACTGTGCAAAATATAAGAATGCAATATGATTGAATGAGGGGTTTCACAGACCTAAAAGAACAGAGACAGCTGCACTAATGAGCCAGCTTGTCAGAAAGATATTAATGAAAGAGATAGATTTGGGAATGGTGATCTCAGAGTCAGATCCCAACCACCTACCTTATGTAAACTTGTGCTTACAAAGGCAGACAATTCTTGAATTCAAGGTCAGCCTGGGACAGAGCAAGTTTAGGTCCAGGCATGGCAGGAATGGTGATCTCAGGATGGGATCCCACCCAGCTAAACTTATTGTTTGTGCTTACAAAGGCAGGCAGATCCCTGAGTTCATTTGCTATTTAAAAAATATGTACTTGCTGTCTCTTTCTAAGAATCAAGGGGCTAAGGTCATAATATGTGGATTCATGGGATAATCAAAAGAGAACCTAAGATAATGATTGAATTGATATGTAAATAAAAGACTGGGCTTTGGTCTGAAAGAGCTATCTACACAGCTATTTAGAGAGCCAGCTCAAGCAGAACACAGAGCTGTCAACTTGTACCCATGATTGACTTAGAGCCATTCTTTCACTGCTCACAAATACCCCTTCCTCAGGAACCTTTCTCCAAGCTCATCCTTGGCAGGGATCAGGTTGTCATGATACCTCTAACTGCTGAGCTATTTTTCTTTCTTGACAGCCCGTATCTATGCATACTGAAATATATTCAACACCAGTAGTCATTATTGAAAGGAAAATCTAAACCATAAAACAAATTAGGATTGCTAATATACATACATATGTACATATATACATACATACATATATACATACATATATACAAACACACACATACGGAAAAATTTTAATGTTGGCAAGGATATGGAGAAATTGAAACCCTTGAATGTTGCTGGTGGGAATGCAGACTGATGGAGCCACTGTGGGGTGTCTAGCTGTCCCTTGGAAGTTAAACTGAATTGTCATAAGATTCCGTATGTCTACAATTCCACTTGTAGGTTTATAGCCAATGGAATTAAAATCATGGATTTAGAACCCCTCACAACAGCCATAAGGTTGAAACCACCCAAATGCCCCAACAGAAGACAGGATAGTGACACATGGCACACACATGGCATAGTACTGACTGTAAGAAGGCACCAAATACTGCTATTTGCTACAAAAGGACAAACATTGAGAACATTACTGAACGTGAAATAACATAGTTATAAAGGGACAAACATTGTATGAAATATCCATGGTGGGTTAATTCAGAGACTGAAGAGAGGTTACCAGAGACTAGAGGAACGGAGAGTAAAGTTTGATGGGCACTGATGACAGACATGGTCTGAAATGGAAAGTGGTTGGAGGATATTAGGCATCTACTCAGTGCCACTAAATTTGTTTATGAACAATCAAAGCATCTGTGTCTGATAACAGGAAGCTTGGTCTATTTGTCCCCTTGGGGCAGGGACTGAAGTAAGGCAGTCTTCCTTTATCACTTACCCATCTACTTTTTTGAGATATAGTATCTCCCTCAATCTGGAGCTCACTGTTTCAGATAGGCTGGTTGGCCAGGAGCCCTTAAGGCCTACCTGTGTCCTCTTCCATTCAACTGGGTCACAGTGTGCATTTTTGCACACGCCTTCTGTCTTAGTCAGGGTCTCTATCCCTATGCAAACATGAGCAAGATGCAAGTTGGGGAGCTTACACTTCCATGCTGCTGTTCATCACTAAAGGAAGTCAGAACTGGAATTCAAGCAGGTCAGGAAGCAGGAGCTGATGCAGAGGCCATGGAGGGATGCTGCTTACTGGCTTGCTTCTCCTGGCTTGCTCAGTTGGCTTTCTTATAGAGCCCAAGTCTACCAGCCCACAGATGGCACCACCCACAAGGGGCCCTCCCCCCTTGATCACTAATTGAGAAAATGTCTTACAGCTGGATCTCATGGAGGCATTTCGTCACCTGAAGCTCCTTTCTCTGTGATAACTCCAGCTTGTGTCGAGTTGACACACAAAACCAGCCAGTACACTTTCCATATTTCCTTGAAAGGCACCTTGTCTTACCCATTGAACCATCCCTCACTCCAATGCCACTGAATTGTAATGATATTTTAAAAAATTGGAGGCCCACAGTAACCCAGTGTGGACAGATTCATTTGGGGAAAATTCCAAGGAGGAGAGGAATAGTGGTTTTAGTTCCAGCTGGGAACCAAGTGTGGTTTTCCCATGGTATGCTCTCCAGGGGGTAGTGAGCTGAATGTTAATGGGCTCATAAACTGCTTCAAGATTAAAGCCATAGAAACTTTTGTAGGTTGCCACTGTCTCTGTTCTCTGTTACTAACGAAGGTGCATGCCCTGACTTCCAACGCATTCACACGAGGACTCAGGCCTTTCTTGTGCCTTTAGTGTGAGGTCACATCTCCTTTATGTATTTCAGCATTATATAACAACAACAAAAAGGCACTCTAAGGATTTATCTGGCTAGATGGAAAGGCAATCATTATTTAGTCGGGAAGAGAGCCAAGGGTTCAAATGACATTGCTATTTAGACAGGGACAGAGCCAAGGTGACAGAGTTCTAGAAGGCAACCTTCACCCCTGGTACCCCAGCAATCATCCCATGTGGCTGGTCTTAAGGATTCAACTCAGGGAAATCTGTTCATCCACTTAGAACTCAGATTCCCCTGTTTGCTGGAAATATAAAAATATGCATGGGGCAGCTCCTGTCCTTTGGAAGCTAGGAAAATACATTCATATGCCAGGCATGGTAGCATATGCTTCAACACTTTGGAGGCTGAGACGGGATGACTGCTATGAATTCAAGTCCAGCCTGGCTACAAGAGTCCCTGTCCAAAACCAATGTAATAAAATGCTAACAGAGTAATATAAATGCTCACTGGCTCGTATCTGAAGGGCTGTAGGGTCACTGGTATCAGGATTGGGTAGCAAGAAGAGAGGCCATTCTGGGTCATAGAGGTGAGATGGCACCTGAGCCAAATCCTGAAAGAGAATGAATTTTCAGCGTGACTGTCTTAGTCAGGGTTTCTATTCCTGCACAAACATCATGACCAAGAAGCAAGTTGGGGAGGAATGGGTTTATTCAGCTTACACTTCCATGCTGCTGTTCATCACTAAAGGAAGTCAGGACTGGAACTCAAGCAGGTTAGGAAGCAGGAGCTGATGCAGAGGCCATGGAGGGATGTTCTTTACTGGCTTGCTTGCTTCTCCTGGCTTGCTCAGCTGGCTTTCTTATAGAGCCCAAGACGGTACCCACAGATGGTACCACTCACAAGAGGCCTCCCCCCCCTTGATCACTAATTGAGAAAATGCCTTACAGCTGGATCTCATGGAGGCATTTTCTCAACTGAAGCTCCTTTCTCTGCGATAACTCCAGGTTGTGTCGAGTTGACACAGAACCAGCCAGTACAGTGACCAGACACACAGGGGTATTTCCTGTAGAAGGGATGGCATGGGCAAAGTCAGTGTAAGGCTGGAAGGCACATCTGAAACAAACAGACTTGTGGCACACAAGAGGTAAGCGGGAGTAGAGGGTTGGGGGGGGGGTTGGGTTTGAGGGGGCAAGATCCTGGAGAAGGACTCCTTTACTTCTTGAGATAGAGCCCAGGCCGGCTTCGATCTCATGATTGATCTTTCTGCCTCAGCCTCTAGAATTCTGGGATTTTAGGTAAGCCACTGCCACACCTGGTTTGCTATCTAGGTTCTATATTGCCTGTTCTTTAATCTCTTCTTATTACGTGTTTATGTTGTGTATGTATGGGTACCCAAATCACATGTGTGGAAGTCAAAGGTTCTTTTCTTCTATCTACTATGTAGGTTCTGGGAATCAAATCCAGGTTCTCAAGCAGGATAGCAGACACTTGTAACCTACTGAGTCATCTTGCTTTAGCTCCTGCTTGTCTTTTGTGTATGCACACATGCTCATGCAAACATGTTTGTATGTGTGCACACATGTGTAAGCATGTGTGTGGAGGTCAGAGGTCAATGTTGAGTGTCTTCCTCAATTAGTCATCAACTTAGTTTTTGAATCTGGAATTTGGTTGTTTGAATTGGTTAGACTGGCTGGCCAGTAAGCCACAGGGAACCTCTTGCCTTCTCTGACCTTTCTGTGAGTGCTAAGAATCTGGCTCAGGTTCCCTCACCCCCCACCCCCCAGACAGGGTTTCTCTGTGTTAACCTGGCTGTCCTAGAATTCACTCTGTAGACCAGGCTGGCCTCGAACTCAGAAATCCACCTGCCTCTGCCTCCCAAGTGCTGGGATTAAAGGCGTGCGCCACCACTGGCTCAGGTTTTTAAGCTTGTGCAACAAGTGTTTTATTTACTAAGCCATCTCTCTAACTTCTTGTTAATTTTTTTTGAGGGTGTCAGATCCTTGGAACTGAAGTTATAGACAGTTGTGAGGGGGAATGTGGGTGCTGGGAATTGAACCTGGGTCCTTTGGAAAAGCAGTCAGTGCTCTTAGCCACTGAGCCATCTCTCCAGATCATTCCTCTTTGAAACGTTTTTAAAGACAAAGTCTGCTGGGCAGCGGTGGTGCACACCTTTAATCCCAGCACTTGGGAGGCAGAGGCAGGTGGATTTCTGAGTTGGAGGCCAGCCTGGTCTACAGAGTGAGTTCCAGGACAGCCAGGGCTACACAGAGAAACCCTGTCTCTAAAAAAAAAAAAAAAAAAAAAAAAAGACAAAGTCTCCTGTAGCACAGGCTTGTCTTGATAGTACCATCCCTGATGCCCCTGACCTCATGTTAATGAGAGGAAGACCCTGAGGCTACTGCTCCATGCCAAGGGGGCCATACTCCTAATGTCTTCCATGACATTTAGCTAGCTTCCCTGGATTCACCATGGGACAGGTAGCTGGACCACAGGAAACTAACCAACTACACATTGTTCTCAGAACTCTCTAGAATGGAGCCCCACTTTGCCCTTTAGACTCTCCACAGACACCTATGTTCTTTTCTACCAGCCTGTCTCACGTTAAGCCTGCTTCTTCTGTCTGTATGCTCAGGGACAGCAGAGACATCACTTGGGTTTGGGTCTCATTGCTTCCATACAGAGAGTTCTTTGCAGGTTGGTATCTATGGGAAGAGTACCAACTCACTTCCCATATCAGGGACAGCTCAGACTCAAGGTCTTGGGGTACAGGTAAACT
Source organism: Uromys caudimaculatus (assembly GCA_028551405.1). Lineage (NCBI taxonomy): Eukaryota > Metazoa > Chordata > Mammalia > Rodentia > Muridae > Uromys > Uromys caudimaculatus. Next base: position 57,980,924 of record CM052718.1, on the reverse strand, counting down.
TTTTAACTTCATATGATTCAGGCTGTGTTCTTTGTAAAGATTTATTATCTTACTTTATGTTACATGTGCATGCCTGAGTACATGTATGACACTGTGTGTATGCAGGAGCCTACAGAGGTTAGAAGAGGGTGTTCAATCCTAGATGTCTGGAGTTAGTTTAGGTGGTTATAGGCCACCATACATATGGGTGCTGGGGACAGAACCTCGGTCTTCTGGAAGGCAGCACTCTTAACTGTTTAGTGACAACTCTGGCCTTGGGCCACCTACTTGGTGAGTAATAGGCATAGATATTAAGGTGAAGGAGGAAATTCCTGGAGGCCTAGGAGGTGAATTCAGTTCTGGGTATTTTGAGACCTCTGTATGACTCCTTGATTTCCTGTCATAAATCACAAGAGTTGGAGGGAGGGCAGTCATTGTTTTATAGAGACAGGATCTCACTGTAGGCCAGGCTGACCTAAAATATCAGGCAGTCCTCTTGTCCCAGGCTCCCAAGCATAAGCATATGAGCTACCACAGCGTGCTAAATAGTAAGAATTTTGTTGTTTTCTTTCTTTTTTTTGTTTTTTGTTTTTTGTTTTTTGTTTTTTCGAGACAGGGTTTTTCTGTGTAGCCATGGCTGTCCTGGAACTCACTTTGTAGACCAGACTGGCCTCGAACTCAGAAATCCACCTGTCTCTTGTTGTTTTCTTTTAAGACAGAATCTTACATAGCCTCTAGCTCACCACGAGCCCAAGAATGACCTTTCCTTTCTGATCCTTCTGCCTCCAGCTCCCTAGGGCTGGGGTTATAGTCATGCAACTCTCTGCTTGGCTTTCCATGGTTGGTACTGAAGATTCTTGTTAACAAGGGAACATTTCACCAACTGAGCTATATCTCCAGTCCCCTTTCCTGGATTTTTTTTTTTTTTTAACTAAGGAAAGTCACATTCCATAAATTAAAATAGCTGCTTTGAAAGACTACACCATGCTAAATATGGTAGTGCATGCCTGTAATTCCAGCATTTGGGAGATAGAAGCAGGTGGGTCAAGAGTTCAAGGACAGTCTACTAGTGAATTTGAAGGCAGCCTGGGCTACAAGAAGTCCTGTCTTAAAACAAACAGAAGGGCAGAGTATACCACTTGAGTTCCTATAATCCCAGTACTCTGGAGGCTGAGACAAAAAATAAAAAAAATAAAAAAATCATGAATTCAAGGTTAGCCTGGACTAAATAATAAGTCTCAGACCAACTAGGTGCTTACATATCCAGACCGGGGTGGGAGGGAAGGCTTGGGAGGAGAGATTATAGGCAGGGTAGCATTTAGGAAGCAGAAGGATTGTCACAAGTTCAAAGACAGCCTGGTCTTGATAACAAGTTTCAGGCCGGCCAGGCAGTGGTGGCACACGCCTTTAATCCCAGCACTTGGGAGGCAGAGGCAGGCAGATTTCTGAGTTCAAGGCCAGCCTGGTCTACAGAGTGAGCTCCAGGACAGCCAGGGCTACACAGAGAAACCCTGTCTCGAAAAACCAAAAAACAAACAAACAAAAATACAATAAATCTTAAAACAACAAAGTGTGGCATATATACTGTCTTAGGATTTCCATTGCTGTGAAGAGGCACCATGACCAAGGCAATTCTTATAAAAGAAACCATTTAATGGGGCTGGCTTACAGTTTCAGAGGTTCAGTCCATTATCATCACGACCGGGGTGGGAGGAGAGGCTTGGGAGGAGAGATTATAGGCATGGTGCAAAGGGTGGCAGCATGCAGACAGACTTGGTGCTGGGGGAGCTGAGAGTTCTACGCCTTGATCTGAAGGCAGCCATGAGGAGACTATCTTCTTCCTTCAGCTAGGAGGCGGGTCTCTCTTCCACCCATGGGTGGAGCTTGAGCATAGGACCCCAAAGCCCACACAGTGACTCACTTTCTCCAACAAGTGCCACTTCCCATGGGCCAAGCATATTCAAACCACCACATATATACAATAATTTTTTTAAAATAAAATAAAGAACTGAAAAGTTGAATGCCTATACAGAGAGGATAAAGAAAAACGCCACCTGATTCCCACTGACAGACAATAATAGCACAATAGCTGTACAGGCCTGCAATCTCTTCCTTTGCTTGGAGGATGAAAGCAGAAAGATTGCAAATCTGAGGCCAACATGGGCTACATAGCAAGTTCTAGGCCTGGGTTTCACAACAACAAGAAAACACAACAACAAAAACTGTAACAGCAATCCTTCCTTGGAAGAGTTACAAACTAAATCCTGTGTCTGTGCTCAAATGCACACATGAGGGTCGTGGCTCCTGAGCTGGCTCAGTGGTACAGCGCTAGTCATGTGCCTGCTTTGATTCCTAGTACACACATGGCGGCTCACAAGCATCTGGAACTCCAGTTCTGAAGGATCCCACACCCTCTCCTGGCTTCTATAGGTCCTAGGCATACATATGACTCACAGTCATACATGCAATCAAAATCCACACATACATAAAGTGAGAAATTACAGAATAAGTAAACAGACACAAACTCTATGTATCTCAGTTTTATTATAAAATAGGAAAAATTAAAGCTGCATAATAACAACTTCTTCCTGGTGTGGATGAGGAATATAAATGGCTAGATGGTTTATGGCTCACAGTGAGTACTCATTCCTCAGTGCTACCCATTACTACCACTGAAATAAAATCACTGGATGTCCACTGTATATATGGAGTGGTGGCAATTTGTAGTTCCTAAGTTCATTCTCCACAGAGCCATCTTCTTCTCAGTGGCTTTTAGGTATCTTCTTTGTTCAAATACTGAACTTTATTATAGTTGACAGGTACCAAGTCATAGCCCCTGAGCGTCATAAGGTAAGAAGACACTTACTCAGCTTTCTTGTTTTTTGAGACAAGGTCTTTCTATATAGCTGTCTTAGTCAGGGCTTCTAATGCTGTAAAAACACTATGACCAAGGCAACTTTATAAAGGACAACGTTTAATTGTGATGGCTGACAGTTTCAGAGCTTCAGTCTATTACCATCATGGACGGAAGCTCGGCAGTGTCCTGGCAGGCACGGCATTGGAGGAGCCGAGAGTTCCAAAGGCAACCAGTAGAAGACTGTTTTCCTCAGGCAGTTAGGAGGAAGCTCTCTTCCACAATGGGTAGAGCCTAAGCATAGGAGAGCTCTAAAGCCCACCCCCACAGTGACACACTACCTCCAACAAGGCCACCTCCCTTAACACTACCACTCCCTATGGGCCAAGCATATTGGAACCATCCTAACTGGCCTGAAAATTGGTTGGTTTTTGTTGTTGTTGTTGTTGTTGTTTGGTTGGTTGGTTGGTTTTTTGGTTTTTTGAGACAGGGTTTCTCTGTGTAGCCCTGGCTGTCCTGGAACCCATTTTGTAGACCAGGCTGGCCTCGAACTCAGAAATCCACAAGTGTCTGAGGGGGCCAGAGGCTGGATCTCCTGAGGCTGGAGCTCCAGTTGAGAGCCAACTGATACAGATGCTGGGAGACCAACCCAGGTCTTTTCAAAGAACAAGTGCTCTTATCTACTGAACAGTCTCTCCAGTCACACATTTTCTTTTAAAAAAAATTTTTTTTGGGGGGGGGTTTTCGAGACAGAGTTTCTCTGTGTAGGGTCGGCTGTCCTGGAACTCACTCTGTAGACCAGGTTGACCTCAAACTCAGAAATCCACCTGCCTCTGCCTCCCAAGTGCTGGGATTAAAGGCGTGTGCCACCACTGCTCGGCTCTTTTTAATTTTTTTAACTCTTATTTTATTTGTATGAATGTTTGCCTGAATATATGGCTGTATAACACAAGAATGACTAGTGCCCATGGAAGCCAGAAGACATCGGATCCCCTAGGACTGAAGTTTGGATATTTATGAGCTTCCATGTAGGCACTGAGAATCCAGCGGCCAGTGCTCTCAATCAGTGGGCTGTCTCTCCAGTCCCTATCTCTTTTCTTTTTGTGAACTGTCAAAATCCTCACACTTCGTGACTCTTAATAGATATGATGCAATCATTAGTTTAGCAATTTTCTTTGGTACCAGAGAAAATTAAGGTTAGACCTGTGTTAACCTCTTGCGTATGAGAACCCAGTCTTTGATCTGAAATCGAGGAAGCTAGGATAACCTTTAAGAATACACAGAAAGAGCCAGGTACAGCGGTGCATGCTTGTAATCACAGTACTTGAGAGGTAGAGGAAGGAGAATCAGGAATTCAAAGTCATCTTCAGCTACATAGTAAATCTGAGGCTAGCCTGAACTACATGAAACCCTGTCCCAAAAAACCCAGGATCAGCAAGATAGGTCAGTGCAGTAGGTAAAAGAACTGGCCAAATATGCATGGCTCCCTGAGGTCAGGCCCAGAGCCCATGGAAGCCCTAATTCTAAAAGTTGTCTTCTAACCTCCACATTTGAACCAAGGCATACACACATGCCTGTGATATTCTCTCTCTCTCTCCCCCTCTCTCTCTCTCTCTCAAAACAAAACATGCATAACCCCAAAACAGAATATCTAAAAGATATGAGAGATATGAGAACACTTAAGCTTTGTATACGTCAAACATCATGGGGACTGGAGAGATGGCTCAGCAGTTAAGAGCACTAGTTCTTGGAGAGACCCTGAGTTGGAACCCCAGCACCCACATGGCAGCTCACAATCATCTATAACTCTAGTTCCAGGGGATCCAGTGTCCTCTTCTGACCTTCAAGGGCACCAGATATGCATGTGGTACACATCCATGCCTGCAGGCAAAACACACATAAAATAAAATAAATCTGTTTTTTTTTTCAAAGTTATGGAATCATCACCATTTGATAGTTTCCATCAAAAGACAACTTTGATTTCACTGGTTCCCAAGTGCTGTGTTTAAGGTTGGCCTGACAGGAGAGCATCGGAATTGAGGCGTTTCTTCCTGACCTGTGTTTGCATGATCATACACAGTGCCTTTCCTCTCCTCTCACCCTTTGTCCAAGCACTGGAGACATTTCATGGTTTTTGTTTGTTTGTTTTTGTTTTTGTTTTTCGAGACAGGGTTTCTCTGTGTAGCCCTGACTGTCCTGGAACTCACTCTGTAGACCAGGCTGGCCTCGAACTCAGAAATCCACCTGTCTCTGACTCCCAAGTGCTGGGATCAAAGGTGTGTGCCACCACTGCCCGGCTGTTTTTGTGGGGTTTTTTTGTTTGTTTTTCACTGGAGACATTTCACCAAACTAATTTTATGTCATAGCCATTCAGTGGCACCTTCCTGGTGTGGCATGCTCAGCTGTGCTGCATACCTCAGCCATGAGGAAAGTGTTTGTGTCAAAGGGGAAGAGGCTGCCAGTGCAGTGGCCAGCTATTGGAAGGCGTGTGGCTGGGGGCTGTTAAGTTTGCGTTTTCTGACATGGATGGCCAGTAAGCCAGTGGATGTCAGAAGAAACTACTTAATAAGGCAGCCTTCTTTCCATGTGTTCAACAAATTTGACTGCTTTTACAAATCCTAACAATAACCGTATCAGATCAGTAGGGATATCCTGGCAACAACATCCTACACGTCATTGTCATGAGACAAAGGCCTACTCCCCCAAGTAAGAGCCTGGGTCCTCCCTAGTAAGTACAAAGCACAGCTAGATTACATTGTTTTCCAAGAGCCCTTTATGGGCCAATGGGTCACTCGAGATGTTGCAGGGCTGCTTCTTCCAAGGGAAGACACGACTCCACTGTCTATCAACATTGCCCTTATGTCATGTGACCAGTACCTTCCAGAGAGGCAGGGAAGAAGGGACATTTTGTTAGAGAACTGGTCTTGCAGTGTAAGTGGGATGCTGAGAATAGCAAAGCGATGATCCAGGCAGAGGCCATAGCTATGAGGACCTGCATGGAGTGTGTAATTTCTCCAGAGAAAGGCTGGGCAGGAAGCAAGCACTGGGCTAGGTGGATGAGGCAGATGGTGGAGGCCTTCCTTGCCTTGCTATGTCAGGAATTCTGATTAAACCTGAAACCCGGGAAGCTGGAGGAGGAGATCTAACTGGGTGTTAGATACATGAAGGACTTGCTGATTTGGGGCAGTTATTGATAATCATCTATAAGATAGTGCTATACTCATCCTTTAGAGAGAGTTTTGAATATTAATGAGCTAATGTATGTAGAGTGCTTGGAATACAATCAATGTTGAATAGTGAGTATTTTATATATTATCACATATACTTAAATATGTAGATAGATGGATAGATGGATGGATGGGTGGTGGTGAGTGGGTGGGTAGATAGATAGATAGTTGGTTCTTACACTGAATGTAATCCAGGCTTGTCTTTAACTCAAGGTAATCTACCTGTCCTTGCCTCCTGAATGCTGGGATTAGAATTATTATTATTATTATTATTATTATTATTATTATTATTATTTTGGTTTTTCTTTCTTTCTTTTTTTTTTTCTTTTTTTCTTTTTCTTTTTTTCGAGACACGGTTTCTCTGTGTAGCCCTGGCTGTCCTGGAACTCACTCTGTGGACTAGGCTGGCCTCGAACTCAGAAATCTGCCTGCCTCTGCCTCTGGTGCTGGGATTAAAGGCGTGCGCCACCACTGCCCGGCTTTGGGGTTAGAATTATAGGCATGAGCCACCATGCCTTACAAACCTTTTTGATTCAGGCTCCTATGAGAATGGATAAATGTGCTGTCTATGCACACTTTTTTGGGGTTCACCTATTCCCTAGAAATGGATTCCAAGTTAAGAATCTTGTTGTGGGGACTGGAGAAAGAGCTCAGCAGTTAAGGGCTGCTCTTCTAGAGGACCCAGGTTCAATTCCCAGCACCCACATGGCAGCTCACAGCTATCTGTAACTCCAGGATCCAACATCCTCACACAGACATACATGCAGGCAAAACACCAATGCACATTAAATAAATAAATAATTACATATTAAAATGTATATTTTTAAAATCTCATGTTTTTTTGGTAAGGGGAGTGGCTTATCTTTGGACAGTAGTTGTTTATTTGTTTTTGAGGCAGGGTCTTGGGTAGCCCAGACTGGACTTGAACTTGCTGTGATGCAAGGCGGCCTTCAGGTCTCAAGTGTGCATCATTATGATTAGCCCTGAATCCTACTGCTTAAAAATATAATTTTTTAGGACAAGTTTTGGTTGTTGTTGATTTTCTATTTTATTTATATGTGTCTGTGAGAATGTCTACTATGTGTGTGAATGTATACAGTGTGTATCTGTGTCTGTATGAATGTATACTGCGCACGTGTGCTTGTATGCACACCCACGGAAGCAGGAAGAGAAGCTATATCTTCTGGAGTTACAGGTGGTTGTGAGCTGCCCAGCATGGGTGCTGGGAATCGAACTCAGGTTCTCTAGAAGAGCAGCGAGTGCTCCTAACCATTGAGCCATCTCTCCAGCCTTTAGGTTTTAGGTTTAAGGCAATATTAAGAGAGATACAGCGATGTTCTGTAAACCTCTTGCTTCACTGTTGCTGTTGCCAACATGTGTCAATACCTGAAGGGCATGTGGCATAATTTTTTTTTTTTTTTTGGTTTTTTCGAGACAGGGTTTCTCTGTGTAGCCCTGGCTGTCCTGGAACTCACTCTGTAGACCAGGCTGGCCTTGAACTCAGAAATCCACCTGCCTCTGCCTCCCAAGTGCTGGGCTTAAAGGCGTGCCCGCCACTGCCCGGCGCATGTGGCATAATTAATGAACCTACTTTGACACAGCATAATCACTGTGCAGCTCCAGCTAAGGCTCACTGTTGGGACTGTGTATTTTGTGGGTTTCCACATCTGTATAGCGACGTCCATGGGCCACTATGTTATCCTATAGAGCAGTAGCCCCCAAATCCTGTGTTCTTATCTGAAGTCTTGGTTTTGTTTGCTTGTTTTGTTTTTATTTTAAGAGATTTATTTATTTTTATTTACGTGTATGGGTATCTTGTACATGTCTGCCAGTGCACCTCTGCACGCCTGGTACCTTCCAAGGCCAGGAGAAGGCGTCGCCCCCAGAACTGTAGGTAGAGCTGGTTGTGATCCATCCCCACTCCAACCTAGATCCTCTGGGAGCAGCCAGTACAGCCAAACCGTTGTCTCTCCAGGGCCTGCTTGTTTTTTGTTGAGCTTGTTTTGTTTCTGATCAGGGCCTCACAATTCAATCCTGAAGCCTAGGCCACTCTGGAGCTCACAGCAATCCCCCTGTCTCACTCTTCTTCTTGTGGGGATTGCAAGTGTGAGACACCATGCCTAGCAGTGTCTAAAGACTTTTTCCTTCTTGTGTGTGTGTGTGTGTGTGTGTGTTGTTGTTGTTGTTGTTGTTGTTATTGGTGGTGGTGGTTTGAGAAAGAACCTTTCTCTGTAGCCTAGGCTGGCCACTAACCTGAGGTGATCAATTTTCCTTTGTTAGTCTTCCAGGTACTGGAGATTGCAATCATGTGCCACCGTCTGGGGAGATTTAGAGACACCGATGTCCACCCTCCCCCACCTCAGACGTTCTGATTTAATTGTTGCGAGTGGAGTGGGCGTCAAGGTCCTTTAAAAACATTAATTTACTGTTACTGTTTATTGTTGTCATCGTCGTTGTGTGTGTGTGTAGGCAGATGAGTCTGTGGAGGTCGGGAACAACTTTCAGAAGTCAACTTGTGCCTTTCCAGTGGGTTCTGGGGACTGAACTCGGGTTGTCAGGGTACAACAAGCACTTTTACCCACTTAGCCATCTCACCAGATCAGGCATCAGGATTTTAAAAATCTTTAAAATAGATCCAGTTGTGGTAGTGCTCACCATCAATCCCACTATGTGGACGGCAGACGCAGGCTGGTCACTATGAGCTGGGTGTCAGCCTGGTCTACATAGTGAGTTTCAGCACAGCGACATAGAGAGACCCTGTCTCAAAAAAAAAAATCTTTGTAATAATTCTGGGCTGAGTGTATAGCTCCATGGTAGAATGCAGCTTACTTAGAATACACAAGGTCCTGAACTTGAGCCCCGGCAGACATGCACACGTGTGCCTGCACACACAGACACACTCACAGTCAGCCAAGAGGCTTCTGTGTGAGGGCCTCTGGGTTAGATCATTGTTGGCTGGGGAGATGATTATAACAGAATAGGATAGAAAAGCAGACTCTTTAGAGATCAGTTAAAAGTTGCTGTTAACTGTGGAAGTGTATGATTGACCAAAGCTACAGACCCCAGAGGCTGAGGGAGAGACAGAAATATCCAGGAGCAGCGGTGGCCCTGATATGAAATGGTAGCAGGCAGCCTGAGGTAGGGACCGGGGGCAGGCCCAGGTTTGATCATTGTGGATGAGAAGGCTGTCTGGCTTTGGAGATAGAGCCCAGGTTCCAGAGGAGCCCCCTGGAAAAGAAAGCGAGGAAGCCTGAGCAGCCGAGGAGGAAGCTTGGGGTAAAAGCAAAGAATGCAGGAGCTGAGAGGAGGAAGGGTGGAGGACAGGGCCTTGTCTTAGGCTGAAGTGGCATTATTGTAGTCTGAAGGGAAGGAAGGAGCCAGGCCAGAGGAAACCATCAAAAATACAGTGGAGGGAGGAGACCCTTGGCAGAGGGAGCCAGAGCTCCGAGACTGCCCGACTGGGGCTTGCAATCCTGGGTAAAAACTGCTTCTGGGTAGGATTAAGTATTCAGAGCCTTTTTCTGTGACTCGAGAAGTAACAGAGTTTCCCGAATGATCCAAGTTTTCTCTTTGGGAAGGTACTCGGGTCATTCCTTGTACAGTCGTGTCCTGAAGCTCAGCCTGCTGCTTTCCAAGTGAGACTGTGATGCCTTTCCAAGGCTTGGACTGGCGAGAGGTGGAGAGATGGTGTATCTAGGGGGAACCCTGTCCCACCCTCACTCCCTTACCACCACTCTATTGTCCTGAGAGAAAAACCTGGAATCTTGCTCTACAAGTAGGAGGCTCAGCACAATTTAAGAGTCCAGCTGCAGCTATAAACCCTACAGCTTCTTGTAAAACTCTCCAGCCACTTTTTATTTATTTTATATTTTTATTTTTTAGACAGAGTCTCGTTTTGTAGTCCTGGCTGGCCTGGAGCTCACTATGTAGAGCAGGCTGTTTTTGACCCCACGGACATCCACCTGACTCTGCTTTCTGAGTGCTGGGATTAGAAGGATGTGCTACCCCACCCATTCCTGGCTTTTAATTTTAAGACCTGTTCTCCTGTAGCCGAGGCTGGCCTTGAACTCCTGCTAGAGTCTATGTGTGTGCCTCCACCCAGAATCCCACCTGTTGCTCTATGCAGAGCATCCTGTTTGTTTGCTTAATTTATCACATATATTAATACTACATGGCGGTTTCCTTACGACATCTTCATACGTGAATACCCATGTATTTTGCCTATGTTCACCCTCACCACCTTCTCTTGTTCCATTCCAACTTCCACTGACCCCAGATTACTTCCTTTTCTTCAGGTCATCCTTCTACTCGTGTGTGTGTGTGTGTGTGTGTGTGTGTGTGTCTGAGAATGTATGCATGTGTGTGTGAAAATGAGTGTGTGTCTGAGTATGTATGCATGTGTGTCTGTGTCTGAGTGAGTGTGTGTGAAAGTGGGTGTGTGTCTAAGAGTATTTGTGTGCGTGTATGAATGTGAGTGTATGAAGCAGTGTGCCTACCAAGGTTATTCACAGAATATAGATGAAGAGCTATTTACAGGAGTGTGGGCAACTTACCAATAGCTACACCACTGAAGAAAAATCTTCTTTCTCCAGACAAATACCTATACTAACTATCTTTAAATCCTCAGGGAAGGACCTCTTCTCTGGCTCTTCTGGAAGGGAAGGGTATGATCCAAGCACTCCCCTCCCCCCTTAGACAGTCTCACTATGTAGGTCTGGCTGTCCTGGAACTCATTCGGTAGATCATGCTGATTTTGAACTCACGGCGGAGTTCTGCTTGCCTCTGGGTCCTGTGCGGTAGGATCGAATGTGCATGCCACCCCAGCTGGTCCTTCCTCTGCTCTTACACGTGTTCTAATCTCCCTTCTCTAGGATGTTCCCTGAGCCTTGGAAGGAGAATACAGATGTCCCAGTTAGAGCTGAGACACAGGATCTCTGTAGGTAGCCCAGGCTTGCTTGAATTCGGGACCCTCAGCCTCCCACGTCCTGGGATTCTAGCGGTGCGGTTACACCCGGCTTTATCTCCACAGTGAAGTCTCCCCATTCTGACCAGCACCAGAGCTCTGCAGTAAGACTGGTAGTTGGTGGCATCTGGTTATCTTGCTATTTACTAAAAGTTTTGTCTGAATAAAACTTACCAATCTGTCCAGGGTCGGGAAATGAGCATCCTGGAATGGTTCTCCAGAAGACTCTGAGACTGCACTGAAGCTTGGCCATCACTGTTCTGACCCAGGCCAGCATGGTCTCTGGTCCAAGCTGCTCCAATAACCCCCAGCTGCTCCTCTTATTGATTCTCACCTCACTGTGATCTGTTCTCTCCTAGTAGCTAAAGTAACTAATTTTAAAATGTTATCTGGAGAGCTGGGAATATAGTTCAGTTGGTAGAATGCTTACTTGAGGTCCTAGATTCCATCCCTAGCCTTGCTCTCCACAAACCTTGCAACACAGTGAGTTCCAGACCAGCCTGGGCCACTGATGTGAGGGTGGCCCCATCTCAAAAAGCAAAAAGAAAACAAAACCGAAGTTATTTTTCACCTTCCAAGTTGGCAAGGACTAACAGCCACTGCTATTGTTGGTACACCCAGGAATGCGAGTGGGAGGAAAAGCATGTTGGCAATAGCCAGCAAAGTCACAAAGGCACATACCATTAGCCCAGCCAGTTTTTCTAGGAAATCGCGTTACACTGGACACATGAGGAACGATGTCTGTGCTGTCTTCATTGCAGCATGAGGAGTAGCAGAATCTCTGTGACGGCGTAAGAGTCCCCGGGCCTGATCTGGTGAAACAGGTCATGGCATATGGCTAGCAAACAGACTGACAGGGTGAGAGCTAGCATTTGTTAGTAACTTAGAACACTTCCCATCCAGATTCCTAGGAGAAAAAAGGTAAGCAGCAGGGCTGTCAGAATAAGACAGTAGGCAAAGAGCAGGCAGGCAGTGGAGAAATGTTTCTCTGCACAACGGCTTAGGTTTGTTTTGTTGTTTAAAAAATTGCTGAAAACATAGATTTTTATATTATGTGCTTTGGAGAGTAGGATTTTTTTAAAGAACGTGTGTGTGTGTGTGTGTGTGTGTGTGTGTGTGCATGCGTGCTTTGGAGAATGCACATGTGGAAGTCAGAAGACAACTTCCAGAAGTTGGTTTTCTTCTACCCTTTGGACCCCAGGCATTGACCCCAGGCTCGGTGCTAAGCATCGTTCGCTAAGTCATCTCACCAGCCCCTCCCCCACTGCCCTTTTAGACCCCCCCCCCCCCACTGTCCTTAAAATGGTGCATCATGCAGCTCAGGCTGGCCTGAAACTCTTGACCTTCCTGCCCTCACCTCTCAAGTGCTGGGATCACATGTGTGTTTTACTGGATTGGGCTTCATATTATCTTCTTTTTGGGAGTTGTTCAAGACAGGGTTTCTCTACGTACTCCTGGCTGTCCTGGAACCCAATCTGTAGACCAGGCTGGCCTTGAACTCACAGAGATCCTCCTGCCTCTGCCTCCCAAGTGCTGGGATTAAAGGTGTGCGTAACTTTCAAGGCTAGCCTGGTCTACAGAGTGAGTTCCAGGACAGCCAGGGCTACACAGAGAAACCCTGTCTCGAAAAAAAAAAAAAAAGTGTGCATAACCATCTTTTTTTTTTTTTTTTTTGGTTTTTTGAGACAGGGTTTCTCTGTGTAGCCCTGGCTGTCCTGGAACTCACTCTGTAGACCAGGCTGGCCTTGAACTCAGAAATCTGCCTGTCTCTGCCTCCCAAGTGCTGGGATCAAAGGCGTGCGCCACCACTGCCCAGCCGTCACCATCTTCTTAACAAGGTAAGTTTCTACTCTATTTCTCCTTTTGTTTTTATTTTTGAGACATGATTCTGCTCTATATCCTAGGCTGGCTTTGAACTCATCAGTGCTGGAATTACAAGCATGACCACCATGTTCATCTCCTCCAGAGTTTACAAGAAAAGAACTGTGGAGAATGGGCCCTGGAGAGAGGACACAGCAGTTAAGAATGACTGCTGTTCTTCCAGAGGCCCTGAGTTTGGTTCCTAGCACCCATGTCACGTGGCTCACAAGCACCTGTAACTCCAGCTTCAGAAGGGATCTGAAGACAGATCTCCACAGGCTGGAGCCTGTGCACATACCCCCCCCCACACACACATAACTAGAAATAATAAAACTTTAACCAAAATAAGGGAAATTTTAGGGTGGCTAGGTTTGTAGCTCAGTTCATAGAGTACTTACCTAGCATGAAGAAGCCCTGGGTTTAATCTCCAACAGCATGTAAAACTGAATGTAGTCGTCTGGTAGGGCACCCCTTTAGTCCCAGCACTTGGGAAGCAGAGGCAGGTGGATGTTTGTGAGTTGGAGGTCAACCTAGTCTGAAGCACGAGTTCTAGGATGGGCAGTATTATATAGAGAGACCCTGTTTCAAACAAAAAACAAACCAAACCAAACAACAACAAAACCCCAACCAAACAGAAAAACCTGAGTGTGTTGGCTCAAGCCTATAGCCCCAGCCCTTGCGAGGAGGAGGCAGGAAGATTAAGAAGAAAGAGTTCAAGGTTACCCTTGACTGCATAGTGAGTTTGATTCCAACCCAAGATAAAAGAGACCGTATCTCAAAACAACCACAAAGAACCCAACAGTTTTTTTGTTCTTAATTTTCTAACATATTAATATGTAGTATGTGGTAGATGTGCTCTCTCCGGCTTTGCTCTCTGTTGCTGTGATAAACACCATGGCCAGAAGCAACCTGGGGAGGAAAGGGTTTATGTCATCTTGGCGTTTACAGATCATCATGAAGGGAAGCCAGGGCAGGACCTTGGAGGAGTGCTGCTGACTGGAGGTCCCTATGGCTAGCTCAGCTTGTCACCCCAGGACCACCTGCGTGGGGTGACAACGTCCCCCATTGGCTGGCTCCTCACACACCAATCACTAATCTAGAAAATGCTCCCACAGACTTGCCTGTGGGCCAATTTTATGGAGACATCTACTCGTTTGAGGTTTCTTCTTTCCAGATGACTCAAGCTTGTGTTAAGTTGACAAAAACAAACAAAAAACCCAGCCAGCACATGTTCTTTTGTATATAATTTTTTATTTATTCTTTGAGAATAAATAAATTTTGTATATGTATCCAGTATATATTAGTATATATATATATATATATATATATATATATATATATATATATACCTCCAACTCCTTCCCTCCACCCACCTCTTCCCCAAACCCTTAAACATTTTTATTTAAACTGTCTTTTCCTTCCTCTCTCTCTCTCTCTCTCTCTCTCTCTCTCTCTTTCTCCCTCTTCCTTCCTTCCTTCCTTCCATCCTTCCTTCTTCCCTCCTTCCCTCTCTCTCTTTCTCTCTCACTCTGTCTTTCTTTCTTTCCTTCTTCCTTCCTTCCTTTCTTTCTCTCAATGACCCAGTAAGTCCAATCAGTTCTACCGATATGTACATGGGCGTGGAGCCATTTTCTGAAGCATAGACAACCTACCCGTGAATACCCCCAAAGGACTTACCCTGTTCTTCCTCCTTCCTCCAGCAGCCGTTAGCCACCTCAGCTAGAGGAAGGATCTCCTGGTTACCTCCCCGGCCTTTCTGGAATGTTTACCAGTCTGTTCTTGTTGCAGGTAACCACAGCTACTCTTAAGCTCAAGTGTGCAGTGGCCACGCCATCTCCAGAAGGCAGACATTCACAGCGCTCCTCATTCTCCGGTGCTTACATCTCTTCCACTTTCTCCTCCGTGGTGCTCCTGAGCCTGGGGTTGGCTGTGCAGGCTGCTATTTAGGGATGAACACTTACTGTCACTTCTTGGCACGTTGACTGGTTCTGAGTCTCTGAATTAAATGCTGCCCATTGCAAAAGGAAACTTCTCCGACTGTGGTTTAAAGAAGCACAAACCTGCGGGTTTAATCACAAATAGTTAGAAGGCAGTTTGATAACATAACTATAGCAAACCGATAATAGTACGTTCCTCAAGAGCCTATGACCTCCCCGCCATGAGCTTTGACCAGGGTGACAGTACCAAGAATGTGTGTAAGAGGAATAGTGGATGTCTGTTTTTAAACCTACGCATACATATTTGTCCAGGTTTGCATGTGTGCACACACACAGACTAAGGGCATCAGTGTCTGTGTCATTACTCAGGCACTGTTCACTTCATTTTTTGAGAAAAAGTCTCTCACTTTTACCTGAAATTCACCTGATTGGTGAGGCTTGTTGGCCAATAAATCCAGTGCACACCGCTCACTACACCAGCTTTGCTACGGGCTCTGGGGATCAACTCAGAGCCTCACGCTTATCAGATGAGCCGAGCTCACCAGCCTCTGGTTTGCCTTTTCTTTACATTTCTCCTGCATCTGACACAGTAACCCTGTGAGCAAACCTCAGCAAAACTTTGAGAAAAGTGAATCTGGCCTTTCTACATGCACTGCCTTTCAGCCCCTCTCTAATGTGTGTGTGTGTGTGTGTGTGTGTGTGTGTGTGTGTGTGTGTGCGTGTGCACGTGCTTATGCTTGTGTGTTGTGGGGGTTGGGGATGCATGAGTGCATGCATCCATGCATGCTTTCTGCCTTATTGTCTCTCACTAATAAGGGCCTGTGATTTCTGCTAGACTGGCTGGCCAGTGAGCTCCCAGGATCTACCTGACTTTATGCCCCAGTACACGTGCTCGCAGCTCTGCCTGGCTTTATGTGGGTGCTGGGGATTCAAACTCAGGTTCTCCTGTTTTCACAGAGTGTTCTTATCTGCTGAGCTGCCTCCTCAGCCCCTTCTCTCTGTTCTGAGTTTCTGTGCATGACAACCACCCCACAGCTCCTGCCAGACCCTGATAATCTCTCCTAGCTATTGACCAACACATTGTCCAACCATATCATGACTTTTTTCCTTTTTCTCACACACACACACACACACACACACACATGCATACAGACACATAATTCTTTTTTTTTTTTTTTAAGATTTATTTATTATATGCAAGTACACTGTAGCTGTCTTCAGACACCCCGGAAGAGGACATCAGATCTCATTATGGATGGTTGTGAGCCATCATGTGGTTGCTGGGATTTGAACTCACGACCTTTGGAAGAGCAGTAGGCGCTCTTAACCGCTGAGCCATCTCTCCAGCCCCCGACACAGAATTCTTGTTTGTTTGTTTGTTTGTTTGTTTGAAACAGCCTCTCTCTATAACATGGCTGACCTATTAGTCATTATGTGGCATTCAGGTTGGTCTCAAGCTTGCAGAAATCCTCCTGGCTCTACCTGCAGTGTGCTGGGAACTACAGAAGCGTGCCACCATGCTTGGTTTCTTCTGGTTTATTTCTGACCCTCTGGCTCCATGGAAGTCTCTGGCTTGCATCCTCCTAGCTAAGAGCCAGGGAATATGAGTATTGACGTTATCAACTGGTAATTTAGTGTCATTAAACACAGTGTTCCGAAATATCAATCTGGCACTGATTCAAGAGTTAGAAGCTCACAGAAGAAGAAGAGATCCTCATCTTAAAGGTCTTATTTCAGATAGAGAGAGTTATAGAACAAGGACCACATGGTAGTCCATGTGATCCCAGCCTCTCGGAAAGCTCAAGTAGGAGGGTCATAAGTTCGGAGCCAACCTGGGAAACCTGTGACTGTCCCAAAATAAAATGTCATAGACATGGGGATCAGTATTAGAGCGCTTGTCTAACATGCATATCCTGGTTTTGTATACACACGCGCGTGCGCATGCGTGCGCGCGCGCACACACACACACACACACACACACACACACACACACACACACACACTATAGGATGATGTGGAACATGCATAGAACCAAGAAGTGATGACTAAACCAGTTTCTGAAAGAAAAAGGTGTTAAAGAAGGGTTCCTGAGAGAAGTCTCACGGGATGAGTAGATATCAGCAAGGCTTAGCCTTCTATGCTGACTGGAACAGTAGTGTCTGCAAGACCAAAGGCTTGATGGGAAGAAAAAGCCCACAGTCCTGTGTACAGGCTTGTCCGGGTGCCAACGTTCCTGCCTGTGTGAGCATGTGAGTACCTGTGTGTGATCCTGAGTGTGACTGGTGCCAGAAGTGCTCAGCAGTGAGTGTCAATGGAGGGAAAGGAGCCTCCAGGAAGGTCTAGTGCTGCACATGGGCAGAGACCCAGGACTGAACACACCTACACGCCGCTCACAAGGCAGCTTCTCGCAAGCAGCTGGGTCTGAGCCAGGCTCCGGGGCACCCAGGGAGGAGAGGTAGGTGAGAGTGTGAGTTAATGTTTCCTGTCCACTCTTCATGACAAGGGTCTCTGTTAATGCAGTTTACTCTCAAAGCAACTGAAGACACAACCCTGGCCTTCTACTGAAGATAAGAAAGCAGGCACAGAAAAGTCAAAGTCACTTGGTGGCTGTCACATAGACCTGGTAGAACCAGAAACGAGTTTCCCAAATTCAAACCACTGAGCACTAAGGAGATGAGATTTCAGAAATATGACCTTTGCTAGAGAGTGACAGGAAGTCACTGGGGATTGGGGCACATTTATAGGCAGTCACCTGGAGACACCGAGCTACGACTAGCAGAACAAGGTTCAGGAAGATAAAGCTGGCAATCAGACCTCTGAGGCCGTGAGGCAGCACCCGGGAGAGAAACCAGGTGAAGTGACCTTTATAAAGAGGAGCCGCCATTATGGCAGATAGGTGGCCATGGCTGTTGGCAGGAAGTGGACAGCAGGCCTCAGAGACAGCAGGAAACAGATATGTCATCAGGACTCTCTAGAGAAATGGAGCCAAGATGGGGAGGAGGGCATGTTGGACCCAGGAGAGGAAAGGATTCAAGTCCGAATGAACGGCACAGGGAAGAACTGCTGCTTCAATTTGAGTCCAAAGGCAAGAAGAACTCAAAGCTGACTAAGCAGGCCGAGCCCTCATATTCACTTTTCAGATCTTCAACCAATTTGATGAGGCCCACACATATTAGGACATTTCAGTAGTTCACTGTTTACCGTGCCTGCATTCAAATATTAATCATATGTGTGTGTGTGTGTGTGTGTGTGTGTGTGTGTGTGTGTGCGTGCACACAATTCAGCGCTCAATTTTATTTATTTATTTATTTATTTATTTATTTATTTATTTATTTTTAAGATTTATTTATTATATGTAAGTACACTGTAGCTGTCTTCAGACACTTTTTCTTCTCTCTCCGGTCCCGCTCGCTCCGGCCACACTTGCTGTAGCTGTCTTTAGACACCCCAGTAGAGGGTGTCAGATCTCATTATGGATGGTTGTGAGCCACCATGTGGTTGCTGGGAATTGAACTCAGGACCTTTGGAAGAGCAGTCAGTGCTCTCAAACGTTGTGCCATCTCTCCAGCCCTCAAATATTAATTTATCAGGATATCCCCAGTCACACCAGAATAATGCTTTACTCAATGGCTGGTCATTGCTGGTGCAGTCCACCCATACAACAAATCATAGCGGGGGGGGGGGG
>CM052718.1:57912992-57961919 GCA_028551405.1 Uromys caudimaculatus | reverse complement strand
GGGAGAGAGGGAGAGAGAGACAGGGAGGGAGAAAGGGAGAGGGGGAGAGGGAGGGGTGAGGAGGAGGGAGAGAGAAGGAGAGAGAGAGGGATAGAGAGAGGGAGAGGGGGAGAGAGAGAGAAGGAGGGAGAAAGGGAGAGGGGGAAAGGGGGAGGGAGAAAGAGAGGGAGAGAGGGAGAGACAGGGAGGGAGAAAGGGAGAGGGGGAGAGGGAGGGGTGAGGAGGAGGGAGAGAGAGAGAGGGGGAGAGAGAGGGAGAGGAAGAGAGGGAGAGAGCGCTGGAAATAAACATGTTTTGGTAAAACAAAGCTTGAAGGGCAAAGGACTCTGACACTGTCCTGACGAGCACCAGGGCCTTAGACAACTTCAGCTGACCACCCAAGGGCAGGCAGGCCTGTCCCAACCTCACGTCCCGCCCAAGAGTCGGTGCCAAGCTCCAGTTGGTAAATTATTTACAATTTTTATTAGCCAGAAAAGGTGCCTGTTTTCTGGCTGACATTTAATGACTCCGAGTCTTGCCAACCATAGCCATCACCTTCTATCAGGTACAGGATACACGTGGCCAGCCCTGCTGAATGCCTGACCCCTGGACCTTCCCACACACAGTGTACCAGGGCAGCTGAGTGGCTCTGGGAGTGTCACAGCTAGAATGTATTTATTTATAGACAGGGCCTCATTATGTAACACTGATTAGTTTGGAATCTATACGTAGACCAGGCTGGATTTGAACTTGTAGGGTTCCTGTCTTTGCCTTCTGATGTTGGAACGACAGTTATGCACCACCATGCCTAGCTGAAGACAGAGTTAAGCCCACCGTCTATTGGAGTCTGAGACCCTCTGCAAGCGCACATGAAGCCAGTACTTAAATCACATTTCTTCTTGGAGGGTGTTTCAAGAGATATTTTACAAAGGCTTTGTAAGACTCTTTAAGAAAATGGGCCAGGGGCCTGGCTCAGTGGATGAAGGCCCTGGCGATGCTGTCGGAACACTGTTCAAGAGCAGAGTCATGCGGGAGGAATTCTGAGTGCTTGTGAGAAAACTCCAAGGAAACAAGAGCCCTGTGATCCCAGTGTCTTCAAACCATAGAACTGTTCTTGGAGTGTGTTTCTGTGCCCCTCCCAGGCCTAGCAGACAGGAGTGAGTTTACTTCAGCTGTTGCTATTCATGTGCCTCTATGGAAAAGCATGTTCTAGTCACAGTGGCTTGTCCTGGTGATTACACACCTTACTCATGTGAATCTTCTTAACCCTAAGAGCATACATTGCGTGATGCTCTGAATAACGTTAGCCTCATTTTTAGGTTCCACTCTCCCAGGTTTACACCACCAACTAGAGCAGTAAACTTTATACAAACATGGAGACCGGAGTTCCAACCCAGGAACCCACATGTAGGCGAAAGGAGAAAATCAACTCTGCAGTCGTCCTCTGACTTCTGCTCAGACTCTGTAACATGTATAGCCCGCACAGGAACAAAGGAGTTAAACTTCTTTTTTGGGGGTGGGATTGAGTGGGAACAGGGTCTCACTATGTAGCCTTGGCTGGACATTATGTGGACCAGATTGGCCTTAAACTCATAGAGGTCCACCTGCCTCTGCCTCCAGAGTGCTAGGATTAGAGCTGTGTGCCATCGTGCCGGGAATAAATTTCCTGTTTAAAAAGGAAAGAGTTATAAAGATGGGTGTGGTGGGACACACCTGTGATCCTAGTATTTAGAAAGCTGAGGCAGAAGAGTCTCAAGTTTAAGGCCAGCTTGGACTCCACAGTAATGGAAAAGAAAAGGCAAGGTTGGTGGTTTTGGTTTTTGGCTTTTGGTCTTTGGTTTTTCGAGACAGGGTTTCTCTGTGTAGCCCTGGCTGTCCTGGAACTCACTCTGTAGACCAGGCTGGCCTTAAACTCAGAGATCTGCCGACGTCTGCCTCCCGAGTGCTGGGATTAAAGGTATACACCTCCAATGCCTGTCTCTTATTGTTTGTTTGTTTGTTTTAACTGATTTTTATTCAAAGTACATATGACATCCACATTTGTTTTAAATAAAACGAGAGAAAAGAAAAAACCCTGAAAAGCTAGTTGTTTTTTTAAAGAGAAAATAAGTCTTGCCCATGTGGTTGTCACACAGATCTGTTACATTGCCCTGCATTAGTACACGGCTTCCTAGAAACATGTCATAGCAGCTTGAATGAGAATGCCCTCCATAGGCCATTTGAACGCTTGCTCTCCAGTTGGTGGAACTCTTTGGCAAGGATTAGGAGGTGTGGCCTTGTTGGAGGAGCTGTGTCACTGGGGGAAGGCTTCGAGGATTCAAAAGACAAGTGCAGTGCCTATGCTTTTTTCTGCCTGGTGGTTGTGGATCAAGATGCAAGCTTTCAGTTGTTATTTTATGCTACCATCATAGACATTATTAACCCTCTGAAACACAATCCAAAATACTTTCTTAATGAATTGCCTTGATCATGGTTTTTATCACGGCAATAGAAAAGTAAGTGTGTGTGTGTGTGTGTGTGTGTGTGTGTGTGTGTGTGTGTGTGTATGTGTGTGTTCGTGCTCGTGCATGCGTGTGTGTTTCATCACATGAAGTGAATTACAAAGTGGATATGCCTATATTAAAATATAATTTCTGAGTCAGCAAGATGGCTCAGTGGGTAGAGGCACCTGCTGCCATGGCTAGCTATGTGAGTCCCATCCCTAGAACCCACATGGTGGAAGTAGAGAACTGAGAACTGATCCCACAAGTTGTCTTCTAGCATCATTATAGCATGCACCACATATATACCCATAAAATAAATACATTTTAAAATAAAATAACTAATAAATAGGATTTCAACACAATATGGGTGTGGTGGCACATGCCAACTCTTGGGAGGTGAAGGCCAGAGGATCAAGGGTTCAAAGTCATCTTCAGCTACACAGCAAGTTCAAAGCTAATGTGAGATACACAAGAAGATGTCTGGAGTTGAAGGGATGGATCAGTGGTTAGGAGCACTGACTGCTCTTCCAGAGGTCATGAGTTCAATTCCCAGTAACCACATGGTGGCTCACAACTATCTGTAACAGAATCTGATGCCCTCTTCTGGTCTGAAGAGAGTGACAGTGTACTCACATACATAAAATAAATAAATAAATAATTAAAAAAAAAAAAAAAGATGTCTCACAGCAACATAAAATAGGAAAAAAACAATCAAAAATCTTTAGGTTGGGAAAGTAGCTCAGTGGAAGAACACTTGTCTAGCACATGTGGGCCCCTAGGTTTAATCCTTTGCACTGCAAAAATCAAACAACTATTAAAATATCCCCCATGTTTCCAGCCAGGGGATGGCTCCATGGTTAAGAGCACCTTGAGGAGGACCAAGTTCAGTTCCTAACCCATGTCTGGCAATTCACAGCACTGAATAACTCCAGCCCCGGCGAAAGCGGGCCTCCAAGGGTACTTGTGGTCATATGAACATACCTCCCCCTCACACAACGAGTAAATAAATCTCTAACAACCTAAATAAAGAAAATATTATCTATATACATATATAATTTCAACACCATTTTGATGCATCTTGATAATGTTGTGACAGAATTACTGTGCCACAATGTTCTTAGGAAAATAAATGATCAGCCTGTCACTTTGTTGTTGCTGTTGTTGAGACAGAATCTCATTGTAGCACAGGCTGGTCTCAAAACTTTCAATAATCATCCTGTCTTCATGTCCAGAGAGCGGGATTACAGGCATGAGACACCGCGCCCAGCAACTGAAAACTACCAGGAAGAAGTCTGTCCACGGGGCGTTTGAACTGTGATTGGATTGACGTAAGTGTTCCGTCCGGAGTACGGGGTGGTACAGAATGAGCGTTCAGAAGTCAGAGAGGCTAGGCTGGAACCTGCCCCACCTTTATTAGCTGTGTGCTCTGAGCAAATTCCGCATCCTCTCTGTGGCTGTTTCATTAGTAAAAGAAAATGTAAGATGAGTTTGGTTCAGCTGAGACAAACAGCTTGAGAACCCCAAGCTGGGCTAATTCCGGATATGGAAACCCCATGTCTGAATTTTTGAGTTGTAAGGTCAGTACACTTCAGAACTGTGGTTCTGGAACATTGGACACAGTAGGCTGCGAGTCGGATGGAGGAAGAGATTCAGTAGAGTCAGAATAGTGTGTCTGACCTCACTCTGACAGTGACCCTTTGTACGGACAGAGTTGGGTGACGTGCAAAGCTGAAACTTTTGTCAGCAGAGAACCAGTTCAGATGAGGAGAGAAGGAAAAGGCAAGGCGAGCGTGGCACGTGACCCTTGGGCTAGGTACAGCAGCCGCAGACAGACAGCTAGCAAATAAGCCCTCAGGCAATGGGTGCAGGCTGGGGACGATGGCTCAGTGGGTTAAAGTGCTTGTTTCACAAGTGTGAGGACTTCAGTTCAGATGGCCTGAACTCTGGGCAGCCGGATTCGGTAGCACTTGTCTGTAACCTCAGCGCTCCTGTGATGAAATGGGAAACAGACGGGAGAAATCTCAGAGGCTCTGGGGCCAGCACGCACATCATTGAACAGTAAGAGATTCCAACTCAGACAAGGTGGAAGTCAAGGACTGACACCTAGACACCACGACTCTTCTCTGATCTCCACATCCACATCTGTTCACGTGTACACACACTCAAGCATGTGCCTACACACACACACACATACACACACACATACACACAATTTCTTTAAACAAACAAATGGAAAAGGAGGCTTCTGGTGTAAACAAAGCTTCAGAGGAAAGGCTGAGAAGCCCATGCAAAGGTCTCAGTGAGGAGCTGTTCGCTCTGACCAGAAGTGAGAAACCTGGAAGCACCTTGGGAAGAACATGGAAGTGTCTTCCAGGCGAAGAGAACAATCTCTTGGAACCAAAAGTGAGCAAGTTTGTCCAAAGCTGGCAAAAATATCAAAGGATGGGAACATGAGCACAGAAGAGTGGCATGGGATGTCCCCAAAAGTTAGATGGGGGTGGGGGAAGGTAGCAGTGAGGTGGCTCAGTGTATAAAGGTGCTTGCCACCAAGACTCATGACCTGAGTTCAGTTCCTGGAATGAACTCTCACAAGTTGTCCTCTGAGCTCTACAACTGAGCATGTGTATGTGTGTGTGTGTGTGTGTGTGTGTGTGTGTGTGTGTGTGTGTGTGTGTGTGTGCATGCGATGCCTCTGGAGTCTAGAAGAGTTTGATGAATCCCCTGGAGTTGGAGTTACAGTGGTTGCAAACCACCTAGCATGTGGCATGGTGCTGGGAGTGAAGTTCCAGTCCTCTGCAAGAACAGAGTACTCTCAGCCTCTGAACCACCTTTCCAGGGCCTGTCAAAGCCTTTCTTACTTGGATAAAGCTTATGGGAGGCCAGATCCCAGTTCTCATGCTTAGAAGAGAAGAGATTCATGGCAGTGTGCAGCTATAAACCCTGCACTTAGGAACTAGAGACCAGAGGATCAGGATTAAGGCCAACCTTGGCTACATATAGAAGGCAATGCCAGCCTGGGCTATCTGAGACTGTCTCAAAATAACCAAAGAACAGCAAAAACCAAGAAGGGAGCCAAGTGGTGGTGGCACACATGGTGGCACACACCTTTAATCCCAGCACCTGGCAGGCAGAGGTAAGTGAATCTGGTCTACAGAGTGAGTTCAGGATAGCCAAAGCTACACAGAGAAACTCTGCCTTGAATAACCAAAAAAGAAAACAAAGAAAAAGAAAGAAGGAAATAAAAACAGACCAAGAAGGGAAGAAAAGAAAAATCACCTTTCCCTCCCCCACGGCACTCAGAACAACAGTCAGGTGCTCTGTCTGGCCTGGAGCTTTGAATCATGAGGGTGTACCCTAGAGAGGCAGAATCATTTAAAAGTGACTAGGATGACTATTGTAGAGTCTGGAGTACGGAGAGATGAGGGTTCCCAAGCAGGAGAGTCCCATCCAGTGACCAACATCTGCTGACATCTGGATGGTGAAAGGGTGGGGCCCATAGCAAGCCTGTTTTGGAGTTTGCTGCTGAAGCCATCCTGAGTCTCCCTACTAGTCTTCCTCTTGGTTCGCTGAGTTCCTGAATCACCTTAAGTAAATTCTTCTTCCATTGAAAATTTCGCCACTCTTGTTTTCTGTGGTTTGAAAACAAGTATCTTGACTAATACAGCAGGAATATGAGTCACTGTTTCAAAAGATATGGCTGTTAAGATAGGAGTGCTGACCTGCAGTCTGAACAATCAGAAGGCAGACGCTGGCTGAGCATTTGAGGCCAGCCTTGGCTAAATAGTGAAAGTTTATTTCAAAAATGAAAACAGGGTCCCTCTCAGCCTTATTTTCTAGCCCATCTACACTCCTCTGTGTGCCGGCCACCAATCTGTCTGGGACCCCCAGTGACCACACTGGGCTGGGGCTCAGATCAGTGCCCCTTCAGCCCTCATCTGAGATACTTCCTCTTATAGTTTCTAACACAGAGAACACCATGTGCAGAGAGTGAGAGACTCTGGACCACCCAGTCCTAAATGGGATGCCTTTATCACACACACACACCCCTTCTACCCCCCAAGGCTCAGGGATCTATGGAAGATGAGGCAGAAAGGTTGTGGGAGCCAGAGGTGAGGGAGGACTCCAAGCAAACAGTGTCTTTGGCACACAGCAGGGCTGATACACCTGCGAACTGACAGAGACTGTGGTGGCATGCACAGGACCTGCACAAGTTCAAGCCAGACTGAGAGGAAGAGGTAGACATGAGCTCCCACCCCAACCAAGAAGCTATTTACAGTAGCTACCTGATATCAAAGAAAAAGTAATTTTCTCTGAAGGAGTATGACTGGATATGCTAAGCACACTTCAGAACAAGCCCCATACCCAGGAGCAGTTGGCCAACATAGAACAAACTCTAGGATATTTTTGTACCTTTTTTTGGGTCTCATTTTGGTTTATTTTGAGTAATTTTTTTTGTCTCATTGGTCTATTAATTGTTTATTTTCCATTTTCTGAGCTTTTAAATATGTTTTCTGTAGGTTTTTTTTTTAGAGAGAGGGGGAGGATGAGAGAGAGAGAGAGAGAGAGAGGGAGATGGGTGGGTAAGGAGACAGAGGCATTGCTTCTATAGAGCATCTGGAAGGGTAGGTGTGGTCGCGTAGCCTTGTAACTTCAACCCTGGAACTCCAAAGTGAGGTCTTCTCTAAAAGCCTCACAGATACTGTGTTAGAAGGCAGAATGAGCAAAGGAGGTGGGGTTAACAGCTTTGAGAAGCAGCTTTTGCCTCCAACCTGGGGCCAGGAGGTGTTACTGGGAGACAGAGGACTTTCTGAGATGGGGCTCAGCTTTCTGAGTGAGGGAAGCTCTGTCTAGCTCAGACCTCTAAGGAAGGGTTTCAAAAGGAGGGGTGCAGGTGTTCAGAGCTCCCAGGGTGTCATTCAGCCGGTGACAGCATGAGAGGGTTTCTGCCAGCACCTGAGGATCTGGGGTGGAGATAGAGCTGATCCCGGAATGTTCAGAGAAGCCGAAGCCAGGACTCTTAGATGCTGCTGCTGGCCCTAGCCCAGGCTCAACTTAGTTGCAGCTCTCTCCACCACTGTTTGCTGAGCGCTTTGCTATGAGGTAAATGTGTTACTCCTTAGGGTCCTCTGGTGAAACGCTAATCTCAGTAATGGCATCTAGGATTGGAGGCTCTGGTGCTAATAAGACCACAGTGAGCCCCTATGATGAGATTAGGGTCCTTATATGCTTCCAGGTGAAAGACCTGACCCCCTTATGAGGAAAGTTAGACCCCTAGCACACTTGGAGCCAGAAACAGAAATAGGACTGAAATTGCATGCTTGGCCAAACCCCACCTGGCTGCATTCTTTCCCCTAAGAAACAGGTGACCTTGGCCTGGCCCCAGGGCCAGAGGCACAATGTTCCAGGAACTAGCTAACCACAAAAATGTTTGTACAACTGCCCTGTGACTAACTTAGAACATTCTGTACTTCCCCATAACGCAAATTCTTTCCGTTCTTGTGGGTTTTTTCCTTTAAATACCCCTGACCTCAGCTGCTCAGGGTGGAACTCCTCTGCCTCTGCGTAGGTTACGAGCTTGACCCCAGTGCACTGGTCCCCCAAATAAACCTCGTGTGATTGCAGCAAGGACGGTCTTTCGTGAGTTCTTGGGGGGTCGCGCTGTCCCGAGACTTGAGTGAGGGTCTTCCCAGCTCGGGGGTCTTTCACAGGTTTCCTTTTCTCCAGCCTTGAGAGGACACATCAAGAAAGTGCTATCAGGGCTTAGGCATGTAACTCAGCGATAGAATGCTTGCCTAACAGTTATGAGCCTGGGTACCTAGCACACACATGCACACGCACACGAACATGAACACAGAGTTTGTGACTGGTCCATGTCAGTAATCCTAGCACATATGAGGCTAAGGCAGAAGAATCAACAGTTCAAGGCTAGCCTCAGCTGTATGAGGCCCTGACTAATAAGTAATTAATGAAAGAAAAGGTCCCCATCTGGAAAACAGAAAAGGGGTCTGAGCAGACATAGAACACTGAAGCAATGGGATCTTGGTCACCTCGACTCTGGACTATTCAGAAACTTATATCTTGGGCTGGAAAAAAAATGGCTCAGCAGTTAGCACTTGCCGTTCTTCCTGAGGACTCTAGTTCCCTGAACCCACATTTGGCTGCTATAACTCTAGCTCTAGGGTATCTGACTCCTCCAGTCTCCCTGGGTGCTTGTTGTGATGTGCACATCCACAGACAGATTCACAGGCACACATATACATGATTAAAAAAATAAAGCTAAAATAAAAGTAATATTTAGAAAAAATGCTAAAAAGAAAAGCAAGCAAGCAAGCAAACAAGGGATATCTCGAACTAAGGAGGGCTTGTCAGTGGTAGAGTGTGTGCTTAGCAGACGTAAGGCCATGGATTCGATCCACACTGTGCACACAGACGAGGAGAGAGGGAGGAGGAGGGGTGAATAGAGAAGAGAAGGAAAGGCATCTCTACCACCAGCACCTGAACAAGCTACACTAAGGCACATGTGAAGCAGACACCGGTGTGCTTTGTAGACTCCTGCGATAGCATGCCCACTCACGTACTGCCTGACAGATGGGTAAAATGTGCACGCCTCGAGCGTAATTATAAGCCCACGACTATGCACAGCATTATTCCAGGTGGTATTTATTCAGAACTTTGTATATGCAAAGTATTCTGCTGAAATGTATTATGGTTATGTGCTGATTGTAATTGTTTTCTTGTTTTATCCTTGGCTTTTTGAGACATCATCTTCTGTAGCCCAGGCTGGACTTGAACTTGCTGTGTAGTCAAGGAAGGCCTTGAACTCCTTCCTGATCCTCCTGCCTATATCTCCCAGGTGGCCCACTACACCCAGCTGATAATTTCTATATTCTGGAGACAGGTGTCACTGTATTGCTCAAGTTGGCTACCAACTCATGACTCTCCTCTTCAGCTACTGAGTTTCTGAGTTTACAGGCAATTGTTTTTGCCGTCAAAGTGATTACAATTTCATGGAAAATGTCATAAAAATTTGAATGAAGACTGATTTAATTAAAAGGATTTTTAGCAATGCTGCTTTTTACTGTTTTTGTTTGATTTAGTTTTGCTTTGAGATAGGCCTCCAATTCTCTGTGTAGCGGAGGTATGCACTCCTGCCTTCACTCTATGTGGTACCAGGGATTAAACACACGGCTTTGCAGATGGCAGGCAAGACCTCTCCCAACGGAGCTACATCCTCAGTTCTTTCTTTCTTTTTCTTTTTCTTTTTCTTTTTTTTTTTTTTTTTGAGACAGGGTTTCTCTGTGTAGCCCTGGCTGTCTTGGAACTCACTCTGTAGACCAGGCTGGCCTTGAACTCAGAAATCCGCCTGCCTCTGCCTCCCAAGTGCTGGGCTTAAAGGTGTGCACCACCACTGCCCGGCCCTCAGTTCTTTCTTCTCCTTTTCCTTTTTTTTTTTCTTTTTGGTTTTTGTTTTTTGGCTTTTTGAGAGAGGGTTTCTCTGTGTAGCCCTGGTTGTTCTGGAATTCACTTTGTAGACCAGGCTGGCCTTGAACTCAGAAATCTGCCTGCCTCTGCCTCCCAAGTGCTGGGATTAAAGGCGTAAGGTGTGAGCCACCATGCCTGGCAGCTCCTGTTTTCTTAAGTATGAGACATGTACTATGATAATATGGAATATTGACATTAGGGGAACTTACATGGTGAGCATAAAGGATCTCTCTCTCTCTCTCTCCTCTCTCTTTGTTTTTGGAAACAGGTCTTATCTCTTTCTGTGTTTTGGAAACAGGTCTCATATAGCCCAGGATGGCCTCAAATTCATTATGTAGTCACTATATATGACCTTCAACTCCTGATTCTCCTGCCTCTACCTCTCAAGGGCTAGGATCACAGGTTTGCATTACCACTCCAGGCTTTTGAGGGCGCTTTCTACGCTGTCTATCTTTGTAATGCTTTACTTACTTTTATGTGGTACAGTGTCTATGTATGATCTATGTTTATGCCTGCACATACATGAGTGTGGGGAGGTGTACAGAAGCCAGAGATTGACACTGGGAATCTTCCTCAATGGCTTTCAACCTTATTATTTTGCTTGTTTGTTTGTTTTGTTTTGTTTTGTTTTGTTTTGTTTTGTTTTGTTTTGTTTTGTTTTGTTGAGGTAGGATCTTACTATGTAGCCCCGGCTGGCCTGGAACTTGATATGTAAACCAGGCTGATGGAAAGCTCACAGAGATACATCTGCCCCTGCAATGTGAGGGTTAAAGGTATCCACCACCCCACCTGGCCTTTCATCTTTGAGACAAGGTATCACGTTGATCCTGCAACTCACCAACTCAGCCATAACGGCTGCCTAGTGAGTCCTAGGGATAATCTTCCTGTCCCCTACCTGCGAAGTTCTGGGATTGTAGGTGTGCTATGCACTTTTACATGGGTAGTGGATTCTCTGCCTCATGCTGTGCACCAAGCCCTTTACTAACTGAGCCATCTCATCTCAGCACTGAGAGACAGAGGTAGTAGGATCAGAAGCTCAAACTCAGCTACACAGTGTGTTTGCGGCCAGCCTGCCCGATATGAGACCTCTTCTCAAACAACAATAATTAAAAACTAACAAAAACACCCAGTAGCTTCCTTCTGGAAAAAGCTCTCTTACACCCCAGCATGAAGTCTGGAGGATACCACTGGTAGAGTGGGTCCTTAATATGCAGGGTGTCCTGGGTTTATCCCTAACACACAAACTCAAGCCCAGTGTGATCCTTTGGGTGCATAACCCAGGTTGGACCAAGCAGTTTTCCCCTGGGAACTTTCTGCCCAAAAAGAGGGTAGGAGAGGGAAATCAGCCATAAGGGAAGAGGCCTTTCAGTCTGCCTGAGGAGTTGCTTAGTCTGGGAGCACGGGGTTCAACAGCCATCTTTCACAACACCAAGGAGGGAACTCTCACAGGTGATGATGTCAGCAGGAGGGGCACATAGAGTGGGAAGGCCGTGGAGGTCGCTGGAACCATGACCAGGAACTAAAGTCTCAGGATTCTCTTCTCCTGACCTCTGAAGGCTCAGCTGACAGGTGCACCCTTGACTCCAGGAGGCCGCCTTAGCCTGCAGACAAGTACAGTCAGATGTTTGCCTTTAAACTAGTTTAAGCTGTGTTTCTGTCCCTTCCTAATCAAGGGAACACACAGTCCATTTGTCAAGGTCACTGTGGAATCACTGGATGCAAAGGTTGATCTGACCTCTGACCTGGTGAGTGTGAGGTTTGGAGGTAGGGCTCCCTCTACAAGGCACTGCCGCCCAAGGCTGAAGATGACAAAAACACGAGGTTCACCGGCCTTTAGCATCAACTGACTGAGAGATCTTGGGGAAGATTTAAATTGCCTGTGTCTAAACTTCTCATCTACACCATTTGTAAAGTATTACAAGTTCTGTGTCCATTAGATGGGGTTATACACTTACATGCGTGTGTGAATATACATGTTTTCCCGTGTATGTGGTGTGCACGTGAGTGCATGTGGAGATCTTAAGTTGATGTAGAAAATCATCTTGGGTTTGTCTTCTACCTTCCTGAGGCAGAGTTCCTCAATCAAACCTACAGCGAGTCAGTACGGCTCATCTTGCCAGCCAGCTTGCTCTGGGGAGTCCTCTGTCCTCCCTTCCTGAGGCTGGAATTATGGGTGGGCCACCTTGTACTTATGTGGGATTCTGGGGATCCAAACTCGGACCCTCATGTTTGCTGAGCTGTCTCCCAGCTGGATAAAATCCCATGTTTAAAGTCACAGGGCAGTATCTGACATACAGCAGCAACGGAATAAACAGAGTCCTTATGGTCTCCCTCTTCTCCTGTCATGGATGTTCCCCAAGGCAGCCTCACCGGTGGGATTCAATACCGATTCATTCAACCCAAACCTTACGGTTTTCTTCCTGTTTTTTTAGATTGCTCAGAAAGTGCTTAGTTTTGACAGCTCGCCTTCTCTAGCTTGGGCTGATGGTTGCTTTGTGGATTTCTTCTTCACAGTGCTTTGTCCTCACAGCCCCACACGCTTGACTTTCGCCCTTATGAAATGCTCCTCATTCTGCTCCCACACGGGAACTTTCCCACTACAGGGAGCGATGTGCTGCAGTGTGTGTTTATTTTCTTTGGAACCTTCTCTCCTTTATAGACGAAGGTTATTTATCAGTTGAGGACAAAACCCTTCCCGGTTGGGTCAGGGCACGCTGCAAACTGCCCTGTAATTGCAAGTCTCTGTAATAATGCTTTTGTTGGCCAGGACACAAGCCACACTCAAGAAGGTCTTCCTGAGTGCTAAAGATCAGGCAGCTGGAACTTTCTCAAGCCTTCAGAGGCGTGGAATTCTGAAAACTAAGCTGCTTCTCTAGGAGCGACTGTCAGCAGCAGGTGAGTGTTCCTGGTCCCAGGCTGCTAGCCTTGACTCTGTACCTGAAAGTCATCTTACTTCTCTCAGCCTCAGTGTCTTCATCTGTAGTATAGGTTTATAGTAGAACTGTCTTGATTTTGTTGGAAATTTTTGTTTTAACATGTATTTACTGTGTGTGTTCATGTTTGTGTGTGTAGTCATGACTGAGAGAATGTGTGTGTGTGCGTGCCTGTGCATGTGTGTGTGTGTGGGGGGTGTCACAGGTTAGCCCTCTCTATCTATCCAGGAATGGACCTCAGGTTGTTAGGTTTGGCAACAAACCTTTAGCCAGGGAGCCATTTCATCATCCTCCATTGTGTGAAAATTAAAAATTCAACAATTTGCCGGGCAGTAGTGGCACACGCCTTTAATCCCAGCTCTTGGGAGGCAGAGGCAGGTGGATTTCTGAGTTCGAGGCCAGCCTGGTCTACAGAGTGAGTTCCAGGACAGCGAGGGCTACACAGAGAAACCCTGTCTTGAAACACCACCACCCCCAAAAATCAACAATTTGAGGGTTGAAGAGATGGCTTAGTGGTTAAGAGCACTGGCAGCTCTTCCAAAGGACCAGGGTTCAATTCTCAGCACCCACATGTCAGCTCACACCTGCCTGAACTCCAGTTCCAGGGTATCACTCTCACTCAGACATATACGCAGGCAAAATATCAAAGCACATCAAATAAAAATAAACATTGAAATTTAAAAAAAAAGAATTTGCGAACTGGACATGGTGGTACATGCCTATGGCTCCACAACAAGGAGCTAGGGACAGGATAAGGAGTTAAAGTCAGCCTTAGCTATATATATAGAATTTGTAGCCTGTACTACATGAAAACTTGTGTCAAAACAAACCACAAAACACAAGAAATGGTTTGGTAGCCTGTAAGTTGTGAAGTATTATGTAAACGGGAGCTGCTACCGCGCCAGTTTCTATGAGACTCTGGCGACAAAGATGCTTCTCTCTCATTTGCTCTGCACAGGGCCTGTGCAGTTGCATTAATGTAAGCTACTTTGCTAACGAGCTACACAAACGAGCATCTTTTAAAAGGGCAAAGTTGGGGCGTGGTCACACAGGCCTTTAGTCCCAGCACTGGGGAGTCAGAGGCAGGCAGATCTCTGTTGTGAGACGGAGACCAGCCTAGTCTAACAAGATGCGTTCTAGGCCAGCCAGCGCTCCATAGTGAGGCCTTATCTTTAAAAAGAAAAAGAAGGGGGGGGGGGTGTTTGAGGTTGAACCCGGGTGGCAGAGGTGCAGGCCTTTTATCCCAGCACTTGGCAGGCAGAGGCAATCAGATCCCTGTGAGTTCAAGGCCAGCCTGGTCTACAGAGTGAGTTCCAGGGCAGCCAGGGTTACACAGAGAAACATTGTTTTGAAAAAAATAAATATGGGGGTGGGGGGTGGGGGGTGGGGGGCAGACAAGTAAAGCCGCTCATTCATGGCTATGATCCTTCTTTAAAGTTCCAAAGAAAAGATACATGCAAGATTCTCACTAAGGAGAAGTTTCAGAATTAAATTAAAATGACCCAGGTGGCCTTGACCTGGCCCTTTGTGTACAGGACGCCGCCTGTACTTCCATCACTTAATGGATCGTTGTCCTCACCCAGCCAGCTTTAGTGGGGCCATGGAGGCCGGCCTGCCCACCCTCTACCCCTTCTTACTGCACGCCTGCTATAGAGGCTCATATTTTCCTTGACTGCCAAACGGGTCTACCTAAGACCATAGCACGTGTCTCAACAGAGCATGAGGAATACAAAGAGGTGAGTAACACTTCCCAGGGAGGGAGATGTCACAAGGAAGCTAATTTTAGAGCTGAGTACTGAAGAGATGTTGCCAGAGGGTGCTGAGGAACCCCGCTCTCTGTCCCCCAGACTGGGAACAGCCTGTGCCTTTGACAAAGACATGAATGAGCTTGCTGTGTTCAGCAAAAGGCACAAAGAGATCCTGGCTGGAGTGAGGGCTGCACGGGTGGGAGGGGCCTGGCAAGCTAGCACTGAAGGGGACCCCGTAGGAAAGGAGGAGGCTGAGGTTCCAGCCGCAGGGCCCTGATTCTCCCCATAGCTCCCCACAGCTTTGAAGAGGCACTGCTGTGCTGTCACAGCAGGATGAGACTATTAGGTGCTCTGCAGCCCATGTTGGTGCGAGTTAAGTAACTTCCACATCACACTTCCTAAGCCAGAAATGAACTACCAGCACTTGGGAGGCTGAGGCAGGAAGATCGCCAAGTGAGTCTGAGGTCATCGCGGGTTGAGAGGTTTTTGCTCTCCCTCAGTATTAACAGCCCAGTGTGTTAAGTACTGGTTTAGATCGGTATTTACTGCTGGTTTTCAATTTTCTAGTACTGTGTGTACTAGTGCTAAATTGGAGCCGGCTACTCGGCTTCCCCAGGCCTCAGTTTCCACGGTTTCGACAGAATTAGATTGAACATAGACTCCTATGTCTCCCAAGCAAGGCTCTTTCCCAGGAAACCTATCTCGGTGCCAAACTAAAAACTCATATCATTCTTAGCTGCCCCTGGCTAACACATAAGGAACCCTGGCAATCGTCCCAGAGTACACCTTTCTCCCTCACTTCCGCTTCCGTGGACATCACCTCCGCTGCCTTTCCCTTGGCTACCATGCTGCTCGGGTGACACTTGCTGTGGCTCCTGTCACTCAAACCCTGCATGAACTGGGCAGAATAGCTACTTATTAAATATCACATCGCGCCCCAGTTGAAGACCCGCAGAATTCTAGCGACTTGCGGTGAGCTCCAAAATCATGATCACAGCCTGCAAGCCTCTGCCTTAGCATCTCTTAACTTCCACGCCCCTTCAGCGCCTGCCACGCGCGCGCACATGTCTTTGTCCCAGCCCTAGAACACGGTGCCAAGCTCCACTGTGCCCTTTGCGTTCCTTCTGCCTTAGATTTCCCCTCCCCTGCCTTTTCCCATGTCTGGGACCTTCTTGACTGAAACCCCCCTTCTTCGATGGCCTTGCCTGCCCTCCCAGCCTGGAGTAGCTTCCTACGACATTATTCTCTATCACAATGCCCCTTTCTTTAGGGATTGAGCACAGCTCCTCGTTGTTTATTTACTTACATGCTGGCTCTCTAGGGAACAACCTTGAGATGAGGAGACAAGTACACGATATCGAGGCAATGCTTCCA
This sequence comes from Uromys caudimaculatus, assembly GCA_028551405.1. Lineage (NCBI taxonomy): Eukaryota > Metazoa > Chordata > Mammalia > Rodentia > Muridae > Uromys > Uromys caudimaculatus. The sequence continues at coordinate 57,945,920 of CM052718.1, read as the reverse complement.
AAGGGCAACTCTCAGGTGCAGGTCCAGCATGTGGAAAAGAGTGGGGCAGGTTTCGAGTGCAGCCCCGCCTTTACTGCAGCCCACGGGGAAGCCCTGCTGTTTAAACTCTGCCTCTGGGTTTATTCCAAACCTGTTAGACTCATTGACCGAGGAACCCAGTTAGGGTGGGATGAACTCCCAAGCATTTCCAGCTTCCTCCAGCTGTCCTAGAACAGGCTTCTGGAAAGTTCCATGTGAGGAAATGCAGCTCAACAGCACAATGACTGTTGTGTTTTATAAAAAGAGTTGAAGGGATATGTTTGGTGGATGTACGGTCAGGTGTGGGGGAAGGGGGGCCTCGTCGGGGCCCATGCTGTGTCATCCCTTCCCCCGTGGGACCAGCCATACATATAGTATAGGATAGAGTTTATCCAGGGCATGGGGAGGGGAGTTGAGTGAGTAGAGACAGAGAAAGGCAGGGGGGGAGAGGGGAGGGAGGGAGGGAGGAGTAGAGACTGGCCATGAGTATGTGGAGAGAGAGGGGTGAGGGGAATGAGGACAGAGGGGGAGCAGGAGCAAGACAGTAAGAGAGGGGGGACAAGCAGCCCCCTTTATGGTGAGTCAGGCATACCTGGCTGTTGCCAGGTAACTGTGGGGCGGAGCCTAGACAAAATGCCAACATGACCACAGATAACAAAGCTAAGAGAGTACCAGTCATACTTTCTTCTTCATTTTTTCCCCAAGTTTTGAAATTAAATGCTCAGCCCAAGTTTTGCTTGCATGTGTATACTTTCAAGGCTGACCAATGGGTATTGGATAGCCAGTTAGGGGCTCATTTCTCTCCTCTTAGAATTCCTTAGTTGCCTGTAATTCTTTGTTTAGGGGTGAGGTCCCATGAAATTGTTCCCTTCCATGTTAGCACTGAAGGAGACAGGTTCCCTTTCAGACCTGGGATTAGACAAAACCACACTCTGTTTTCACAGAGAGAGCCAGGCAGTGGCTGTGCACGTCTTTAATCCTATCACTCAGGAGGGAGAAACAGGCAGCTCTCAGAGTTCAAGGCCAGCCTGGTCTACAAAGTGAGTTCTAGGACAACAAGAGCTAAAACACAGAAACTTTGTCTTCAAATACAGAAGGAAGAAGAGGAAGAAAAGGAAGGGGAGAGGAAGAGGGGTAGAATAACGAGAAGTCTGTGTTAGAATGGCTAGGATGTGGTAGTGTAATTGCCCCCAGAGGAACAGAGGGCAGGGAATAAGACAAAGGCAGGAGATAGGGGAAGGGAACAGGGAGAAGGGGAGGGGCATTTGTCCTGGAGGGAATGAAGGCCTGCCTCTGGATAGAGAGGAGACAGCTGTGGCACACAGGGAAACAGCAGTTCGTAAAGGTACAAGCAATCTTGTATTAGGTTGAGGTTTTAGTTTTAATTGGGCATGTTAATTAGGTGACTCAAAAGAGGCTTCTGATGGCTGGACCTCAACGCTTTGATAGCTGGACCTTGCTAGTCAGCCTCGGGGAGGCATTGGCCAAATAAGGGGGAAGACCTTGGTGGCTACTTTAGGAATGGAATCTAGCAGTTTTTAGCAAGGCAAAAAGAATGGGGGAGAAAGGCAAGGCCTGCCGTGTCTGCCATGCTTGGGCTGGCTAGAGCCCCTGCTCACCCCTGCACAAGCCAGGAAACCCCACCCTCACAGAGAAAACTCGGGGCTAGCCAGTCACCACTCCCGTCTCCACATTTCAGCAACATTCCCAAGAGGGCTCAGGTTTTGACCACGTACGAACCGCATCCCAGCACCATCCCAGCCCCTAGCTGGCACATCATCACGCCTCGCCTAAACTCTATAGAACCCCCTTGATTCGGTCTGGAGGTGTGACTTCACTGACCTCCGCCTGTGAGATCGGTGGACCCACCCTACAGCTGCCTCCTGATAAACCTGCCTTTATCTCCTTTTAATCTGAACTAACCTGGCCTATATCTGCAACACCAAGGGAGAGAAAATGCCTATCTCGGTCTGTTGGTGGTGCACTTGTTTTGGTCTGGTACATTATTGGGGTATCATGGATGATTACTCCTTTAAAAAACGATTTGTTATTTTACTTGTATCTGTGTATGCCTGTCTGCATTTGATTATATATGCACATGTGTGTGCAGGTGCACACGTGTGGGGGCCAGGAAAGGGGTTAGGTGTCCTCCTCTATCACTGTCCTCTTATTGCTTGGGTTGGAAGTCTCCCTGAACCCAGAGCTCCTGTTTGCTGGCTAGGCTAGAAGCCAACAAGCCCAGCAGTCTTCCCATCCCCCATCCTTGAAGCTGGGGTTACAGGCATCCAAGGGATGTCCGCCTCGTTATGTGGGGGACAGAACCTGAACTCCAGTTCTCATGATTTGGCAGCAAGCACTCTTAACTGCTGAGCCATCTCTCTAGTAACACAATTCTCCTTATTATATGATAATACCCTGTCTCGAAACAACAGCACGGTAACCCTTTGGGGAGGTAGCTAAGTAACACAGCACAGGCTTAGGATGTACAAGGCCGCCGTCAGTCTCTAGCACCAAACTATAAAAGAAACCTCTTGGTCAGCAGGTGTGATGAACTCCCAGAGCACCAGGGGCTCTGCATACCCCTCTTGTCCTGGACTTGACCTGTGCGTCTCTTCTAGAGGACAGTTCTTGAGTTACATCCGTTATAATAAATGAATAAGTGTCAATAAATTGTCTTCTCAAACTTTATGAGGAAAAGATCTCTTCCTTTTTGGGGTGGTGGCGGTGGCGTGGGGCATGGGACAGGATGTTCCCTGTGTATCCCCGACCTGGAACTTGTTCTGTAGACCAGGATAGCTTCAGATTTGGAGATCTACTGAGATTAAAGGCATGTGCCACCATGCCTAGTTCTCTCTGCTACTGTTAGTAAGTGAAACTCTAATTCCTCTAGCTTCTAGCTCCTGGCTGACTTACATATTGCTGACTTTGGGGGTCACACAGCTGAGCAATACATGCTCACTTTCTCACTGACTGTGGCGGGTAGCGCCTCTGCTGTGTAGGTTATGCTAACAGCTGCTCTGCTTATTTGACATGCACTTAGAGACTTCTCTGGCTAGTTTTCAGACTTCCAATGGGCTAGTAGAAAGGAATGAACTTGTTTGACTTTCCTGGTTCGCATCATGCCTCTCTCCTTTGTTGCCTTAACCCGTGGGGCAGCTCCTACTCAGATCTGCCCGTAGGCATGTTGAACATGTCAAAAAATGTTCTGTCAGAGCTACAACGCAGGGTTAGTTTGACCTAAACTTGCCTAGACTCACTCCTCCCCCCACCAAAGCTAAAGATATCATCAGCTGGGACTGGAGAGATAGCTCAGCAGTTAAGATCACTGTCTGTTCCTTCAGAGGATTGGGGTTCAATTTCTAGCGCCTATGTGCTGGCTCACAATTTTCTGTAACTACAGTCTCAGGGGACCTGATGTCCCACTAAGGACACACATGGTACACAGACATACATGCAGAAAAACAACCACACATATTAAAAACTACTTTTAAAAAAGGTATCAGCAGCCAAAGTGCATGGCAACTTCTGATCACAGGAATGAAAGAGCACCTCACTCTGGAAGATCTCCACGTGGTCCCGGAAAAGATGAGAACATTCTGCCTGGTTATTGTTGCTTTCTCCGTATCTCACTGTTCATATGCTGCATTTAATCACCCCCCCCAATCCATTTTGGGGTTAAGAAGCTCCAACCTTTGGTCACTGAAGTGAGCCTTTCTTTAGCCCCAAGACTGGTTTTGTTTTGTTTTTCTGAGAGATAAACTTCCAAACTTGAATGCCGTAATACCATTTGTCTTAGTTACTTTTTTATTGAGGTGCTAAAACACCGGGACCAAGAACACTTACATAAGAAAGAATTCACTGGGACTTACTGTTCTAGGGTGAGGCCATGAAAGTCACGGCAGGCAGCATGGTGCTGGAGCAGTAGCTGAGAGCTTACATTCCTAATCTTGAACTTCGAGGAGGTAATGGTGGAAAGGCATGAGCTTTTCAAAACTCAAAGCCTGCCCCCAGCGCCACACCCCCTCTAATAAGGCAACGCCTCTTAATACTTTCCAAATATTTTCACCAAATGAGATCAAAAGTATTCAACTATATGAGCCTATGAAGCCATTCTCATTCAAAACACCACATTCTAGTCATGTGTGGCTCCGGTAGGCTTGTAGCCATCTCATAATGCAAAATGCATTTAGTCTAACTTCAAAAGTTCCCATAGTTTTACAGTCTCAATACCATTTCAAGGTTCAAAGTCTCTTCCGAGATGCAAGGGAATCTCTGAATTGTAATCCCCTTGTAAAATAAAAAAGGAAATGACATACTTGTACAATGACACAAAATAAACATTATCATTTCAAAGGGAGGAAAGGGGTCACCGTGAGGATGTGTACTAGAGCAAAGCAAGACTGGAAGCCAGCAGGACAAGTTTCAAATCCTGTCTTTGTCAAAGGACTCGTGCTCTGCTCTTCCAGCTTTGCTGACTACAGCGAGCTTGTCTTTCTGGGGCTGGCTCCATCCCCTGTGTGTAGCTCTCCTGGGGCTGGCTCCACCCCCTGTGTGTAGCTCTCCTTGTTGGATATCCCATGGCTCTGGCATCTTCAGCATCCTGGGGCCTCCAAACCAGGCTTCATTTTCACAGCTTCCTGCAATGGCCTCTCTGGGTCTCCACCCAAAGACGCTCCACCATGCGCCTAGCCCCAGCAGCTGTTCTCAACCTCTGCTGAAGATTCCACAGTCCCTTAAAGCCAGAAGTGGCTGAGGCTACAGGTTAGGCATGGGATGGGCCCTGGCTCTCTCTTGGACTTTCATTTGCATAAGATTTGATTTGTTAATGATTTTTAGAACCAGAAAAAAGCCCTGGCCTTTTCCTTTCGCAAGCTATGCATGGTCTTCATAGATAGTTCAGACCAACTTTGAATTCAGGTTCCTCCTGCCTCAGTCTACCAAGTGCTGAGATTATGGACCCTATCATGTTCAGTTACCAAATATACTTTGAGTGCATCACAAGAACAAGAAACAGTGGTGAATTTTGGTCACCAGGGTTAATATGGGTTTTATCTGTTAGAATTATTGATTGTAAAACTGGGCATTAGCCGGGCAGTGGTGGCGCACGCCTTTAATCCCAGCACTTGGGAGGCAGAGGCAGGCGGATTTCTGAGTTCGAGGCCAGCCTGGTCTACAGAGTGAGTTCCAGGACAGCCAGGGCTACACAGAGAAACCCTGTCTCAAAAAAAACCAAAAACCAGAAAACAGCATACAGGAGTCAGGAGTCAGATCCAGCAAACTCATCAGACATTCTATCGCACAGAAGAAAAGGGGGTCACAGTTGGGCTGTAAGGAAGCAAGTCTAAAATGGAGATTAGCTCATAGTAGGTGTTTAAGTGCGCCCGGGGGCTGGAGTGATTGCTCCGTGGCTAAGAGCACTGGCTGCGCTTCCACAGGACTCATGTATGATTCCCAGCGCCCACACGGTGGTTCACAACCATCTGGAACTTCAATTCCAGGAGATCCAACACATTTTCCTGGCTCCCAGGGGCATTGCATGCATGTGTTACAGACAAAACATCCATACACATAAAATAAAATTAAACCCACTCAGGAGGCAGAATTCTTCATGGGGAGTCATCCTCATCTACATACAGGGTTTTAGTCCAGACAGAGGGACATAGCGAGACTTTATCTTAAAAGAAGAACCAGGAAGAGGATGGCAAGAAAAAAAAGAAACTGTTCAGGGTGGTGCATGCCAATCATCCCAAGGACCAGGGACTTGGAGGGAAAAGAGCCACAAGCCGAACACCAGCCTGAACTACTTAGTGAGTTCCAGCCCTGCCTGGGCTACATAAGGAGAACTTACCTCAAAACTCAAACCAACCAAGAAACATGAGAAAGAGAGAGGGATGAGAGGGGAGAGAGGAGAGGTGGAGTGGGAGGTACAGGGGAGGAGCTACCATGTGATGGATGTCCGGGCATGAGCCTCAGGTAAACCGTGGAAGGCTCTGGGGCCGGCAGCATCCGAGTTGCCTTGAATTTGGTGTTCCCAGACTTAGCAAATAAAAGCAGTCAGACTTGAACGCTATATAAACAGTGAGCAATTTTTAGCATGTGTCCATGCTTTACAGCAACTTATATATTATCGTTTATCTGAGACGCAAATGAATTAAGCGCCCTGTGAGAAGTCTTGCAACAGCATGTGGGGGCCACGCTGGCCAGTGTCCGAATTCAGACTTCTCCAGTAGCTGGGCTTGACCTTAGGGGAGCACATTCTTTTCCACAGAGGTAATGCTCATGCGGTCTGACAGCCTGCCAGCAGCCCACTCAGCCACTGAAGAAACAAGTCCTGTGGTTTTGATGGGGAACAAGGAGCATCCGTCAGGGTATCTGCTGTAGAAACTGGCTCTTGATAATGTGCTTGCTGCTGTGCACTTGAAGACTGTAGCACTGCACAGATTTAAGGAGTGGGTCAGAGCATCAGCTCCAAACCCACAATGAGAGCCGAGGAGCAGGGAAACGTGCCAAGGTTACTGCGTAGTGGCAATCCTGCTAAGTTCCTGCTGTAGGTACCAAGGCCAGTTCACTGGCCAGCACACTCTCAAACTTGCGACCACCATATTGAGTAACAAACCTCCACCGTTACCAAGTCCTGGTATGATCAGACTGGTTTGGGTCACTGTGCACCTTCTAGCTCTGTGGTGGCAAGAGCTGTCCTGCTTCTTGCCTAGTCTCTTAAACAGTTTTTTTTTTTTTTTCTCCCCGAAAGGATTAAAAGTCTACCTTAGGGCCTGACCTAAGAGATGACTCAGGGGCCAGTGATATCTCTGAGAACATGTCTGAATCATATCCCAGAATAGACATCTTTGACCAACTCCAAGATATGTAATCAAGAAGCTGAGCTGAGCTGCACCTCAGTTAGCAGACTGCTTGTGTAGCCTAAATGAAGCCTGGGTTTGATTCCCCAGCACCACATTTAAAAAGCAACCATGAGGGCACATGCCTGAAATCCTAACGGGAGGGAGGTATGAGTTCAAGGTCATCCTCTGCACAAAACCACAAGAAGTTCCAGGCTATCCTGGGCTACATAAGATTTGTGTCAAAAAAGAAAAAAGAAAGAAAGTAAAGGAAAGGAAAGAAAAGAAGGAAGGAAGGAAGGAAGGAAGGAAGGAAGGAAGGAAGGAAGGAAGGAAGGAAGGAAGGAAGGAGGGGGGAGTACACAGAGGCTAGCAGTGAGGTCTGTACAACTATAACCCAGCGCCAGGAAAAAGCAAAATTTTACTGTATCCTTTTAATGTTTGTTTGATGCTATTGCTTCTTTGGGTTTTGCTTTTGCTTTGAAATACAATCTTCTGTGTTGCCCGGGCTGGATTTAGTCAGGTTTTTTTTTTTTGCCTCAGCTTCCCTAGGGACTTGGATTACAGCTCCACATCTGTAGCCAGAAAATTTCCTAGTCTGGAGTCTCAGTGATCTTAAATATCTATGTTACATTTGTCTCCTAAAGGCAGTTTGATTTTTTTTTAAAGATTTATTTATTTATTATATATGTAAGTACACTGTAGCTGTCTTCAGACACCCCAGAAAAGGGCATCAGATCTCATTACAGATGGTTGTGAGCCACCATGTGGTTGCTGGGATTTGAACTCAGGACCTTCAGAAGAGCAGTCAGTGCTCTTAACCACTGAGCCATCTCTCCAGCCCCCAGGCAGTTTGATTTTTAATCTTAGATTTATGGTTTCTTCTCACTTCTGGGGGTCAAATTCAGGACCTTTCACATGCTAGACAAACAACCTTCGCATAAACTACACCCTCAGAGCAAGGACTGCCCATTTCTATTTGCTGGATTTTGAGACACAACCTTTTTAAGGAGTGCAGGCTGCCCTTGAACTTGCCACCCCCCTGTGTCAGACACTTTAGAGCTAGGGTTACAGGCGTGGATTAGAGTCTCATGATGAGGCTATCTCCTTCTTGAATTAATAAACAGAGGTACTTGGTCGACTGCCTTAAAATAGATTATAACTCAGGCATTACTAAAGAACAGTTTTTTAAACTTTGGATCTCAGCGGCCTGTGGGCTGACTTGTTAATTATAAGCTTCTAGAGTTTTGTTTCTACCGGGTAAATGGCGGCTGGCCGTGGGGTGGACGGTCGTTGCGTGGGGCTGAAGTGGCAGCGAAGGGAACTTGGGAGCTCCGGCCGAGAGCTGGTGGCAGAGAGTAGCCCGGAGCGACTGCGCCGTGGCCAAGAGTTGTGGGCACAAGCGCGGAACGTGTCAGTCCGATTTTTTAACATTTCCTGTAACACTCTTGTGACACTTCTCTATCTTGGTGTGTACTGATTTCTCTTCCTCCGGGCTTCCCAGGTCCTTCTGGATTTTACTACCAGCCGGGCCTCCAGTTCTCTTCTACCCTGCACAGGTTGCTAGCTCTCCTATTTATGGCTATCTTATCTTTGTCTTCCTCTCTAGCCTTTCTCAAGTGCCAGAAACCGTTTTTAGCAGACATGTTTAGTAACTGGTTAGTATCATTGTATTTGCTTTCTGGGGTTGTGAGAAAATGCCAGAAAATAAAATAGCATAAAAGGCAGAAAGATTTCCTTTGTCCCTGTTGTGTGCTGATATGTAGCAAGCACCAGGACAAGGGTACATTGAGCAAAACTATAAAGAAAGCAGAGAGAGGAAGGCCAGGATCACATTACTCCCCTCAGGAGCATGCCTCTGATGACCTACTTCCTTCTGATAAGTCCCACTTCGTAAAAGTTACACCAGTAACACCATAGGTAGCAAACATGCTTCACAGCTAGATCTAACCACTGTCTACAACCATGGCTATAACAACCATTCTCATGCATTTGTCGGCCAGAGGTGAGTCAAAGCTACACAGCCAATGACATAATTCCTAAAACCTATAGGCAGAGAGGAAAGGCCCTCTCTGCAGTGTCTGTGTAGATTTCCAGTGTGCACGAAACTGGGAAGACATTGTTAGAACCAAAGAATGACCTCAGGGTTGCACAAAGGAACACACGGACAAAGCAAAATTAGCTCAGCAAGGTGATTCTTTTTGCACACAGGGTCTGCCAAGACTCAAACAACAGTTAATTGGGACTGGCTTACATGCCTTCAAAACCAGTATCACCTGGGTGATTCTTATACATCACCAAGTCCAGCTGCAGTATGAGGTACAACCTTGGTTATCTCTGGAACACAACTTCTTGGTGCTCTCAGAAAACACTTCCCAGAAGATTTCACCACAGTGATGCTGGTCTTTTCTCAATCACTGCTAGTTTCTTAGCTCCAGCTAACCAGCATCAATTGTCCCAGTAGTCCTTTCTATTCTGGACTCTAAAGCCAGAGCCACATGGCTGAAGCTGCTGAGTTCTACTGCTTGCAGGAGCTGGAACATGGCCCCCTTGGTCTATTACATCCTTCACTGCCTAAGCTTGGCTGTCCTGTAACTTGGTCTGTAAACTGACCTTAAATTCACAGATCTGCATGCCTGTCTCCTGACTTCTAGGATTAAAGGCATGGACTACCACACCAGGAACTACTGGACCTAAGCTTTTTCTACTTGGAACTTGCTCTGTACCAGGCTGGCCTTGAACTTAGAGACTGGTTTGCCTCTGTCTCCTGGGATTGAAGGTGTGTACCACCACCCCTGGACCTAAGCTTTTCATGGCCACAATTCCTCAAGATCCAGATCAAAAGCCTGTGTCTTCTGTTTCTGGATTGTAGTTCATTCCAGATTAGAAGTCCAAATGAAAACAACAACCCAAGGAAACAATAAGCTTAGCTGGGTGGGGTCTTGCCCTGAGATCACCACGCTCTTAGCCTGTTTATCTCCCCAAACATAGGATATGGCTCCATTGCATCTTCTGGTGCCCTTTTATTACTTGAAATACATATTTTGTATTTTTCCTTTCTAAGCTTGCTATGCTTGATCAAAACACCTCATAAGACTGAACCACAGGACAAAGTCTAAACGAGGCTTTTTTGAGACTTCCTTTGTCAATGCCATTACTCTGAATCTTTTCACTTTAGCCTCACTCAGACTCTTCAGACAAGGGCGAAAAGCAGCTGCATCTTCACCACACACATTCTTCTCCTTGGAAAATTTTTGAGCCAGGCCCCCACAGTTCAAATCACCCTCAACACTAATGTCTTTCATTTTCTCACTAGAATGGCCCAATTAAGCCCACATAAAGCCTTCTACCTCTTTCCAAATCCAAAGTCCCCAAATTCACGTTCATCCAAACAAAACCATGGTCAGGCCTATCACAGCAATACTGCAGTCCTTGATACCAACTTCTGCCTTAGCTAAGGTTTCCACTGCTGTGAGCAGACACCATGACCAAGGCAACTCTTATAAAGGACAACATTTAATTGGGGCTGACTTACAGGTTCAGAGGTTCAGTCCGTTATCATCAAAGTGGGAAGCACTGCAGTGTCCAGGCAGGCGTGGTGCAGAGGAGCTGAGAGTTCTACATCTTGATCTGACTGCAGCCAGGAGAAACTGGCTATTCCACACTGGGCACAGCTTCAAAGCCCACCTCCACAGTGACACACTTTCTTCAACAAGGCCAGAGCTCCTAACAGTAGCACTCCCTCTGGGCCAAGGATATTCAAACCACCACAGTTACATAGAGAGTTCCGATCTGAGATACATGAGACCCTGTCTCAAAACAACCAAACACAAACTCTTGAGAGAGAGCTGAAAGGTAAGAGTATTCATAAACATGCCTGAGGTTCTGGGTTTGAATCTCACCACTACCAAGAAAAATATAAATGAATTATTAAATTTTTTTAAAAGTGAGAGGGCCCGGTGGAATGGCTAGCATGTACAGAACCCTGAGCTCCATGACCATCATGGGCTGTACTGAGCATGGTGGTTGTATAAACCTGTAATTCCAGAACTTGGCAGGTAGAGGAGGAGAATCACAAGTCCAAGGTCTGTGGCTACATAACAAATTTGAGGCTAGCTTGGGATACATGAAACACTGTCTTAAAAAATAAATAAATAGGCCGGGCAGTGGTGGCGCATGCCTTTAATCCCAGCATTTGGGAGGCAGAGGCAGGCGGATTTCTGAGTTCAAGGCCATCCTGGTCTACAGAGTGAGTTCCAGGACAGCCAGGGCTACACAGAGAAACCCTGTCTCGAAAAACCAAAAAATAAATAAATAAATAAATAAATAAATAAATAAATAAATAAATAAATAAATAAATAAGGGCCATCAAGATGGTTGAACAGGTGCTGGAGAGATGGCTCAGCAGTTAAGAGCACTGACTGCTCTTCCAAAAGTCATGAGTTCAAATCCCAGCAACCACATGGTAGCACACAACCATTTGTAATGAGATCTGATGCCCTCTTCTGGGGGTGTCTGAAGACAGCTACAGTAAGTGGGGCCGGAGTGAGCGGGGCCAGAGTGAGCAGAAAAAGTGTCTCTCTGAAGACAGCTACAGTGTACTTACATATAATAAATAAATCTAAAACAAAAGAGATGTCTGAGCAGGTAAAGGTGCTGCCAAGTCTGCTGATCTGAGTTCAATTCCCAGGACCCACATGATGGGAGATGAGAACTGACTCTTACTAGTTTCCCTCTGGTTTCCACAGGAATGTGGTGGCATGAACATCCCCACACACATATGCACAGCATAACTAAAATATTTTAAAAGTAGGTAAAACCCACATAACTTTAGACCCAAAATTTGTCCTGCTTACAAAATGAGCAGGGATAAGGATGGAGCAGAGTCTGAGGGAACGGCCAACCAATGACTGTCCAACCTGAGACCCATGCCATGGTAGAGAGCCAACCCCCGACACTGTTAACGTTACTCTGCTCTGCTTCCAGACAGGAACTGTCTAGGGTTTCCATTGTTGTGAAGAGACACCATGACCATGATAACTCTTATAAAGGCAAACATTTAATTGGGGCTGGCCTATGGTTTCAAAGGTTCAGTCCATTATCATCAAGGCAGGAGCGTGGCAGCATCCAGGCAGGCGTGGCACTGGAGGAGCTGAGAGTTCTACATCTTTGTCCAAAGGAAGTCAAGAGCTGACTGTTTTCCAGGCAGCTAAGTGGGTCTCGAAGCCCACCATCATAGTGACACACTTTCCTCCAACAAGGCCACTCCAACAAGGCCACTCCCTGGGCTAAGCGTGTTCAAATCACCACAGGAGTCTAGTATAACCGTCTCCGGAGAGGCTTCATCCACCAGCTGATTGATAGAGATGCAGAGACACACAGCCAAACATCAGGCAGAATTTGGGAAGTCATGTGGCAGAATGACAGATAGGATTGAGCTAGCCAGAGGAGTTAAGAACACTACAAGAAGACCTACAAAGTCAACTAACCTGGGCCCATGGGGCTCCCAGAGGCTGAACCACCAACCAAGAAGCACGCAGGGGCTGGACCTAGGCCCTCTACACATTTGTAGCAGATGTGCAGCTTGGTCTTCATGTGGGTCCCCTAACAATTGGCTGCCTCAGACTCTGTTGCCTGCCATTGGATCCCCTTCCCCTAGCCGTACTGCCTGGTCAGGCTCAGTGGGAGATTATGCATTTAATCCTGCTGCTACTTGATGTCCCACAAAGGGGTGGTACCAAAGGGGGGTTCCCCTTCTCTAAGGAGAAGGGAAGAGGTAACAGGGGGAGGGGTTTGTGAGCATAGAACTGAAAGGAAAGGAGGGGGAGAGCTGAGACCAGAATGTAAAGTGAGTAAATAAACAATTAATGGAAAAAAAAAAAAACAAGTAAAATAAGATGACTCTAATTGGCAATCAAAGTTGAACACCTCTGGTTATACTTTTTTTTTTTTTTTTTTTGAGACAGAGTTTCAGTATGCAACCCTGGCTGGCCTTGAACTCACAAAGATCTACCTTCCTCTGTCTTTTGAATGTAGGGATTAAGGTTACCATGCCCTGCTCACTGCTCATACTTAGAATGTAAGCCTGCTTGATACATGATTTTTGCAAAGTGTATAGAATGCTCCAAAATTGCCTACATGTTGAAACCTAAATCATACACACACACACACACATACACACACACACACACACCCCATTTCTCCCTTCTGAATAGTAGATAAAACAACCTTAAATGACTTGATGTTCTTCCAAATCACTGGGTAACGAGCTATCACTGAACAAACTTCAGTAAGCCTCTGCCAATAGCGTGCTCTGTATCCTGTTTAGCAAGTAGACCAAGCCAATTTTCCAGTGTGGGTAAACCCTGGCCTCTGGGAACTGATTATTAAAGTCACCTGGTGGTTCACCAAGGCAAGAGCAGAGATGACATGACTGTGGACTGTTAGAACTGTCAGGAAACAGAAAGTAACACTTTCTAGAAATGTGCACACCTGGGGAAAAGCAAGACGCCGACTCAGAGTGGGAGCTAGCCCTGCTGGTCCAGGGATTACATCTGCAGCATAAAGAGTATGTGGAAAACATCTGGCTTATGGACATATATCCCATTTTTAAGGCTTATTTTTATTATTTTAATTTCTTGTCTGTGTGTAGATACGTGTGTGTGTGTGTGTGTGTGTGTGAGGGCAGCTGCCAGTGGAGACCAAGGCGTCAGAGCTAGAGCTGCAGGGGGTTGTGAGCTGCCAGATGTGGCTTCTGGGAACTGAACTCTGCAAGAGGAAGTGCTCTTCCACTGAAACAGCTCTCCAGCCCAACATTTCACGTTACTTAAAGAGAAATAGGTCACCAACTTGCTTCAGCAGGTAGACACTGAATAAAACTCATGGATATTGTCCTCTGACCTCCACACGTATTCACAAAATAAAGCAAATGTAAAGGAGGAGGGCTGGTAGGGTGGTCCAGCAGGTAGGGCTCCTGCTGCCCAGCCTGACACTCAATCCCTAGGACCCACAGGATGGAAGGAGAGAACCCACACACAGACCAAGTAGATAGATAGATAGATAGATAGATAGATAGATAGATAGATAGAATTTTTTAGAACAAACTTCTTTTTAAAAAGATTTATTTATTCTATATATGTGAGTACACTGTAGCTGTCTTCAGACACACCAGGAGAGGGCATCGGATCCCATTACAGATGGTTGTGAGTTACCATGTGGTTGCTGGGAATTGAACTCAGGATCTCTAGAAGAGCAGTCAGTGTTCTTAACCACTGAGCCATAACTCCAGCCCAAATGTAATTTTTTTAATGTAAAAAAAAAATAATTAAAATTTCCAAAGCCTTATCCTAGATCAAGTGAATTAAGATTTCTGAGACTGGGGCTTAAGCATTAGGAATTTTTCTAAATTGTAGACCTCATTTGTTTATTGGGGGTGGGGGTGGGGGGTGGTGTTGAGACAAGGTTTCTGTGTAGCCCTGGCTGTTCTGGAACTTGCTCTGTAGACCAGGCTGACCTCGAACTCAGAAATCTGATTGCCTCTGCCTCCTCAGTGCTGGGATTAAAGGCATGCACCACCACTGCCCCGCTTCTCATTTTCTTTCTTTCCAGTGTATAACGTACACCTCATGCAAGCCCTCCACCTCTGAGTTAATTCTAGTCCGGTTTCTACCTGTTGTGCAGCTGAGACTGAGAAGCATCCGTCTGCCAAAAGAAGAAACTGCCAGATAGATGAGGGAGAGAAAGAGCCGGCTGAGCACCCCGCATTGTGAAACCAGCACCCGGCTTCTGACTACAAAAGCGCTTCTGACTTCCCCAGACAGGAAGCAGATTCGTGGTTGCCAGGCACCTGGCAAAGGCAGAGCCGACCGCTGCTCACAGACACGGGTTTCTTTGTGGAGTGATGAGAGCAGTCTAAACTTAGAGACTGGTGGTGATTCACACCCCGTGAATGTACTAAATGCGATTTAAGTGTGAGCTGTACGGCACGTGAATTCTAGCATTTTTCTTTGGTTTTGGTTTTCAGAGACAGAATTTGACTTAATGCAACCCAGGCTGGTCTTGAACTCTTCGATGCTGGGATGCAGAGATTACAGGAAGTAGTTAACCTGCCCAGCTGTTTTTTGTTTGTTTGTTTGTTTGTTTGTTTGCTTGTTGTTGTTGTTTTGTTCCTGTGTTTTGTTTGTTGCCATGATGGAGATCCAACCCTGGGCCTGCACATAGCAAGCAAGCACACTCTTTTTTCTTTTCTTTTCTTTTCTTTTTTTTTTTTTTTGTTTGTTTGTTTTGGTTTTTCGAGACAGGGTTTCTCTGTGTAGCCCTGGCTGTCCTGGAACTCACTCTGTAGACCAGGCTGGCCTCCAACTCAGAAATCCACCTGCCTCTGCCTCCCAAGTGCTGGGATTAAAGGCGTGCGCCACCACTGCCCGGCTAAGCACACTCATTTTAATGAGGCACATTCATGAAACAATCTTGGGGGGGGGGGCTCGTAGATCACAACACTGAGGAAACTGAAGTATGGTCAATAGTTGTGAGTTTGAAGCTTGGGCTACTTGGTGCCTGTGTGTGTGTGTGTGTGTGTGTGTGTGTGTGTGTGTGTGTGTGTGTGTGTTGAGAGCGAGAGATCAGAGAGAGCTAGAGAGCGAGAGAGCAAGCAAGAGAGCGAGCAAGAGAGAGAGAGAGAGAGAGAGAGAGAAGGCGCAAGAGGGGGGAAGGAGTTCGTAGGGGTGTAAACGCAGACGCTGGCGTCAGGCTGGGTGTCAGGACACCACAGACTGCCACAGCCTTCCAGAAAGAGGCTACTCATCCTGCTTGGTCTTCCATGTGCCCCAGTAGCTTGAGACTAAACCATCAGAATGTCAGTCTCTGTCATTTTGTGAATCTCGAAAGCAGACAGCTTTCAGGGGACTCCAGAGCTGAAAGGGAGCTGAAAGGTGAGAGAGCAAATGGGACTAGAATGAGAGAATTTCTTTGAGGTAACTTTTCAGTTCATGGGAAAATAGTAAGAAGCTAACCTGTCCTCCTTAGAACCCATGAGTACAGCTGAATGTATTTAAGGCTCATGCATATGCATATTTCATAAGATTAAGCAGATTGATCCTAGCAGTAATAGGTTCAAAGCGAACAATCTGTATGTGACTGGGAGGCAAACATATTTAAAATTTAAAGGACAATGTGGTTATTTTATTTTATTTTTAAAAGCCACTATTTTGAACACTAATTTTGTTTTTTGTTTTTTATAATTTTTTTTTGTCTTGTTTTGTTTTGGTGATGGGCATTGTATATGTGCCATGGTATGTCTGTGGAGGTCAAAAAACAAGCCGGTGGTGTCGCATGCCTTTAATCCCAGCACTCGGGAGGCAGAGGCAGGCGGATTTCTGAGTTCGAGGCCATCCTGGTCTACAGAAAACAGCATACAGGAGTCAGGAGTCAGTTCTCTCCTTCCACCAATGGGAATTCCAGGGCTAGACCTCAGGCTATGGGTTTTGCTGGGTGAGGGTGTCTGTAACCACAGAGCCAGCCCACTGGCTCTTGTTTTTCTGTTTTTGTTTGATTTGCTTTTCTTTTTTTTTTTTTTTTTTTTTCCGAGATAGGCTTTCTCTGTGTAGCCCTGGCTGTCCTGGAACTCACTCTGTAGACCAGGCTGGCCTCCAACTCAGAAATCCACCTGCCTCTGCCTCCCAAGTGCTGGGCTTAAAGGCGTGCACCACCACTGCCCGGCTAGTTTGCTTTTCTTTTTCTATTTGTTTGTTTGTTTTTGAGACAGTTTCTTGTAGCCTTGAATTCCTGGTGCTCTGGCCTCCACCTCCCAAACTCTGAATTACCCATGCCCAGTCTATTTCTTTTTTTTTTTTTTTAAAGATTTATTTATTATTATATGTAAGTATACTGTAGCTGTCTTCAGACACACCAGAAGAGGGCATCAGATCTCATTACAGATGGTTGTGAGCCACCATGTGGTTGCTGGGATTTGAACTCAGGACCTTTGGAAGAACAGTCAGTGCTCTTAACCGCTGAGCCATCTCTCCAGCCCCTGCCCAGTCTATTTCTAACCTACCAAATTAATAATGCAATAAAGGAAGAGGATTTTTGAAATCCTCAGACTTAATCCTCTTCAGAGCAAAGGTGGAAACGTTAAGGCGAGAATCTCTCCATAAGATCTGATTATGTCTCCTTTTAAATGTTTCCAAAAGGGATTTCAAACGAGTCCAGATGACTTGGGTTCCAGAACATTCCTTCCCAGAAGAACAGTTTTTCCTTCCCAGTTAATTCCTAAGTGCAGTCATAGCCAGTCAGAGAAGCATCTCCCCAGATGCTGGACTCAGACTAATTGTTAACCCACACACAAATTCAAGGCTGTTAACCAACAGAGAGGTTCTTTATCCTCCCTCCTCCAGAACTTTCTCCAGGGAGCGAGACAGTGAAAGTGGAGAGCTGTAATTACCCTTTCATTACTCCTGGAACATGGGGTGTCTTCATGGATTGATGTTAGGACAGGCATTCAAACCCAGTTGTTTGCTGGGGAAGGATCAGAATCCCTTTCAGAAGCATTCACAGTCACTTCCAACTCGTGGAGGTCACTTAAGGAGTTCATAATGTGAGCCCTGCTTGTTGGGTTGTGTCCTCTTGGTTTATTTGGAGAGTCTGGGCTGCGTAGCCCGATCTTATGGAGTCAGTTTGTCAGCTGAGGTTCCCGCCTTTTAGATGATTCTAGCTTGTGTCATCGAGTTGACATAAAACTATCAGGACAGGGTCAAAGGGATAGAACTCATATTATGTGGCAGGCAGCAAGCATCTTTCCCTGCTGAGCCATCTTTTTGGTTCTATAATGTATCTTTTAACTTTTTTTTCAGTGTTAGGATTGGACCTAGGGCCTCACATGCTAGGCAAGATGATAGCACTAAGCTACAGTCACATTTTTGTTCTCCTTTTTTGTTTTGACGGGGTCTCATGTAGCTCTGGCAGGCCTTGAACTCCCAATTCTAGTAACTCCATCTCTCAGGGGCTGGGGTTACAGGTACCCAGATTTCCCTTACAGCTTTTTAAAGATTTACTCCACGTTTTTAAATTGTGTGTGTGTGTGTGTGTGTGTGTGTGTGTGTGTGTGTGTACATTTGGGTACAGTTGCCTGGGACAGAAAAGGGTATCCCCTGGACGTAGAGTCCCTGGCAGCTGTGAGCTTCCTGATGTGGATGCTGGGAACTACACTCGGTTCCTCTGCAGGGGTGTGTTTACTCTCGATCACAGAGCCATCTCTCTACCCCCTCCTACCCACTCCTGTATACCTTTTTTTAAAAAATTAAATTAAATTAAAAATTCTTTTATGTGCATAGATGTTTTACCTGCATGTATATCTGTGCATGCCTGGTACTTCTGAAGCCTGAAGAGGGTGCTGGGTTCCTTGGAACTGGAGTTACACATGTTTGTGAGCCACCGAGTGGGTAGTATCCACTGTGCGTGGGTTTTTCCCTTCTTTTATTATCTGTGGACGTATGTAGACATGTGCGTGTAGGTTGAGTATGGGTGTCGTAACATGTATAGAAGTTAAAAGACAACTTTAGGGAATAGTTTTTCTCCTTCTCCCAACTATGACCCAAGGATCACACTTCTGGTTCCCAAGATCTGGTTGCTCTGAGTAGAGCAGATTCCTACATATATTAGCTTTTGTTGTATAAACCTTGCTCGCCAACTTAAAGCTATTGGTTAAATAAAAGTGGTAATTACTGGGGAGAATAGAGGGAGGTGGAGTTTCAGTTACTGGGCTGGGGGTCTCAGGTAAGGACCACCAGGTGAAGGAAATGGAGGAGAAAGGAGATGGAGAGAGGAGGAAGCCGCCTTGAGGCCAGATGGATCATGAGCATGAGGCCAGGAAAGGTGGATCCTGAGGACAGGTTGATGGAGCAGAAATAACTCGGGCGAGATTCAAACAGCAAGTAACAAGGGATGTATAGCTGGGATGTAAGTTAGAATAGTTCACAACCTGCCCAGTACCAGAATTTTGTGTCTTTTATACAAGCCAGCTATAATAAACAATTCATCTTCACATCATTTTAAACCATAAGGCTCACGACCATGTTACAATGTAAAATGTGTTTGGTTCAACTTCAAATATTTTTGTAACTTCAAACACATTAAAAAGTCCAAAGTTTCTTAACTGAGCAAACCTATAAAATAAAAAACCAAGTATCCTTCTAACATATAATAGCACAGGGTAAATGTTCCTATTCCAGCTCCTAGCTCCAAGTTCCTCACCTGGGCCTCATCATGAAACAGTTGGGCTTCAAGGAGCTTAGGTAGAACCTGCTCCCCAGCTCAGTTGCTGGAAGCACAGATCGCCTCTCTCTGGGGCCAGACTCACTGAGCATCTGCAGCAACTTGGCAGATGTTTCATGATCCAGGCTTCTTCAGTGTCCTACCACAGTGTGGGCGTCAGCCTTTCTTCTTTACACATGGCCTCTCAGAGCATCTTTGCAGGGACTTTGAGCCTGGTCTCACGTTATCTGGACTCAGCTGCTCTCCATGATCTCCTCAGTGTTGAATCTTTCATGCCTTCTAAAACAGTGTTACATGAACAGCACTGACTGCCAAATTCTGCTGCCAGCTCAAGGCGGGACCCTTCCTCCTTAGACCACAGCTGTATCCGCTTCTGTATGCTCACCCTGGGACAACACTTGCTTAGGCAGGTTACTTTCGAGGAGGAAGGACCCACACACCCATCCCTCTTCTCTTCCCTCCCACCCCCTACCCCCACCCCGGCCCCGCCCCAGCTGCATTCTCAGTTCGGCCTCTCACCTTTGATACAATTTTGCATCTTTTCTAGTTATGTTGATGGGTGAGGTCCTTTTCTCAGGATGTCTTTTCTCCTATGGTTTTCTCAGTACTTTTCAACTGTTCCTCCACCACAGCCTCTGTGAATTTGTGTGCTCCTTCTTTCCTCTCTTTGGAGCAGTCTGATTTTGCTTGTACTGAATCTCCTCCTTGTGGAGATGGCACAGAGGCGGTTTCTAGTCCATCTCATCCTGAACTCAGAGCACAGCCATTCTAAGAGCTTCTGCTCTGCCTTGCTTCTAGTTTGTCTACATCCCCTTTGCTCCATAAATGATAAATGATGGCAAGTTGGCATATGGGTCAATAGTTAATATAATTTAGACAAGATCATACAGGTCAGCAATATTTTATCTGAAACAAATTCAAGGAGACAATGGTACAGGAATATTGGGGTGTATTTGAGAGAGTAAGTTCTAGAGGAAAGTTTCTTACAGATTCCTAGATAGAAACTTAACAAACAGGGAGACCCATGTCCCTGGAGTTAAGCTAGCATGGAGATGAGCCACATGGCAGGAGGGAGCTTCAGAGCAAGAGTGGGACACAGAAGCCCAGGGCACCAGAAGTGTATCTGCGCTTGGGACAGCACCCAAAAGAAAGAGACAGAAGAGAAGGAAAACAAAAACAAAAACAAAAACAAAAACAAAAACAAAAACAAAAACCAAGGTGGCCCCCCCTTCCCGAAGCATGCGCCCTTAACCAGGCCATTGGCCTACCAGACTAGAAGGTTAGGTCTCCACCTAGATCAGAGACTTCATTCTCCTGTCCAGAAGAACATACTTTCCCCTTAGTGGGGTTTTCCCCGCACCCGTTCAGCAGCAGAGGATGCGAACGCCCTCTAAACGTGGGCTCCAAACATTGCAAGCGATTCCAGCCCCAGCAGCTGTTACTTTGTAGCGCTTTGCTAGGTCTTCCAGGTAGGACAGTTCTCATTCTCACCTCACCTTGAGGCTGGGATTCCTTGGTTCGCTTATTGTTAACTATTATGATTGTTTAAAACTATTGTTGGACTTCATGACAAATATGGAACTCATAAAAATATTCATTGTTTATCTGACATTCATGTTTAAATGAGAGTCCTTATTTGCATCTGAGTTTGCTCAACTTGGCAATTTTGCTGGCATAAGCATCCCCGAGGTTTAACCAGGTGGTTGGACCATAGGACTCACACACTACATCTTGCTGAGTTGTCCTTTAATTTGATCTGTAGCCCAAGGAAGCCTTGAACTTGAAATCCTCTTGTTTCCTACCACCTCCCAGCCTAAAACTATAAACCACCAGGCCAGACCCAGCTTCCAGATCTTGATGCCGGAGTCTATGGGTGGAAAGGCAGCAGTAGTCGCAGTTGACTTGTAGGGACTTATAATGTCCTGTCCATCTATCAGGTGTTCCAGTTTGACAGATGCTGGGCAGGTTGTGGCAGCTCTGTGGGAGGAAATGAGTAGACTCCCTAGCTTTCCTCCCACGCTTAAGTTGAAGAAGGAGAGATAGATGCAGGTCTCCTTCCTGCTCTCCTGCTGCCCCACCTGCTGGTGGTAAAATAAGATGCTGGGCTACATAGGCTTTGGTAACAAACCCTTGGTTCTGATGCTCAGAATAGAAAGAGAAGGAGAGCGAAGGGAGAGAAGAGAGTGAGTGAGTACTGGCAAACGGCTGGATCTCTTCAGTGTGGACAGTGCCAGTGTGACATGCAGTTTTAACTGTCAGCTGGACACAGCCTGTAATCACCCATGAAGAGAGTCTCAGTGGAGGATTGTCTGGTTCAAGTTAGCCCGTGGGAGGTTGTCCTGATTTGTTAATTGATGAAGAAAGACCCAACTAAACATGGGTGACACCATTCCCTGAGGTCGGGTCCTGGGCGGTAAAAAAAAAGGGGGGGGGGATGAGCTGAGCTTAAGTTGGCATGTGTGCAGATATTTCTCTCTGCTCTTGACTGTGGAAGCAACTGGCTACTTCAAGTTCCTGCCTCGACTTCCCCACAGTGGTGGATACAATCTAGAACTGTAAGCTAAATAAACCATTTCTCTTTTGGGGGGGGTAACAGGAGGACTTTGAGACAGGGTTTCTCTGTGTAGCCCTGGCTGTCCCCGAACTCAGAAATCCACCTGTTTCTACCTCCCCAGTGCTGAAATTAAAGATGTGTATCCCCCATGCCCTGGTAAAACACTTTTTTTTCAAGTTGCTTTCGTCAGGGTATTTTATCACAGCCATAGAAAGGAAACCAGGCCAGGCAGCTGCCCACAAAGCCATCCCAGAACCATATGACGTAACTGCAGCAGCTGCAGTTCTGTGAGCATCTTGTGGGCTCCTATTCATCCAGGTGGCCCTGTGACCAGAGTATCACTAGGGGACAAAGGGGCCCAAGGAAACAGAGCATCTCTGGGATAGATGCTGCTTTAGGCCTCAACGTTTTCCTCCTTGGAAATCCGGCTTAGCAAGAAGAAAGGCCGTGAGCAGGCAGCAGACAGCTGCAGCTGTGGAAACCAACGTCCCTTGGTGAAGGGGCTCAGCATTTCTGTAACAGAAAAGCAAACAGACAACAGATCTGAGTGCTTAATGGAACCAATGTGACAGTCAGGAAGAGGCAATAAAAATTAACAATCAGACAGGCCGAGGCAGAGGAAGTAGTCTGTGTTGTGGATGAACAGGGACTCGTAGATGAGTTATCCACATTAAAATGTGCAGACACACATTTATGTTGGATAAAGCTGTGCAGGATACTGTATGGTTTCTATTTAGCCACATTAAAAAGCAATATTATTTTATCATTTCCTTTCATTCGTTTCTAAACCCCCTGAGGTGGGATATTCACAAGTTGTACTGAAATGTCTTAGTTAGGGCTCACAGAGACCAAATATTAGCTTAGACCTCATTTCAAGACTATCGCAACATATGGGTCAGTGACCCTACTGAGCCACAGGGAGACTCTTGCCTCCCTGGGCTCTAGCCACTTCTCTACACTGTCTCCGTCATTCCTCTAAAGCACAAATGGTTCAGAACATAATCCACTGCACAAGAGATAGAATTGCCCAAATCCATTGTTCAGCCATCTTTTTCCCTCCTGTTTTTCAGATATTTTCACAATGCATGTCTTCTGTCACAAGCTTTGTCTCTCTCATACTGTGCCTATTCCCACATCTTCCAGTCACGTCTTGCACTCTGCAGGGCAGCAGTCAACCTGTCTGCAGACTCTTCCAACCATCTGCGCCTTAGGCTGTGCCTTGTCTGTCACCTGCCTTCCCTCTAGTCATGCGGAGGGTGATGCTGATTTTACTAGCTTGTGCTCAGCTGGTCCCGGTGCTCAGGGATGTCATGTTGGTTGCCTGAAGTCTGCCGCAGGAGAAGTGTTTCCACCACAGACACTGGCAAGTGTGGACAATCTTATCACTGTTAATTTTTGTCTTTGGGCTCTGGGCTTGAGATGTTGTATATGTGTGCTAGGCAAGGCTACCCCTGAGTTACACCCCTTATCCCCACCCTTTGCCTGGACTATTTCTACTTATCCTGCAAGGTTGTGTGTTTGTTCTGTGAAGATTTATTGGGTTCCCACAGAGAAATATGGAGAAGCAATCAACTTGCCTGTTACGTATGTGGGCTGGGCACTACACAAGCATAGCTTTCATGCCTCTCTCAAAGGCTTTGCACCCCACTCTCAGTGTTTGTTTGCCTGTCTCCCTGGTAGCTTCTATGGGCACAGATTATGATCTATGTTGGTCTGTAAAACCCTAGAGGCTTTGAAGGTAATGTACATAGTGAGTTCTATGTGAGTGCCTTCCTGGTTAATAAGTAGGAAACTAGGGGGAGAAACTTCATTGCCATTGCGTCCCTGAGAGTACTAACAACCTCATAAGTTCTGCTGAATGTTTTCTCAAGAGCTTCTGGCAGGCAAGCTAAAATACAAAATCTACAGGACAGATCTGTACGGCGGCATTAACAGTCTAATGTTTCTGAGGTGTGGACAGGTGTACAGGGGGCTGCAAGAACCCATGTCTGAAGTTGAAAATTTTAGGTTTATACAGATCAGGTGAGGAAGGCATTCAATTATATAGCATTTATTTACTTATTAGTGTATGTGTGTGTGTATGTCCATGTGCTTGCGCATTTGTGTGTGTGTGTGTTTATGTGTGTATATGTGTGTATGTATGTGTTTTTATGTTTGTGTGTGTGTATATGTGTGTATGTATGTGTTTTTATGTTTGTGTGTGTGTGTTTGTGTTTGTTTCTCTGTGTATATGTGTATATATGTGTGCATATGTGTGTATATGTGTATATGTGTGTTTTTATGTTTGTGTGTGTGTTTGTGTGTGTTTATGTGTGTATATGTGTATATATGTGTGTATATGTGTGTGTGTTTATGTTTATGTGTGTATGTGTGTTTTTATGTTTGTGTGTGTGTGTGTGTGTCCCGTTGTCTCCTCCCACCATGTGAATTCTAGGGACCAAATTCAGACATCAAACTTGGAAGCATTTTATTTTATTTTGTTTTATTTATTTTTGGGACAGAGTCTGCATAGACGACCAGACTGGCCTTTAACTTACAGAGTCCCCCATGAACTACCTCCCTGAATTGTTTTTTTCTCTTTTCTCTTCCTGTTCCTCTTCCTCCTCCTTTGGTCATTTGTACTTGTTTTTCTGGGCTGGCTGTTTGTTTTGAAACAGGGTCTCACTTTGAATCTGTGGCTGGCCTGAGTAGACCTGGCTGGAATTTCCAGAGATCTGCAGGCCTCTGTCTTCTGAGTGCTGGAATTAAAAGCTTCAACCTTGGGGCTGGAGAAGTGGCTCAGTGGTTAAGAGCATTGGCTGATCTCCCAGAGAACCTACGTTCAGTTCCCAGCACCCACATGGAAACTCACAACTGTCTTTAACTCCAGTTCCAGGGGTTCTGACACCCTTGCACAGACACATATGCAGGCAAAACACCAACATTAATTAAAAAAAAAAAAAAAGATTAAAAAAAATAAGGCCTGTGCTTTCTCACCCTGCTTTTTTTCTTTGTAAGCTCCCCACATCCAGGTTTTTAATGTCTAAAACTTTCTGGGGTGTTTAGGGTTATCTACCACTCAGCTGTGTGCACTGGGAAGCTCAGCCTGCTGCCTGTACTGCAAGATCTTGTTTCAGGCCATAGTTCCTCAGTCTCCAGGTTTTATGCGCGCACATTTCTCTAGATCTATCAAAGCACCAGAACATGAAGAGAGTTGTCCTCTCCTGCCCACTGGGCTGTGTTATGTGTCATCCACCCTCTCATCTTAGTGGGAGAGGCACACAGTAAGCGTGAATTTAGCCAACTTAAACAGATGCTAGAAAACAGTGGCTGAATCATTTCTTCCAGCATAATCTATTCAGGTGAATTTATCTACAAGTTAGGGCACAGATACAAGAACAACCACCAGGTATTCTGCTGTCCTCTGAGATTATTGCTGCAAAGCCATTTTGCTGAAGCAATAGTTGTTGTTTTTTAAATATTTTAAATAAATTTAAATTTTAAATAAAATAAATACTTATTTTATGTGCGTGCACCACATGTGTACAAGAGTTTGCAGAGGTCAGAAGAAGGCATCAGATCCCCTAGAACTGGACTCACAGACTGTTGTGAACCACTTGGGTGCTGGGAACTGAACCGCAGGCTCTCTACAAGATCGGCAATTGCTCTTGACCACTGAGCCAACTCTCCAGGTCCCCAGCAATGGCATTCTGTATCAGCCTTCCCAGCCTTCCCTAAGGGCAGAATGTTAAAAGCAATAGTACCAGAGAAGAGAGTACCATGGACTGCAGAGAGGTCTTTTTGGAGGCCATGAAACCCAGCACAGAAGCAGGGAGTGAGTGGGTGTGGCAGCTGTTCTGTGGGAAGGAGGAAGCTCAGGTTACTGTTGAAGACAGCACTTTCTACCCTGTGTGGGAACAGTACTTGCCAATGGAAGTTTGGGGATGCGGGACCAGACTATAAGAGGCTCTGAGGGGACCAGAAGGGATGAAACCAACAGGCACTTTCTCCCCCGAGTGTTGCACACATAGGCCAGATTAGACCAGATTACATAAAGGCAGATTTATCCGGAGGCAGCTGTCCGGTGGGTTCGGAGATCTCACAGGTGGACGTCAGTGACATCTGGGCTAAAGCCAGGGGGTTTTATAGAGCTGAGGCAAGGAGTGATGCTGTGCCAGCTAAGGAGCTGGGATGGTGTCCATACGTGGTCAAAACCTGAGCCCCTGGGGGGCACTCTTGGGTGGGTGGAGATGAGGAGTGATGACTTGTTAGCCTGGAGTTTTTTCCAAGCAGACCTGGGGTGGGGATGGAGGGCTGTTTTCTCTGTGTGGACGGGCTTGGGGGAAAGAGGGCAAGATGGGGTTTCCCAGCTTGAACGGGGACGGACAGGGGTTCCAGCCTAACAGAAACCACTTGGCTTTCTTTGGTGGACCTCCTATAGCACACTCATCAACATCTTTCAGAATGACCAGGTTCCAGGTTCTGTGGAAACCATAACCAATAGCATGACTTGTTCTTTTTTTAAGTTTTTTGAGATGGAGTTTCATGTAGCCAAGACTGGTCTTGAACCCCGATCCTCCTCCCTCAGACTTCCAAGAGTTGAGATAACAGGTGTGTGCTTATAGCATGGGAGTTTTAAAAATTAAATTTAGACCCATGGGATGTGGAGGTTCACACTGGTAATCCCAGCACACCGCAGAGAATTATAGGGACCTCAGTTATAGCCTGGGTTACCATGTGAGAAACCTTGTCTAAAAAAGCATTTTTTTAAAGTTACTTTTTTATCTGGGCTGGTAGTATATATTTATAGCCACACCTGCCTCAGAGGCTGGAACAGAATTGTTTGAGTCCAGGAGTTCAAGGCTAGAATGAACAATGTAGTAAGAGTCCCAAGTTCAAACCCAAACCCCAAACAAGCCAGACAGTGTGGCACAGACCCAGGCCTCTGGAGGTTGAAGCAGGAGGAACACGTGAGTTTGAGGCCAGTCTGAGATACATCATGAGACTCCATCTCAAACAACACAGAAGTGAGGGAAAGGTGCCAGGGATGTAGCTCAATGGGCAGAGTGCTTGCCTCGCATGCATAAGGTTCTGGGTTCAATCCCCTGCCTCCAAAACAAAAACCCAGCCAGACACAGTGGCGTACAACTTTAATCCCAGCTCTTGGGAGGGAGAGGCAAGCAGATCTCTGTGAGTTTGGAACCAGCCAGAACTACACAGTGAGGCCCTGTCTCAAACAACAAACAGACAAAGAAAAACAAAACAAGCATAAAAAGCCATAAAAATTATATGCATTAGAAGTTGAACACGGTGAGATATGTCTGTAACCTCAGCTCCTTTAGAGACTGGAGGCTAGACTGGGCAACTCAGTGAGATTCTGCTTTAAAATAAAAAATTAATTATATATTATATAATATCTAAATCAGGTCAAGCACATCTGTCCCCTCGAACATTTATAATTTTTTATGAGTAAAGAGGCTTTTTTTTTTTACTTTTAATTATGTGGGTGTATTTGAAAGTTACATTTGAGTGCAGGCACCCTCAGAGTCCAGAGGAAGTTCTCAGATCTCCTGGAGCTATGGCGATGTGGGTACACGTGACTGAACGTGGGTCTTCACCACCGAGGCATGTTGCTTGCTACCCTGCCTCCCTGCTTTCAGGGATCCTCCTTCCTCTTTTTCCACAAGATGCCTTGATCATTATTACAGCAACGTAAAAGCAGCTAATATGCCCAGGCTGGTCCCAAACTTGCTATGTAGGCAAGGCTGACATCTGCAGCCCCAGTAAATACTTTCTTTTACTCAGAGGTCCTGAGTTCAATTCCCACCAACCACATGGTGGCTCACAACCATCTGTAATGGGATCCGATGCTCTCTTCTGGTGTGTCTGGGGAGAGCAACTGTACACACATAAATAAATAAATCTAAAAAAGAGAAAATTACAGCACATCATCATTATCTGTAATCGCCCTACTGTGCCACAGCACACGAGGACTTTATACTCCTGTTTACTATGGCCTAGCCCTGGCTACCTAACGTCTCTCCACTCTCCCCACCGTACCCCACACTCGTAACCACCATTATTGTTTCCTTTCCAGGAGATGGAACAATCCTTGTCTTTCTGGACTTGGCTGATTTCACTTACCAACGACCTGTAGTGCCGTGTAGGGTGGTACAATGGCGGTCTCATCCTTTTGTGGCTGAGGAGTATTCTGTTATACCACCTTTTCTCTACCCACTTATCACTCATCAGACACTTAGATGGCTCTGTGCTTTCTTTACTATTGTGAATTGTTCTTCAGTAAGCATTGGAATACAGATGGCCTTTGTATACTGATTTGATTTCCTCTGGATGCAGATACAGTAGCAGGGTTGTCAGATTCTGTGGTGATTGTATTTTTTTTTTTTATTTTTATTTTTTTGGAGAAGGAGACTTCATATTTTCCATAAAATCTGTTGTTATGGTAAATATTATTTACCTTAGATCATTTAGTTCCCAGGTAAAGGACACAAACCTTTATATTTATAATAAGCCTTAAAGCAGTAGAGCTGTGCAGATATCAACCCTCTGTGCTACTTTGTCTTCTTCCCTGTCAATAACCCTGAGATATCACTTGCCATGTTCTGCCTGGGCTGCTCCTACTCCAACAGGCGGGCCTCTTGGCCATGCTCTCCGGATGCATCTACCCCATGGCAACCTCTTCCTTCTCCTCCTAGTCTCTGCCTCAGACCCCAAGACCAGCAACCGAAGCCCCGCCTACCTCTCTTTGGTCCTGCCTACCTCTTTTTGGCCCCGCCTACCTCTCTTCAGCCCAGTTACAAGCTGTAAACAATTTTTTTTTGTTTTGGTTTTGGTTTTTCGAGACAGGGTTTCTCTGTATAGCCCTGGCTGTCTGTCCTGGAACTCACTCTGTAGACCAGGCTGGCCTCGAACTCAGAAATCCGCATGTCTCTGCCTCCCAAGTGCTGGGATTAAAGGCGTGTGCCACCACTGCCCTCTAAACAATTATTTTAAATTAAGGAGTAAAGCTTGCACAACAACAAAAGCTGGTAGTTGTGAGAATTCACTTGTCCTGAGGCAACTAGACCTTGGGATACAGAATTTAACATTACAATACACAGCAACAGACCAACCCCAACAAGCTGCCTCTGTTTACCCTGCCCCCAACAGTGTACGATGTTCCCTTTCTTGCGAGGTCCCCTCTCTTCCACCTTTTCTCCTTCACTTCTTGTCTTTCGTCTTTCTGGCATCAGTTAGTATCACAGGAGTAAAGTGATGTCTCATAATGGCTTTGATTTACATTTCTGAGCATGATTGGAGACAGACTATTATGTAGCCCAGGGTAGTCCCAAACTTACTAAGTAGCCCAGGATGTCACTTTGCAGACAGATGACTTTGAATGTTTGATCCTGCTGCTTCTACCTCTCCCGTGCCATGGGCCACATGGGTAATTTTGTATGACATCAGGGATAGTACAGGGTGTGCATGCTCTGGGCAAGTCCTTAACACACTGAATAACACTCCAGACACCAGCACTTTTCATTTTGCTTTCAGTCAAGCCCTCAATAAAATTTCCAGACTGGCCATGCGTTTGAGATGTAGCCCAGGCTAACCTTCAATTTGTAATCCTCATGCCTCAGCCTCTAAGTAGCTGGAATTACAGATCTGTACTACTCTGTCCAACTTTCCCATTTCTCTTCCCTTCCTTTCTCCCCCTCCTCTCTCCTCTCTTGAGATAGGGTTTTGCTTTGTAGGCCAGGCTGACCTTGAACGTGAGGTAATTGTCCGTCTCAGCCCCCAAATAGCTGGGGTCTTAGGAGTGCACCCTGGATTTTTCCTTCCAGTGCTGCAGATCAAACGCTGGGCCTTAATGTGATAGGCATGCACTCTGGACCGGGCCACATCCAAAAAAGAAAAAGTAACGATCAATCAGAGACCCACAGGAAGTGGTGCAATGCTGAGACTTAAATAGCGCACCCCTCCCCCAGTAAGTGCGCGTGGAGGGGTGGGGTTCGTGGAGGGGGCGGGGGTTCGAAATGCGTCTGTGGGAAACTCAAAATGTGACCTGCTGACTTTCCCTTTGAACCCACCCACCATTTAGTGGTCTCAGCAGAGTTTTCAGTAGGTGGGGTCTCCAATTTGAGGACGAAACTGTGGAAGACAATCAAGGCAGTTCAGAGGAGTGGGAAGGAGTGCCAGCCTCACAGGAAGTGGTTACCGGGCTGATCAGCAAGTGTCATAGAGCTCAAGAGCTTTTGAGTAAAGATTTTCCCAGGTACAGTACCTGGGACAGTTCTCCACCCAGGAGCTGGTGTGTCGTGATTTTCAAACCCTTTTTCATACACTAGTTTGAACAGCAAGTCAGCTTTGCAAGCAAAAGAGGCATCAGAACACCTAGTTTTAATCAGAATTCTGAAAATGTTTATTTTTAAACAAGATCTAATCTTATTTTTTATTCGTGTGTGTTGGGTGTATAGAGGTGCCCAGGGAGACCAGAAGAGGGTGGCAGATCTCCCGGAGCTGGAGTTACAGGTGGTAGCCAGCCTTCTAACATGGGTGCTGGGATCTGAACTCTGGTCCTCTGTAGGAGCAGCAAGTGCTTGCTTATAATTGCTGCACCATTTCTCTGTCTTCTTTATTTTTTGAGACAGGGCTCATAGAGCCCAGGCTGATTTCAAACTCACTAAGTAGCTGAGGATGATCTTGAACGCCTGTCTCCACCTCCTAAGTGTTGGAATTACAAGCTTGTTCCACGGTATCAGTCTTCATAAACATTTACTGATAAAGAAGAAAAGCTAATACATGCTTTCTGTGGCTTTCCACTGTAACCGTAGTTCATGATTCATATTAACAAACAGGCAGCTGAAC
Organism: Uromys caudimaculatus; assembly: GCA_028551405.1. Taxonomy (NCBI): domain Eukaryota; kingdom Metazoa; phylum Chordata; class Mammalia; order Rodentia; family Muridae; genus Uromys; species Uromys caudimaculatus. Next base: position 57,915,392 of record CM052718.1, on the reverse strand, counting down.
TCTGTACTTATTTTCATAGAAAGATCAAGAATATTCTGCAACTGGGGTAGAAAATTACAGACAACACAAACGCTAGACGTTTGCTAAATAGAAGATTAACAAATAACTGAAACACAGAGAACTCTGGATAAGAATGCCTAAGGGTTTTATCATTCCACCATAGTGGACATTCTACCATAGGGAAGGATGGGCTTGCATTTTATTTTTTTTAAGATTTCTTTATTTTATAAATGTGAGTACACCATCACTGTCTTCAAACATACCAGAAGAGAGCATCAGATCCCATTAAGATGGTTGCGAGCCACCATGTGGTTGCTGGGAATTGAACTCAGGACCTCTGGAAGAGAAGTCAGCGCTCTTAACTGCTGAGCCATCTCTCCAGCCCTGGGTTTTTAATTTATTTTTTAAAATTATATTTATTTTATGTATGTAACTGTTTTGTCTGCATGTATATATGTGCACCACGTGTGTGCTTTAAACCCTTGGTGGTCAGAAGAATGAGTCAGACCCCTTGGAACTGAAATTATGGATGGCTGTGGTCCTCTGTGAGAGCAGCAAGTACTCTTAACCACTAAGCCATCTCTCCAAAAATATAGACCCTGCCTGGGTTTATATTTTTTTAATGTATATCGTTTCTAGTCCCTGCTTCAGTAGCCTCCTGCCTAGAACATAAGAAGCACAGAGTAAATAGTTTTTGTTTTGTTTTGCTTTGCTTTGCTTTGTTTTGCTTTTCTTTTCTTTTTCTTTTTCTTTTTCAAGACAGAATTTTTTTGTTAACAGTCTGACTGTCCTGGTGCTTGCTTTGTATAAGAGGCTGGCTTTGAACCCACAGATATCCGCCTGCCTCTGCCTCCCAAGTGCGCTACCCAAGTTGCCATAAATAGTTTTTAAAATTAATGTAAGTATATCAAATAAATGGCTCCCCCACTGGATTATTGGTTTTCTTTTCTTTTTCTTTCTTTTTTCTTTTTAAAAACTTTTTGTTGATTCTTTGTGGATCTCACATCATCCACCCCAATTCCACCCATCTCCCCATCCCTTCGTATCTACCTTCTGCCCTTCCAACCTCCCCCTAAAAGAAAGAAAACAAACAAAACCTCGTCGTGGAAGCTGCCGTGTGTCATAGCGTGTCCCACAGTATACCCTTTTGTTCAAACAGCTTTTCTTCCAGAAGTTCGTTGCAGTGAGTCACTGGTCTGGCTTGAAGACTCTGGCTTCTGCTACACTAGATCAACACTGGGACTCCTCAGATATCCTGTTGTTGCCCTGTGTCTTGGAGATCTGCGGCTTTAGTTCTGGAGGACCAGCCCCTTCGTGCACACTCCAGCAATTCACAGATGGGGTAGACGTGGGGATGGACCACCTGTTCCCTGAGACTGGGACTCCCTTCGCCCCAACCACCAAAGGGTTTCAAATGTACACCTAAGACTTTTTTTCTCCCAAACTGTACTTAACTGTATTCTCTACCTCGTGTGTGTGTGTGTGTGTGTGTGTGTGTGTGTGTGTGTGTGTTGTGTGTTTCAGCATTTTGCCAAATCCAGGTTTTTACTCAATATCTACATCCAGGACAGCTCCAGAGAAGCAACCCACAGATGCTCCGACCTACTCTCACAAAGAAAGATGCTTCTACAGGACCTGCTCCTTCCTACCCACAGACAGTTCCACAGACCCTGTGTTGGCAACAGGACCGCCAAACCAGTGACGTCACACCCAGGCGACAGCGCGATCCGCCCACCTGTTGCCAAGGCAACAGCCACCATATTCCCAGAATCCACTTGGCCCACCACCCACCTTTACCTGTGGCTACTGCACTCTCTGTATATAAACGGAAGACCCTCTGATCTTCTCTTTTCCTCTCTCTTCCCTTTCTCTTCTCGCCGCTACCTTGCCTCCCCCTCTTCCAATAAACCCCCCACGTGAAACTTTTTGGCCTGGTGTGGTTTCTGGAGACACGCGATCCCGCCGACCATTCTCGCTGATCACAACGCCGCGCATATCCGTCCAGATCATCATTTTTTTATTACAAGACCCTGGACAGTAAGGCAGCAGCCAGCTCCCCTAAGACTGGACCAACATCCCCATCCCCACGTTCTCAGGTTTCCCAGAGACATGTTACCCCAAAGTCAGCAGGAAGTAGCCAAAGATCACGACGACCCTATTCCTGCTTCACCATCACCTTTCTAGTTTTCCCGTTTTATAAATTAAACCAAAATGGAGGAATGTTAGCATTCCTTCTAGACTCCTCCCAGCAGTTACCTGGCAACAGCCAAGTAGACCTAGCTCACTGTAAAAGGAGCTGTTTGCTCCTTACTCTCTTATTCTCTTTGACTCTCTTCTCTCCCTGACCCCCTTTTCCCTCTCTCTTCACCCCCTCCCCCCATTCTACGTGCTCCTGGCTGG
>CM052718.1:57894090-57912892 GCA_028551405.1 Uromys caudimaculatus | reverse complement strand
GTATAAAACACAATATTGAGTTGGTCAGCTTGACAGCTCTCCTATGCTCACGCCATTGGGACCTGCTCTCCTGCACCCACACCACCAGGGCCGGCTCTACTGTGCAGCCCAGGCAAGGTATAGGGCCTGCTCTCCTGAATGCTGCAGCTGGCAGTGGCCGGCCAGCTCTCCTGAGCTAAGCAGATATCATGCTCAGGACTGGCTTATCCATGCCCCTGACAACAGGACCAGCTCTATTGTGTTCCCCAGGTGAGGGGCTGAGACAGCTCTCTAATGCTGCCCAGGCTAGAGGTGGGGCCAGCTCGCCTGCTGCAGGTAGAGAAGGTGGGGTGACCACACCACCACAGCAGGGTCATTTCTCTGGTCAGGCTCACCCACAACCCGAAAGCAGGGCCAGCTCTACTGTGCTCACTGAGCGAGGGGTGGGGTCAGCTCTCCCCAGTGCTGCAGTGGCTGAGGGTCAGGATCAACTCTGCACAGTCCTCAGATATCAGCATGGCTCCAGGTGGCCGCCCAGACCACGGGTGTGCGCATGGCCTTTGGTGGTCACAGACTCCCACTGCTGAAGGTCCAAGGAGCCAGACAGGGCCCTCAGTGGCAACGCAGCCAGGACCTCACCATGGCCTCAGGTGGCATTGCTGGCTACTCACCAGGCTGTTCCTCGCTATCTTTGAGCCTCCGGTTCCTCCTCTCTTCATTGTGCACACTCTGCTTCTCTTTCTCTTCCATCTCTCCACCACTTACTTGCTCCTCTTAGTGGCGCTTGGGGCCTCTGGGTGTCTGGGATTGTCTTAGTGCTATGCCCAACCCACTCCGTGGGGCCAGGGGTAGGGTTTGTCTCAGCAGCCAGCTCTGCCTGCCAGACTCTGTGGTGCCACAATAGATGGCTTTTGCATAGAATTCATCATCTGTTTGTCTTTCATGAAGCTAGGGATGAAATCCAGAGTTCCATATACGTGCAGAGCAAATACTGTTTCAGAGACTTACACATCTAGCTAATAAATAATTTTATTATGTACATGTATAAAATATAAGTCAAAGAAACTCTCCAGACACTCTGCATAAGAAACAACCTTAATAACTACAGACAAACCTAGAGAATTCTGGGGGCAGGGGTGGAGGTTGGGGTGGGGAGTGGGGCGCGCCTGGGTGAGGCTGGGGGAGAGAAAGATGAACTCTTAAGTGGGAAGAGTCTTAGCAAGGCTTCCTCTTTTTTGTTCTTTTTTTTTTTAAAAATCAATGTTCTTTTTAAAACATTTATTTTTAAATTTTTGTGTGTTTATAGGTATGCACACATGAGTGCAGGTGCCTCTGGGACTGTGAAAAGTAGTGTGGTCCCCGGTTGAGCTAAGACCAAAAGCCCCAGAGACCCTGAAGGGACAGTAGGAGCTTTACCTGCTCGTGGGCACCAGGTCCCTGTCACTAACTGCAGCCCCCCATAAATTTGTGGTCAACAGTCACATAAGGGAAATACCCCAAGTTCCTCCACATGTAGAGGACATGACCTGTGGTCACTTAGGCTAAAGACAGATCTCCAATTTAATGAGGTACCTGACAGCCTGGAGGGCTTAGCCAATAAACCTTTCTTCCCAGACACTCCTCCCTGCAAAAGGTATTTAACCTCAGGCCCACCACGAGAAGGGGGGTACAGTTTTACACATCCACTTTCTGCCATGACAATAAATGCCTTAAAACCATGGACTGTCTCTTTTCATCGGGATCCTCCGTGGGGAGCCATGAAGAAGGCCTTGGCCTATAGAGCCGCTGTCTAATCTCTGGTAGAGCACAAGAGAGCTGGGACCAGTGACACAAGTGCAGAAATTTCACCATTGAGACAAAAGACTACATTCTAGCCAGTCTGGTGGCACAGGCCTGTGTTCCCAACAAGTAGAGAAACGGAAGCAAGTGGATTGAAAGTTCAAGACCCTCCTGGGCTACAGAGTGAGCTCAAAGCCATCCTGGACAACTTGGTAAGATCCTGTCTCAAAAGAAGCATGTTTTTAGAAATAAATGAAAAGAAGGCTGGAGACTTGCTCAGTGACTGAGCACAGGCCTTTCATGGCAAGGCTCTGTATCCAATCCTCAGTACTAGAATTTTAAAAAAGAAAAAGTTTTTACAGAGGGGACTACATTTTTCTGTGATTGAAGTAACTAATCCAGACTCAACGGCACATGACTACTTGGGAGAATTTTGAGTGTGAGTCAATCTGCTGGGCTACTTAGTAAGGAGAGTCTGTCTACATGCACACACTCAGGCACACACACAGTTATGTTGCAGGATATTTGATCACACTGTGAACCTTTACATTGTGTTATTTACTAGGAAACACTCTTTCTAGTTGTGCTGTGGCTCAGCCCTAGTATACATCATTAATCCAAGAGTTTTCTGTTTATTATAAACAGGATTAAATGAAGTCACCCATAGGTCAAGAGGCAGAGCAAGCAACCATTTGACAAGGAGTGAACATAGGAAAAAATGAAAGAGAGTAAGAGGAAGTCAGGAGGATGAATAGAGAGACACACAGGAAGTAGAAGGGAGGGCCAATCAGTTTGAGGGGTTTTTGAGATAGGTCGAGAAGGAGAGCTTCCTTTTCCTTTTGGGACGTTGACTGAAGAGGAAGTTCAGCTGGATGCCCAGTGCACCTGGGTAGTGCAGTGCTGTCTGCATAAGACTCTTGTCAAGCACAGCCGCACTGTCCTAGCAGAGTTCACAGCATGCTCACTCAGGGGTGGCCCCACTTTCAGCATAATCAACAAAGCTTTTACCGCAGAGAACAATTTGTGATACACTTATTCATGTGTCTAGAAATTAGCCTTAGAAAAGTCAGTACAGCTAACAGAAGCTGTGAGGGAACTTCAAGATAATTGGTTCCTTCTTAGTGTTAAATAGTAATTATTCTATGGTTCCTTGTAGCTAGAAGAAAATGAAACCAAACATAAACAGTGTATCTAGTTGTATCATGGTTGTAAAATACAATTTTGAGGTGGGGGTGGAGAGATGGCTCAGTGGTTAAGAGCACTTCTTTCAGGAAGCTATTCCAAGTTTGGTTGAGTCAGCCCTGTAACATCAGCTCCAGAGGATCCAGTGTCCTCTTGTGGCTTCTTCAGGCACTGCACTCATGTATACAACCCACACACAGACATACATTGTTATGAAATATAAATGTGGTAGTGGTAGGGTTAGGAGGTACCTGGCAGGCCATGCCCAGGTGTCCCTCTGAGAAATCTCACAGTGTGACAGACCTAGTATAAGGGAGGTTTATTGTGGAGGAAGGAAGGGGACCGAGGACCTACAGGAGGGGTAGAAGCAGACAGAGCCATGAGGGCAGAGAAAATGGGAATAGAGGAGAGAGAGAGAGAGAGAGGGAGGGAGAGAGAGAGAGAGATAGCCAATAGGGAACACGTGGGAGCAGAGAAAGAGAGTGAGAGAGGAGGGGGAGGGGGAAGCGGGGGAGAGAGATTACAAACATGCCTGGTTCTGATAATATTCATTCCTGAGAAGCACTGTTGTCCTAAGTCATCTAAGAGTGCTGACTAACCCTGTCTACAGGGTAACAGTGGAAAGGTCTGTATGAGTAGCCAGGATAACTAGTGTGATGGTGTTTATTATGGTCAATCTGACAACTAACCTGGGGGTGAGTCTCTCAATATGCCTGTGTGGGATTATCTTGATTTTACTAAGGTGAGATGACTTGCTCACAGTGGGTTGCCCTCCATTCCTTGGAGGGGATCCTGGACTGTATAAGTGAAGAATTGAGCTAAACATAGGCATTAATCAATTTCTGCTTCCAGATTGTAGATTCAATGTTGTCAGGTGCAAAGGAAACTCTAATTCCTGATACTCCAAAAGGTTGTCCATAATATATCCAGAGATGAGCTCAGCCTGGACTGCGGGAGGATTTCTGGCAGTTACATAAAAGCTAGCGCTCCTCAGGAACTTGTGAAACTGGTTCCCATCTGCCAGGGGAACGATTTCCCTAACCCCTGGCAGAAGGGACACATGGCTGCCCCGGGTGCCTATCAGCAACCACGCTGGTCTCCAGGCTCCCTCAGCATCACCAGTGCCTGTGATACATTTCCAAGTCCACGCCAGCATCCTAGTCACTCTCCCCTCCGCGCCTCCCCTAAACCCCCTCCGGCTCACATCCGTATAACTTGCCTGTCCACACTGCTCTCTCCTGTTCCCTTACTTTCTCTGGCTATATTCTCATCTCCATCTCTTGCCCTCTCCTATCTCCACTGCTCTCTCCCACCCTGCCTCTTCCCTAGCCCTGGCCATGTGCTGTCTGCCAGTCACAGCTAGTCTGCTTCTTTCTCTCTCTACTCGGACTCTTCCAGTTGCCTCTGGCTGTCCGCTGTTCTCTCCCTCTCTCCCTCTTTTCCTCCCCCCCCCCCCCCCATAGTAAAGACTTGAACTGTATCCTGGAGCTGTCCTGGCAGCTTCTTTCCTGCATCCACCTCACTAACAGATGTGACCTGCTGCTCCAAGCTTCTTCCCCTTAGACTTCCCAACTGTGATGGGAACTATGAACCATAATTAACCTTTTCTCCTGAAAATTGTTTTTTTGCCAGAGTATTTTATCACAGCAAGAGAAAAGTAACTGCCACATCATTATTCCAAAGTTTTCCTCCCTACATTGCTGCAAAAATATTGCCATCTTGTGGAAGTCATTAAATTCCCTGGATTTCGTGTATTCAGGTACACAATGAATGTGGCTCCCTTTGTGACCACGACTCACCCCCCTTCCCTCTACAACCCATTGTTACACAGTATTTGATCATTGTACATAGAAAACCTAATTGTTAGCAAAACATAGAAGTTTAAATAGCTATTGTGTTTGTCAGCTGTAGTCAGATGTGTCCTGAAGAGATGCAGTTTGGGTGTGCCTCTAAAAGCCTCCACAGAGAAGAAAGGAAAGTTCCTGATTATTTTAAGCTATTTTAAGGCAAGTTGCTTGGGTGAGGTCTGTCGTCTTTGTTCTGTGACCTGAGGCAAAGTCAGCTGGACGGCTTGAGCTACCCCCAGGTAAAGGTTTGGCCCCTACTGAGTTGGCGTGCGATCTCTACTACCATAGTGGTGAGGTGACTTGGTTCAGCCTGCCAAGGGTGTAGGAGGAGCTAAAGGCTTCTTTATAGCAACTGGACCTCACTCTTTCTTTTGGCTTGGAAGAGTCTTTATGGATAAAGCCCCAGGTAAGAGATGGAGATTCTCTCCTTGGGCTTGCAGGAACTACAGAGAAGCAGCTGACAGGACACAGGTAAAACAGAATTCTAGGAAGAGCTAAGGAACCCTTCTAGATTTGGAGGGTCTCAAGAAAAAGGCAGACTTTCCCAGTAGGAGGACACATAGAAAGAGGTTTCTAAAGAGCTAGCAGCTTAGTTGTAGAATCAGGCTGGTAAGTAGATACTTTGTATATAGTTCAGAAAATAAAGTCACCTTGCTGAGTTAGCAGATTTTTACCTCAGTTTATGCCTCCTGTGTCTTTTACTGGTATAAATATTAGATAATTTAAATGGTTACAATTCATCAGAGTAAAATCTGTGTATTACAAAATATACTGCAACAAAAGGGGTACCTTTGCAGGCCCATGCCAAGGTGTGCCCCTAGGAAATTAAGCCACGCAGCAGATCTGGTCTAAAGGAGGTTTATTAGGGGAGGGGAGAGGAGTGAGGACCTGGGTAAGGGTAGTGGTGGATGGCAGGCATGTAGACAGGCAGATAGATGAGAACAAAGCTGTGAGGGCAGAGAAAAGGAGGGCATAGAGGGAGGGGGGATGCTGAGGACAGAGACTGGCATGTGGGTCCTCTTATCTGGCCACACACACATGACACACCTGGCAGTGACAGGTGATGACATAATTGCTAGGTGCCTGGGGTACAGTATGACTCAAAACCGTGAAAGAGAGGCGTCTTCCCTCTCTCCAGAAGACTGAATGTATATAGATTTAATATAGAGAAACTCTTTTAAGTCTATACTTAAAAGACAACCGAAGGAAATTTAAACTCTTGAGCTTGCAACTATGATAGTGGGTCGTATAATGGAAGGCTCTACCAGAGTCAGACGGATAACTTATCAGAACTCCCTTGATTAATGCTAAAGCTCTGAACTTCAAAGTCTTAACGTAAATAGTAACATATTGGGGGGAAGGAATCTGAAGCATGTTTGTCCTTTGATACACCTTACATCACTTTCATATCCTCAGACCCTACATGAACTTTACATCTTTTTTCTATCCAACTATTCACCACAAGATCAGGTGACTGATTACCGGGAGCAGTCGCTGTAATGTAAGTTCCTTTAGTTAAAAGATGTAGAAAGTTACATCTGAAACCTGCTTGTCTTTCAATATGAAGCCCGTAAGCAAGGCAAACCTGTTAGCCTTTTAAATAAGGGACCTAGCAGTTTTAACTGACTAGTGAGTTGGCTAATGAATTAACACAGTGGTGGCTTACCTGGGGTAAGGAGCTAGTTGCCTGCTGTTCTCTAGCTGTTAAGCTACAGTTAGCTTAGCTGTCAATGTGATCAGAGATCAGAGATCTGAGAAGGATAAGTTGTAATCTAAATGGCCTGCGGATCAACTAACATGACAGAGAACAGTCCAGAGTGCATCACCTAGACAGTTGCCCCAGGTTCCTGTGATCTCCATGGCACCATAGGCAGAGGCAGTCTTTGGCCATCAGGCCCAGAAGATGAAGAGGCTTTTTCTGTGGAGGAGGAACATGGGTGGGACTAACCTCACCTTAACTTAGGGAGTGGGGGGCCATCAACTCTCTGGCTGCCCTTAGTTCAGGCCGGACACTAGCAGCAGGCAAAGTGTTAGGGCAATCTTTCCAGTGGTCGGCATACCAAAGGTTGAGACCTTTGTTGTTGTGCCCATTAGCTTCTTGGAGACCTTGCGGGGGTGGAGGGGTCACTTTTAGTATTTGAGAGTCTCTGTCATGGTAAGTTTGAACATCTTAAATGCCATATTCAGAGATCTCTGACAGGTTTGAGGGATAGTAACTACCATACATATCTGAGTTAAACAGTCTTTGTCTGTTTCTAGTTATTTGCTTTAAACCATATTTGGCATACATAAAATAGGAGGCTAAATAAAGCTTATGCCTGTAATATTGGACAAATATAGTTTTTTAATACATTAAAGGATTTGATCATTTGTAAGGTGACTGATTACCAATTTGCATTTTAAATTATCTTTAGGGGGCTGGAGAGATGGCTCAGTGGTTAAGAGCACTGGCTGCTCTTCCAAAGGTCCTGAGTTCAAATCCCAGCAACCACATGGTGGCTCACAACCATCTGTAATGAGATCTGATGCCCTCTTCTGGTGTGTCTGAAAACAGCTACAGTGTACTTACATATAATAAATAAATAAATAAATAAATAAATAAATAAATAAATAAATAAAATTATCTTTAAAAATTTATAATATTTTGATAGCTTTCATATGACTAGGACTTCATGTTTTATCCCTATTAGGTTAAGATTTAAAACAACAATTTAAAAATGGTTTGATTTTCAGCATTAGAGCAAAATCTTTTAATTCATAAACATAGTCCATAATGAAACTGGTAACTTTTCTAATCTTTATGTGGCGTATAATTATAGAATATAATTATAATTTCCTGTATGATTTAGTTCATTAAAAAAGTCTGTAGTTTAATACCATTAGCAAAAACAAAGCTAAGCATATTTTTTTGTTTGTTTGTTTTTTGTTTTTTCGAGACAGGGTTTCTCTGTGTAGCCCTGGCTGTCCTGGAACTCACTCTGTAGACCAGGCTGGCCTCAAACTCAGAAATACACTTGCCTCTGCCTCCCAAGTGCTGGGATTAAAGGCATGCACCACCACTGCCCGGCTAAGCCAGTGATTTTTAACCTTTATAACATTGTAAGCCTCCCAAATTTTTAAGTTTATAAGAGTGAAGGCGTAGAGTATAACCATAATTTTTAGAAGGCAAAACCAAGTGCTAACAGCGTAAATAATTTAATGTCTCTAAAATTAATACCAAGTGGATTGCTACTGTGTTACAAGGTTTGCCTGTCAGTAAAGTGTGATCTTGTATATGAATGCTTGGAGGTGCGGCTTAACCAGCCATCATTTTAATCCTATCTTAAAAAAAAAAAAAGATTTATTTATGTATTATATGTAGGCCCATTGTAGCTGTCTTCAGACACCCCAGAAGAGGGCGTCAGATCTCATTACAGACGGTTGTGAGCCATCATGTGGTTGCTGGGATTTGAACTCACGACCTTCAGAAGAGCAGTTGGCGCTCTCTAGCCCCAAATCCTATCTTTTATTAAGCTGGTTTATACAGGTTTGTATAACAGGTTTCTATATACAAGTTTGTATGACAGGAATCATGCAAGAATCCTTCCGTGGGAAACCTGTTTCCTTGGTCAGCCCATGTCATGTGTTGTTGTCCTTAGCCAAGATGGCAGTAAAGCCATGACTCCCGCCTTCTCCAGCCCTGGCAAAGATGGCAGACAGCCATGTGTTTTTTATAACCCAGAATAGAATCATGCCATGTGGTCTAAGATTATCTAAGCACTGACTTTCAATTACTAACCCCAAGTTATGAGTTTTAAGTTAACCTTTTGTTATAGATTTTACAGATTTTTAACCATATCCAATACTTTATAAATCAATAATCCTATTTTCGACCTTGGACTTTAAAAACATGCCTGGGTCTGAAAAAGGGTGAACAATAATCTAACCCTAACACTAATATAAATATAAAATCAGATATATACTCATGTATAGATTTTAATTATAAGTCTTTTATTATATAGGTTTAAAGCCAAATATTGTTGGGGTTTCGTTGATTTTAAACCATACCAAATGAGAAACTTATAAATCCTTAGATAAATGTCTACAGCATAATCTCAAGATATTTTTTTTCTTTTGAGAGCAGAGTACAAATAAATCAGAGATAAAAGTTTTTTTTTTTTTTTAAGGAGTAGGGTGTTGCAGGATTTTCCCTGTCCAATTACATTAGTGCAGAGGAGGTCTGTGATTGGACAGGGAAAAGGGAGGCGGAGCTAAGAGTTGCAGAGAAAGAGCGTCTCCGGGGAGAGGAAGAAGATGGAAGCAGACACAAACCAGCATGGCTCTTACTAGGGATAATTTGTCTAATCTAGGTGGGCAGCTTTTATCATTATCAATTGTCTCTGAAGTTATTGTATTGGCATCTTGTAAATTGTGATTTCATTGATATATAAATCTGATTGGTTAACTATAAGCTTAAGAGTTTTAATTCTACTGGGTAATTGAGTGGGGTGCGTGGGGAATTGCGTGGATGCGAGAGGAACTGGGGGAAGGTCACCAGAGAGTTGGCGGGCTGAGAAACTGAGTTGAGAGCGCCGGGCGGGAGCCCTGTGGCCCGGTGGGGCGGGAGATTGGCGGGTTGAGATAAGCAGGAGCTCGGAGAGTTGACGGGTTCTTTTTGTTTGTTTTTGTTTTTGTTTTTTGAGACGGGGTTTCTCTGTGTAGCCCTGGCTGTCCTGGAACTCACTCTTGTAGACCAGGTTGGCCTCGAACTCAGAAATCCGCCTGCCTCTGCCTCCCAAGTGCTGGGATTAAAGGTGTGCACCACCACTGCCCGGCGACGGGTTCTTTTTTAATATTTCCCGCAACAGTAGGGGAGTAGAACCTTAAGCACGGAGCAGAGCAAGTTTAGCTATAAGATACTTGGGAGTTATTGTCCATGGTAGTAAAGATTTGGAGATCAGGAATACCACTTTGTAATAAAATTTGTGTCCATGAAGGAACAGAGAGTGCATGCGCTTACCTTAGTGCAGGCCAGCTGGCTGCAGAAAACCAGAGGGTTAGGGGGCAAAGTCCACGTGGGCAGGCGGAGAGCCAGAGCCACGCGGAGGAATTAGACTTTAGAGTTTAGAGTCAAATTCACGGACAAATGATCTGTGCTTCCCTCAGGAGTGGTTTTGGGAGCAGCTGCTGCAGTGGGAAATGTGTGTATGCACCGCAGTCCCTGGTCCTGCCTGCCCCTGACCTGTTGTAAACTAAAGGCAAGATGTTTAAGTGGTGTGGGAGGGAGATCAGGCAGAAAAAAACAGGGCTTGGAGAATGAGAGACGGGGAGTAAGGAATCTCTTTCCATTCACCTGATTGTTCTTAGCATTTGTAAAGTTCTCTAATAATATTATGGTCAGGGGTGCTATTGGATGGCCATTTGGGTTGATTATATGACCGATATTGAGACCAAATTTGATTTGAAAGATGAGTAAATTTCGGGTCCTTCTGGTCGGGTTTCAGGTGTAGAGCCAGGAGGTTTTCAGACTCAGGGAGGCCTGACCGAGGACCAAGCTGTTCAGTGGGTCATCACCACACTCAACAGGGGTCAGAGGCTTAGCCTGGCTAAGCCAGAGGAGAGACTCGGGGTTTGGTACCAGGACTTTTGTGGAAGCCAGGAGACAAGGAAGGAAACTGAGCTCTAGTAGGGTTTCATCCACAGGAAAGGGTTGAGGAACAGTCATGAGGCCCAGAGGAGCTGTAGAAGAAGGCAGGAAGGGGCTCAATAGCACAGTAGGGCCTGAGGAAACCGAAGGACTGTAGCTCTGTTGGATAGTGGGACCGGATGGGATCAGGTGAAAAGACCAGCCGTGGCTGGGAGTACCTCTGCCTCAGAGAGTTTCAGAAGAGTTCCGGACATTCAAAGGTCACTTTCTCAGATTTGGGGAAATGCTTACACAGACCAAAAGGGAAACTTACCAAATTTCACTGTGGATGGGGTACTGAGTGATCCGTGCACCAGAAAGGAGATCTGTTGCAGGTGGTAGCAGGCTGGAAATAGGGTCCTGGCATATGGCTTAGACCCGTGAGAAGGGGTACAAGCACCAGGAAAGCGTATTGAGTCATGGCATCAATGTTATGAAATATAATGTGGCAAAGGGGTCTCTGCCCATGCCATGGTGTGCCCCAGGAAAATTACGCCATGCAGCAGATCTGCTACAAAGGGGGTTTGTTAGGGGAGAGGAGTGAGGACCTGGGGAAGGGGTAGAGCAGACTAGTGGGCTTGTAGATAGACAGACAGACAGATGAGGGCAGGGAGAAGGGTGGCCTAGGAGGAGAGAGGGAGCATGCACCTGTGGAGCAGATTAGGGGACCCCGGTAGTTCTCATAACTGACAATGTTAGGATTTTTAATCTGCTCCCGGCCAGATTCCTGTCCTGTAGCACATGACCACGACACTCCACTAAGAGGACCATAATAACTGGTCACTGGTAGCATATAGCCCAGAGTTCTCCATGCTAATGAGGTGTCTAGATGGGCCATCCTGGGGGTTTAGCTAATAAGCTTCCCTTCCTGGACGTTCCTTCCAGCAAAAGATATTTAATCTCTGAACCACCCTGGGTAAATCGTATGCATCTTTTCCACCATGAATACACAGTTTGGACAGATAAGGACTGTCTCCTTCCTCAAGGACCACCGTGGGGGGAAGCCTTCCTTACCACCATACCACCCAAGTATCCCACAGAAGGCACCTCTGTGCTCCTGACGCTCACCCCTGAGCTAAGCCAGATTCCCCCTGAACAGGGCTCATCTCAGGCCAGAGGCCCTCTTCTCAACTCCTCGAGGTTCCCAGACGTCTCTGAGTGCCCGGGAGTTTGAGAACCACAGCCTTGGCTCCAGCCTGCATCTCTCACCTGGAGAACCATGGGCTGGGGCCCCCATCTTAGCTGCATTTTGCCTCCCCTGAGCTGTGTCTGCATGCCACTAGACTGGCACCCTGATGACAGTGGGGAACATAGCCTAGCACCCCTGCACCCCAGAGGAGAGGCAGAGTGCAGAGCCATGCACTCCAAGAACGAGAGGGAACTCTGAGGACAGAGAGACGGATCTGGGGTGGTGGGTGGGTCCTTTCATCTGGCTGCACACACCTGATAGCAGCAGGTGATGTCAGAAGCAATAGCAGGCCAGTGGAGTCACCTGTACTCTAGCACCATGGACACTGGTAGTCTTCTTGCCATCTGGCATCTCATGGGGTGTAAGGACCACAGAGGCTACCAGCACCGAAGTCGCTGTCTCTTGGTGCCATCATTCAGAATTCCTCTAAGGGAGCTGCCCCACTCCCACCCTTCCTGTGCTTGGTGTGGGGGACTCTGATGCCCATTTGGGCCTGGACAGTCAACTCCAAAGCGCCCTAGATGCTCCAAGCAGAGTCACTCTCAGGGAGAAATGGTTTTCTTCCTGAATCTGAAGGGTATCTTAGGCATGTGGTAGTTGGTTATCACTGCAGAGGAAAATTGTCAGAAAGGAGCTGCTGTCAACATTGTAGAACCAAAGAGTGGAGAACGTCACAGGTCCCTGAGTGCCTGAAGCCTTGGACGACTTTCCTCTTTTCTTTGTAAGGGTCTATGATTCGCCAAAGAATGATACCCTAGACACAAATGGTATATAAAACAAAGAGCGTTTTATTCTGCAGAAGTCCAACATATTAGAGTCTCCCATTACCAAGATGGAGACCCCTAGTGATCTCACAGGCCCCATATAAAGCACATTGGGGGAATTCTGAGGAGGGGTAGGTGACCTCTCTCTTGATTGTTGGCTCTATCTCTAGGGACATTCCAGAACCATTGCTGGGGTTTGGGGGGCTGGAAACTGTTGCTGGGGAAGTCTGGAAACAGCTGCTGACCCATTGTCCTTGCCTCAGGCCAGGAGGCAGAGCAGCTTCTGAGGCCTGGACTTGCCCAGTTCTTGGAAACAGAGATTTAGGCCTAATCTTCTGAACTGCCAATTAGAAGCCTGTCATGGAGTAAGACTAGCCTGTCTCAACTTTATGTAAGTTGTGGATGTACATAAAGAGCTCCATCATTCCTGCTTTTCTTTCCTGTTTCGAACTTTGTTTTGTGTGTGTGTGAGTGTTTTGCCTACATGTGCATGTGTTCACCGTGCATGTGCCTGGCCCCTCAGAGTTCAGAAGAGGGTGTCGGGTGCCCTGAAACTAGAATCACAAATGGTTGTAAGCCATCATGTGGACTTCTGCAGAAGCAGTAGTGCTCTCACCTGCCGAGCCATCTCTCCAGCCTTTGTCCTAGTTTTTCTTTTTGTTATGATAGTGACCTGATCGTGGGCTTTTCTTATTTTTTCTTTTTCTTTTTGGTTTTTTGAAACAGGGTTTCTCTGTATAGCCCTGACTGTCCTGGATCTCACTCTGTAGACCAGGCTGGCCTCGAACTCAGAAATCCGCATGTCTCTGCCTCCCAAGTGCTGGGATTAAAGGCGTGCGCCACCACTGCCCGGCTTGACCGTGGGCTTTACACAGGTTAGAACATGCTGTTCAGATTACTGGGAGGGGAGGTTGCTTTGGTTGGTTGGTTGGTTGGTTGATTTTGAGCCAGTGCTCACTGTGTAGCCCTGGCTGGCCTGGAACCCACAGAAATCCACTTGCCCCTATCCCTGCCCCTGCCTCTTAAGAGCTGGCATTAAAGGTGTGTGCCACCATGCCAGGCCAGATTTTATTTTAGTAATGCCTTTTCTTGCTTCTTTTCATTTATTCCTTTCTTCCTTTGGAGATAGATCTCAATGTGTTGCCCCTGCTGGTTGGAACTTCTGGGCTTCAGCAGTCCTCCTCCCTCAGCCGTCAGCCTCCCCAGCAGTTGGAAACACAGATCTGCCTCCCTGCACTCACAGTGACACTTTAATTTGAGGGTTCTGACATGTGCGAACATGTCAGACTGATCATATCCTGAAAGAAAAAGACTAGTGGTTCCCATTTCTTCATGGAAACTCTGCTTGAGCTGCTTCAAAGATTTTGAGTCTTTTATTGAGCATGGTGGCAGACACCTGTAGCCCTAGCTATCTGAGACGCGGATGCAGGAAGATCATAAATTCGAGGCCTGCCTGAGTTAAGTACAGCCTGGGCAACTTTCAGGATCCTGTCTCAAAAATAAAGGACCAAGAGGGAAGGGGGAGGAGATGGGGGTCTGGGAGGGGGGGAACCGGGAAAGGGGATAACATTTGAAATGTAAATAAAGAAAAAAATTATATATATATATATATATATATATATATATATATATATATATATGACCAGAGAGATAATGCAGAAAGTGCAATCGAAATAAATCTAAGGACCTGAGCTGAGTTCAATCCAGAAGGCCCAGGTGAGAAAAAACAAACAAAAGAGAATAAAATAAATGAAGCTGGGTGTATTGGCTCGGGTCTATAAGCCTGGTGTTGGTGGGGCAGAGAGAAGAGGGCGGACTCCTGAAGCTTCCTACCAGCCAGGCTAGCTATTGATGAGATCCAGGATGACTGAGCTCAAAGAATGAAGTGGGAAGTTTAAACAATTAAAGAGAGACACAACAACATCTGGCCCCCCACATGTGGACACATACAAATAAATACATTTATGTTGTTTGAAGACATTACATTTGTCTTAGTCAGGGTTTCTATTCCTGCACAAACATCATGACCAAGAAGCAAGTTGGGGAGGAAAGGGTTTATTCAGCTTACACTTCCACATTGCTGTTCATCACCAAAGGAAGTCAGGACTGGAACTCAAGCAGGTCAGGAAGCAGGAGCTGATGCAGAGGCCATGGAGGGATGTAACTTACTGGCTTGCTTCTCTGGCTTGCTCAGCTGACTTTCTTATAGAGGCCAAGACTACCAGCCCAGGGATGGCCCCACCCATAAGGGGCCCTTCCCCCTTGATCACTAATTGAGAAAATGCCTTACAGCTGGATCTCATGGAAGCATTTTCTCAACTGAAGCTCCTTTCTCTGTGATAACTCCAGCTTGTGTCAAGTTGACATACAAAACTAGCCAGTAAAACATTTGTAGTTGTTTTCTACACTGGCCCTGGGAAACTAACAGTGTCAAGTGTCTTCATTGCTCCCTGAGCAGATGGGGAACTTGCCCACCCACTCAGGTGGAGCGGTAACTGAAGGTACATAGCAGCTTCTCACTGAAACCAACCTGGAACTGACATCTGTTCTCTCATCTTCTCACACCTTATTCACAGTGTCTCACTATGCCATTCAGGCTGGCTTTGACAGTGCTGAGCTCCCTCTGGGATGGCAAATTCTTCAAGGACATGGGTGTGTGTTCTTTTGCTAACTGCATTTTGGGAAATTGAATTTTAAGGTGGCTACTGATTGCCTGCATTACAATAATTAAAAAGTAATCTTTGTGTAGAATTTGTAGCCTTTAATCTAGTAAACTTAAGTTCCACCCTCTTTCTAGTCAAGACTGATTCTCTACTGTGGATTTTATTTTATTTTATTTTATTTTATTTTATTTTATTTTATTTTATTTTATTTTATTTGTTTGAGACAGGGTCTCACTATGTAGTCCTGACTGGCCTGAAACTTACTGTGTAGACCAGACTAACTTTGGTCTCACAGAGATCCACCTGCCTCTGCCTCCCTGGTGCTGGGATTAAAGATGTGTGCCACCACACCAGGCTTGGGGGTTGTTTTTGAGACCGGATCTCAGGGAGACCAGGCTAGCTCCAAACAATGCCTATCGGAGGCTGACCTTGAGCTATTAATATTCTGTTCAACTCCAACGTCCTGGGAGTCAGGCATTTTGACTGGTATCACTACATCTAGTTTCCCTACTGTGTCTTAGAAAAAAATCCTTTATCCTCACCCTGGGCAATGAGGCTGACGCAGAAAACTGGCCAGCTTGGGCTGCTTAGAAAATTTAAGACTAGCTTGGGTTGCAGAGTGAGACCCCGTCTTACAAACGAACAATTTTTAGTTGAAAAGATGTAAGACAGAGAGGTACAGCAGAGGTCCTCGAGCTCCCTGCTCTTACTAACTCTGGTCCTGGGTGACCTCACAGCCCTTATCTCCTCCTCCTTGTGGAAACAAGGATTATGGCAGTACCATTAGTTGATCCAGGCTGCTAGAGTAAGATAGGATGAACTGGAGGCTAGGAGTTTCAGATCAGGATGCCTGCCGACTTGGTGTCTGCTGAGGGCTTTCTGGTTTAGAGATGGTATAGCCTTGCTGTGTCTGCTTTCTATTGACTTTTTAAAAATGTGTACAGAGGCGTGCATACCATAGGGTGCATGTAGCAGCCAGAGGACACCTTAGCAGAGTTGGGTCTCTTCTCCACTTTTATGTGGGTTCTGGGAATTGAACTCAGGTCACCAGGTTTGAATGGAGAGTGTATTTTTTCCCTCTGAGCTCTCTTACCAGCCCTGGGACCTCTTTTATAAAGGTATCAGGGCTGTCCTTAAGGACCATTAATCACGGTTACATGGATAGTTGGAAGAACCAGGATGAGAACTTAGATGCCAAACGTGTGGGACCCCAGCTCTTGTGAGGCAGAGGCAAGAGATCAAGAGGTCAGCTGTTCTTTGCCACACAGCAAGAAAGCCTGTTTAGGCTGGATGAAACCTGGTCTCAAAACAGCCGAGGAAAAGAATGCTTTGACTGGGGGTCTGAAGAGATGGCTCAGCGGTTAAGAGCACTGACTGATCTTCCAAAGGACCTGAGTTCAATTCCCAACAACCACATGGTGGCTCACAACCATCTGTAATGGGATCCGATGCCCTCTTCTGGTGTGTCTGAAGACAGCTACAGTGTATTCACATACATAAAAATAAATAAATCTTAAAAAAAAGAAGAATGCTTTGACCATCCAAAGCCTGAATGAGGCTCTGCTCTGAACCATCTGCTGAGGTATGGTTTGGGCTTGGCTCCCAGGACAGAGCTTTCAAGGCCCTTTCCAGATATATCATGGTGGCTCACGTTCCTTGCTCTGACATGTGCATTTTGTAGATCTGTCTGTAAGAAATCCTAACAGGAGTCCTTTCATGGGGGGGTGGGGAGGACTCTAGACGGGCTTGAGGCCCCAGAAACGAGTAAAATCTACTGGCAAACGTAACCACATAGTTCAAACCCAACACTGTTGTGTTTTTAGGTTGTAGCTTCTCTCCCTTACGAGTTAACATGCAGCTGCATAAACAATAATTATAGATCCATGTTAATAAGCACGTAATGCATAAAGATATAATTTGTGAGGACAACAACATGAGAGGGGTGGGCTGGAGGGAGCTGAGCTTCTGTCTAGTACCACAGTTAAAGTGATAGAAACTCAGAGCAGATTGCTGTGTAGTTCTTCTTAAAAATCTAACAAGGCCGGGCAGTGGTGGCGCACGCCTTTAATCCCAGTGCTTGGAGGCAGAGGCAGGTAGATTTCTGAGTTCGAGGCCAGCCTGGTTTACAGAGTGAGTTCCAGGACAGCCAGGGCTACACAGAGAAACCCTGTCTCAAAAAAACAAAAACAAAAACAAAAACAAAAAAATCAAACAAGGGCTGGAGAGCTGTCTCATTAGTTAAGAGCACTGGCTACCTTGTGGAGGATCTGGCCTTATTTCCCAGCCACATGGTAGCTCACAAACATTCATAACTCCAGCTCCACGAATGACCTCAGGTGGTGCTCATACATACACACAGCCAAAACACTCATATGAATAAAAGAAAAATAAGAATAATATGGTGGTTTGAATGAAAACAGCCCTCCTAGGCTCACAGGGAGTGGCACTGTTGGGAGGTGTGTCACGGAGGGGGAGGGGGAGGTCTCAGAAGCTTAATCCATGCCTAAAGGTTCACTCTCCCTTCCTGCTGCCTGTGGACCCAGATGTAGAATTCTCAGCTTCTCTCCGCACCATGGTTGCCTACACACTGCCATGTTTCCCACTGTGCTCCTAATGGATTAAACCTCGGAACTGTAAGCAAGCCACAATAAATGTTTTCCTTATTAAGAGTTGCTTGGTCATGATGTCTCTTCATAGCAATAGAGACACTAAGACAAACTACTTAAACATTAAATAGAAAGCAAAGGAAAGGAAGCTGTCCCAGAGGCACACGGGACTCTGATTTCTTTCCAGCCCTCTCTTCAGGTTAACGCTTCAGTCATGTTGTTCACAAGCTCCAGTGAAATCATAAAGTGGCCTATCTCAGTCTATCTGGACATGCTTCTCAAGCAGTCGGGTATATAATATAGGAGCCAGCTCCTGTTTTACTCTTCACATGAGACTTTTCTACTCACTGTGGGTTTTCCAGAAGAGTCCTTGTATCAGAAATCAAAACCGGAGCTGCGGAGGTGGCGCCATCCATAGAGTGATTGAAGCCTGAGGATCTGAGTTCAAATCTCCCAGAACCCACCTGAGAAGTGGGTGATCTGCTGTGGCCTGCAGTCTCAGCACTGGGGGAAGAAGCAGGAGGCTCCCGGACTTACTTGCTGTCCAGCTAGTCAGAGAAATTGATGAGCTGCAGGATCAATGAGAGACCCTGCCTTGAGAGACTGAGGTGGAGCTGAAAGTGGTAAAGAGCAGCTGCTGCTCTAGAGGACCTGAGTTTGACTCCTAACATCGATATCAGGTAGTCATAAGTTCCTGTAAGTCCAGGTTCGGGAAATCTGAACACACACAGACACACACACAGACACACACACACACACACACACACGATAGATAGGGTTTTTTTTTTTTTTTTTTTTTTTTTAGAAACAAGGAAGGGGGGCTGGAGAGATGGCTCAGCGGTTAAGAGCACTAACTGCTCTTCCAAAGGTCCTGAGTTCAAATCCCAGCAACCACATGGTGGCTCACAACCATCCATAATGAGATCTGATGCCCTCTTCTGGGGTGTCTGAAGACAGCTATAGTGTACTTACAATATAATAAATAAAAATAAAATCTAAAAAAAAAAAAAAAAAAAAGATTAAAAAAAAAAAAAAAAAAGAAACAAGGAAGGGAAAAATGGGGGGAAAGATAGAAGAAAGACCGGTAAAATGGCTCAGTGGAGGAAGGAGCTGGCTCCAGGCCTGAGC
>CM052718.1:57879796-57893590 GCA_028551405.1 Uromys caudimaculatus | reverse complement strand
GACCAATGCATTGGGGTCGAACCCGTAACCTACGCAGAGGCAGAGGGGTTCGGCCCCGAGCAGTTGAAGTCAGGGGTATTTAAAGGAAAAAACCACAAAGGGGTGGGGAACGGAAGGAATTTGCGTTAAGAGTTCAGATCTTTCATAAGTAATCCAGGTTCTTATCCTCCAAGAGGACAACTCTGAAGTAAGACCTACTGTGTCCCCAAGGCACCTTACTTGGTCCTTTTCCTGTACCTTTTACTTCCTCTGACTTCCACTCCCACATTCCCTTCCCCCCACTAACCAAGAACAAAAGCCTCCAAGAAAAGTTTACACACACTTTAATCCCTTCCCACCAGGCAATATGGGAGGTAACTGCCAGATGTTTGTAGGCAGGGGATGCTCAGTTGGCAGACCAGTTGTCTGTCATGCACAAGGCCCTGGGTTTCCATCAACCGAATGATGATACCATTTGTAAGGTGAAGGAGAATGAAGAGTTCAAGATCATCCTCAAGGAATCTGAGGCCAGCCTGGAGTGCATCAGCCCTCCCCCCCTCCCCCACCATATTTAACTAGGAGAGAAACAGCCTGTTTGAACTGTAAGGGCCTGCTTACATCTCTTCAAACAAACAAGCCATTGAGTTTTAGGGCAAGAATTCCTAACCTGGAGCCCAGAGACCTTTATGTTAAAAGATCCAAGAACATGGATGAAGGGGGAAATTGTATATTTCTTTTATTTTTTAAAGATTTATTTATTTTTTATATGTATGAGTACACTGTCACTGTCTTCAGACACACCAGAAGAGGGCATCAGACCCCATTACAGATGGTTGTGAGCCACCATGTGCTTTCTGGGAATTGAACTCAGGACCTCTGGAAGCATAGTCAGTGCTCTTAACCGCTGAGCCATCTCTCCAGCCCCTTTATTTTCATTATTACTGAACTGAATTCATTCATTCATTCATTCATTCATTCATTCATTCATTCATTCACTTAAGTCAGTGTCAATATGTAGCCTATGGTGGCCTTGAAACTGTAATCTTTCTGCATATACAGCCTAAGTCTGGGATTACAGGCCTCTGTCACTATGATACCAGGAAAATCAAGATCCCTCCTAGAATTCTTAGTCTCATTAATAAAAGAATTTCTAGGGCTGTGGCAAGAGGGATTGCTCAGTGGTTAAAGCACTTGATGCTTTATCAGAAGACCTAGCACATACCCCTGCTCATGGGCTCCTGGCAGGCAGCTCACAACTGGCACACACATACACACACACACATACACACACACACACACACACACACACACACACACAAATGTATATGAATATGTGTGTGTGTGTATTTAAATATGAACTTTTTTTTTAAGCTTTAAGAATGGATTTAACCTAGGAATGGTAGCTCAAACCTTTAATCCCAGCAATAAGGAGGCAGAGGCAAGCAGGTCTCTATGTTGTAGGCCAGCCTGGTTTACTTAGTGAGTTACAGGCCAGGGCTACATAGTAAAACCCTGTTTTAAAACAAACAAACAGGCAGACAGACAGACAGACAGAAGGATTCAAACAGAAGCTCAAGGACAATTTGAATTTAAAAGGAACATCCCGGGGCAGGTCAATATTAGCAGCTGCTGGAAGTGGAGAGACAGATGATAGACAGATGGATGACAAGACAGAGAGAGAAAGAGCGGTAGAGATAGATAGATAGATAGATAGAATAGAGCCTTGCCAGTTGAGTTAGGCAACATGGAAGCCAGCCATAAGGCAAGCAGAGGAGCTTCAGAGGAAGAGTGAAAAGGCTCGAAGTACCAGGAAAAGCAGACTCCAGCTCTGGCCAGGGTCGGAAAGAAAACAGAAGAGAGGAAAAAGGAAAACTTACCCCTTCCTGAACCAACCTGACCAACTCTTTTGTTTTGTTTTGTTTTGTTTTTGAGACAGGGTTTCTCTGTGTAGCCCTGGTTGTCCTGGAACTCATTCTGTAGATCAGGCTGGCCTCGAACTCACAGAAATCCACCTCTATCTGCCTCCCAAATGCTGGGACTAAAGGCGTGCACCAACGCAGGATAAAATTTATTTGTCTGGAACCTCACATACCTTAGGGATAGTCTTAGGCAAATTGGCTTTTTTCTGCCTGCTTCCCCCCCCCCTTAACCCTTAAGGGCAGAAACAATGGCATGTTCCTACCCAGAGACAGATCCCACTCTTTTGGCTGGGAGATAACAGCTTTTCCTTAATGGGCCTTTCATGCTATTGTAACACCCATGCCTAGCATAAACTTGAAATTTTAATTATGACTATAGTCAACAAAATTGTCTTGTACCTAGGACTTTGAAGCTAGACATGGTGGTACATACCTGTAATCTTAGCACTATGAAAATAGAGAGAGATTGACCTGCTCGAGACCATCTTTGTTTACACAGGACAAAACAAACCTTCCTGTGACTTTGTCAACAGTAGAAATCACAGGTGTTTTCATATATTACTGTTGCAATGAATATTTCAGAATATTTATAATTACCATATTTGGAAACTAAGAAAATCAGAGGTAGGTGAGGTCACACACACACACACACACACACACACACACACACACACACACACTCAGCACTCCCAGTCAGGAGATGGAGGGAGAAGAGAAAGTCAAGGCTATCTTCTTATATTCCAGGGGGCAGAGCAAAGAAACTGCCAACATGACCACTACATGATATGGTTAAGGATTTTAGTGTAGATAAGAGAGTGAGAGAGAGAGAGGGGAGAGAGAGAGAGAGAGAGAGAGAGAGAGAGAGAGAGAGAAACAGCCAGAGGCATCTAGAAGAGTCCAGAGCAGAGAGAGGAAGAAGCAGACTGCACATGCCCAGAGCTATCTATGATGGGAGAAAGACTACCCAGAGCTAGAGGAAGCAAGTATTGAAACAGCAAGGTGGGGAGGGGGGCTGGCCTTTATAAAGAGAGCAAGCGGTATCAGAGGAGGGAAGCCTGGAGAGACGAGAAGCCAGCATGTCAGCGTGGAGCTCTGAGATGTATAACAAGAATTTGTGCTACTGATGTGGGTGTCCACCAGAGAAGACTGCTCAGACATGGGTGTAAGCCTCTAGAAAGTCTTTATTAGCCGGCCAGTGACTACATTGAGTGTTTCAGATTCCTATATAGCACTGAGCCTTTCTCAGCGTGAGGGTTTGGTTTTGTTTTTAAGAGTTATTTATTTATTTTATGTGTATGAGTACACTGTTGCTGTCTTCACTTCAGACACACCAGGAGAGGACATCAGATCCCATTACAGTGAGCCGCCATGTGGGTGCTGGGAATTGAACTCAGGACCTCTGGAAGAGCAGTCGCCGCTTCTGTTTGTCTGCCTGTCTACATGTCCACTCGTCTGCCTCTACCCCTTCTCCAGGTCCTCACTCCTCTCCCTTCCCTAATAAATCCCTTTTATACCAGATCTTTGAATGGCATTTACAAGGTGTGCATTACTCAGGGGCAAACCTTGGCATGGCCCTTCCAGATATCCTGATAGGTTATTTCTCTGCCGCTGCCAATGAGTCAATTAAAGCCAGATTAGATTATATTAAGGCAGGTTTATTGGGAAGTGGATGAGTTCACTGGCCCCAAGGACAGAGGCCAGGAAAGTCACCATGGGGAAACAGTGGGGGGTGGGGAGGCAGGCACGAAGAGAGAGAAGAGGAGAAGTGGGGGGGGGGGGCGCGCAAAATGTCTGGATTGTTTGGCGAAGAGCCTCTGGGGGAAGGGCAGCCCAGAAAGTTCAGGGTTGAGGGCAAGGTATGCCAGGTAGTGATTAGGGATGCTGGGAGAACCTGGAGGCCAGGTCTGCTTTGATGTTAAAAATGCACCTCAGCCCCTTGTCCAGGGTCTGAAACCAAACAACCCCCTTAAGGCATTATATTCATAACATAACATTAGGCACTGAGGAACGTGTGTGCTAGTGTGTACTTGGCTTCCCTAGAGAGGACCAGTGGGCAGGTGTACCTCCCATGTTCAGAGTTTCAGTTACTGTCCTTCAGGTAATGTGGGGCCCTGTGTTTTTCAAAGCTCCATATTTGGGCTTTCTTTGGACTACATGAACCTTTTAAAGTAGGTTCTTATAGGGACTGGTATTGGCTCAGGACTCCCAAGACTAAATTCTCAGCACAAAGATTTATTTGCCCCAGAGGGATGGGAATTAGAGCTAAGACAGGAGATAGGACAGGTGAGAAGGGAGGGGGGGGGGTTGTCCTGGAGGGGACAAAGGCCCCTCTCTGGATAGAGTAGACAGATGTGGCACATAGGAAAATGGCAGTTCATAAAGGTGCAAGGTGAGCCCGTGTTAGGGTGAGAAGTTTCATTTTAATTGGGCATGCTAATTAGGTGAGCCAAAGGGGGCTTTTGATTGCTGGTCTTCAATACTTCAACACCTCTGCTAGACCTTGATAGCCTCAGAAGGAGGAATTGGCCAAAAAAGGGAACAGACCCTGGTGACTAGCTTTAGGAATGTAATCTAACAGATTTTAGCAAGGCAGAGGGAAAGGGGGACGGAGAAGGGCAAGGCCTGTCAGAGCCATGTTTGCTGACTAGAGTCCCTTAGGTTCTAAACAGCTCTCCTTATAAGTTATATTTATTAACTAATATTTATTATGCAAATCACAGTGTTCTAACCTGGAGTAGTTAAACGTAAGGGTTTTTCCTGTTTTGTTTTGTTTTTTTGATGCTCCCCCTTTGTACAGTTCAAGGAGAGATTTAAATTGCTAATTTTCCAGTGCTGTATGAAAGGATTGTCATGGGATTTGGCATGAAAGCCACATATTTGACATTCCTAGGTAATAACCCTCTCTTAAATTGCTTTGGTTTCCCGAAACAGGACCCGAAGACTGTAGAGGGGATATGTGGGGTGTGTGGGAGTGTCCCTTTGGTTTTGTTTGTTTTGAGGCAGGGTTCAAAAACATAGCTAACACTGGCTTTGCACACTTGCTTCAGCTTCAGGAATTACAGTTGTACACAACATTCTCCCTTCCTCCCTTCCAATTTTAAAAAGAGGATCTAGTTTATTTGCTCTCCCAGCTTCAGACAACTAAAGCCCTCTATGCAGAGAGAAGCATGAAGTCTGTCATCTTACAGGGACTGAGACTTGGAGAAGCACCTGTCCACTAAGACAGAGCTTTCTTTTAAGCACCCCCTCCCATTTATAACCTTGCAAAGAACTCGTATTGTACCAGTACGGTCTAAGTTCCTCATTTGGTGCCTAGAACAGGGAAGTGAAGTGATCACCAGGCAATAGGACTCATCCTGAGCAAACCTTATTTGCCTAAGGCTCAGAAAGTCAAGCCAAGAGATTTAGGGAGGAACAGGTTGGATCTCTCTCCAAACTACTTCCTCCCTCTTATTCTCTCTCAGGTGCTCAAGACATGGCAATATTGACAAGTAACGAAATGTCACTGTGACATTTCAATGGCATGATTCCTGGCATCTCAGTCAGTTTTTATTGGGCATTTCCCACAGACTACAGGGTACACCCTATGTGTATATCAGCTTATTGATTTAGCACAATAGCTCAGTGAGGTGGGATTTACCATCCACATTTAAGGGATTGTATAGTGGCTCACACAGAGTCAGCACCTAACCACAGTAGCTATTGGTTTTAATTGGCCCAACTTACATGATAGGATAATTTTAGACTTTGACCTGAGCCTTGGAAAATAAGCTCAATTTCAGTCTCTGGAGGTAGGAAGAAGCTAATATAAACTCAAAGCAGAAGGATAAAAACTCTTAAGAATTGTGTGGGTGACTGGAAGATCTCTGGCTTCTCTGAAATCTTTGTCTATGTCTACTAATTTGGAGTCATGATTCAGGTTGGCCTTGAGCTCACAGAGATCTGCCTGCCTCTGTCTCCTGAGTGGATTAAAGGCATGATTTGGTCTCTTAATTTAGGGTTTCAATTGCAGTTAGAAAACATGAAGACCACCATCACCTTGGGAAGGCTTACACTTCCACATCATAGTTCATCATGACAGAAAGTCAGGGCAGGAACTCAAGGTAGGAAACGGAATCAGGAGCTGAAGCCAAGGTCGTTCAAGAGTGCTGCTTCCTGGCTTGTTCCTCATGGCTTGCTCAGCCTGCTTTCTTACACAACACAGGACCACCTGCCTAGGGTTTGCACCACCCGCAGTGGGCTGAGCTGTTTAGTAAATATTATTCGGGAGGTTTTTATCTGAACTTGCATCATTTAGTTCCCAAATAAAAGACACAAAATGTTTAGATTTATAATAAGGCTTAAGCACTAGAGCTGGGCAGATATCAACCCTCTATGTTACTTCGTCTACTTCCCTGTCAATAACCCTGAGATATCACTTGCCATTCTGCCTGGGCTGCTCCTACTCCAGCTGGCTGGCCCTCAAGGCCATGCGCTTATGATCCACCCACCTCATGGGGACTTCTTTCTTCTTCTTCTTCCTCCTCTCTTCCCTCCTCCTGGTCCTCACCTCAGACCCGAAGTCTGGGAACCAAAGCCACACCTGCCTCTCTTCTGCCCAGCTACAGGCTGTAGGCATCTTTTTTAACCAATCACAGATAACTTGGAGGACAAGGTTTATACAACAAAAGCTGGTATATATGAGCATTTGCTGATCTTGGGGCAACCAGATCTTGGGGTACAGAATTTATCATCTGAATCAAGCAGCATCAGACTGACTCAGTATACAGCCCTCCCACATCCATCATTACCAAGAACGTGCTCTACGGCCATTTTGTTAATTGAGTGATCCTCTTCCCAAATGACTCCAGCTTGTGTCAGGCTGACATAAAACTAAGTAATCCACTAGGTGACACAAATCACATCCCGGAGGTCTTACCTGTCAACATTGCTACAATGGCAATTAAATTTCAACATGAGTTTGGGAGATGTCAGACCATAGTGTTACTGTATGTACCGTCTAGGTACTGAGCTGAGTATCTCCCCAAATCATCTTGTTTATGTTTGAGGATAAACAAGCTGTGGTCACACCACTTTTAAAAGCTCCTCTATTTTGGTTAAATAATTACAATTCTCAAAACCAAAGTAACTTAGTTCCCAGAACTAAAATTACTTGTTTTCCTGGATTTTTTTTCCTTCTCTGCCCTATCAGCTCTCCAGTAATGGCCCTCAGTCGTCAGAGGTGTTTATGTTATCACCTGATACTCGTCATCCCACCCCTACCTTTTGTGTCAAGATAATCTAAGCAATTGCCAACTAGGATCCAAAAGAGGGAGAACTTGTGATACCTGTGCCTTTTCCCTTTCTCTGCTCTTTAAGTACTGACAGCAGACATCTCATCACTAGCTGCCAAGATGTGACACTTTCCCTTTGTCACAAGTTGAATATTCTCCCCACTGAGCATGTGCTACACCCCCTTATGAAAGGCCAGTTCCTCCTCTCTTGCTCTCTTCTTTTCTCCACCCTTGCCCAAGGGCAGCCTCTCTATACCCTCTCCCCCAATAAACCTCCAAACTGAGATCTGTTGCATGGTGTGACTTTATGGTGACAGTTCCTTAGATCATAACACTTGCATTAAAATTGTGATGTTCATTCATGGGTGACAGATGATTAGGATACACTTTTTGGGTTTTTCACCTCATTAATAAAAGATTTTAAAACTGACTCAAAAGAGATTGGCCCCAGTGTGGGCTTTTGAAATCTCCAAGCCCACCCTCAGTGAAACTTTCTTCAACAAGGCCACACCTACCCCAATATGGCTATACCTCCTGGTCCTTCTAATCCTTTCAAACAGCTCCACTCCCTAGTAACTAAGCATTCAAATATATGAGAGATCCCAAGTTCTAGGCTACTGTGGGCTACAAAGTCAACTTGGCTACAGCCTAAGAATTTGTCCTACTGAGAAGTCAGCTCTGGAACTTTGAGATATTCCACCAGGGTCTCCTCCATGCTCCGAGCACATGGGCACCCCTCCCCTCCTGGAAGAAACAGTTTCATGTAGGCTGGAAGGGAAGGGCTGATTAAACACCTGCTACCTCATTCCCTAAAGACCAATCAGTTTAAAAGTCACACTGTTCTGCCAATCACATTGTGCCTAATGGCTGCTGCTCTAAAATCCGTATATAAGGTCCCTGAACGGGCTCCTCATGGTTGCTCTCCCGTCTTGGTATGCAGAGTAACCTCAGCATGCTGAGTTAATAAATTCCTCTTGCATTTTGCACCAGTCCCCGACTCCATGTGTTACCTGGGGGGTTCCAGTAAGTTAAGGCTCCCTAGAGTCTTACATTACCAGCAAAACAAAAACTTTAAGCAAAACAACAGCAACAACAAACCCAAAATCTCTGAGGCTCAGGGCTTAACTGCATCTCAAATGCTTGAGCCCATGTAGCTAGCTCACTACACTGTGGCTCAGAATCACCATCTGTCTGCCTGTCTGGCCAGGTGCCTCTGTTCTGGTAACGTGGTTACTGCCTCTTTTTTTTTTTTTTCCCCAAGACAGGGTTTCTCTGTGTAGCCTGGACTGACCTGGAACTCACTTTGTAGACCAGACTGGCCTTGAACTCAGAAATCCACCTGCCTCTGCCTCCCAAGTGCTGGGATTAAAGGCATGCGCCCCCACTGCCCGGCGGTTACTGCCTTTTTGAGATTCAATCTTTTCCTTGTATTCCAATTCTTTTTATTTTTTTATTTTTATTTTTTAAAGAATTATTTATTTATTTTATGTGAGTACACTGTAGCTGTCTTCAGACACACCAGAAGAGGGCATCAGATCTCATTATGGATGGTTGTGAGCCATCATGTGGTTGCTGGGATTTGAACTCATGACCTTCGGAAGATCAGTCAGTGCTCTTAACCAGTGAGCCATCTCTCCAGCCCCCCCAATTCTTTTTATAAAACTTGCCTTGACATCACAGCCAGCATTCTGTTGGGGAGACAACTAAAGTCAGGTGCTTAATTAACTGCATTATTTACATTATCTTACTGAATCTGCTACTGGGATTTATAGATGGCTAAACTGAGCCCCATATACATTAGCAAGTAGCAGAGCCAGGTCCACCTGACTCAGTGTATTAGTCTGTGCCCCTCCCCAGGCCCCATAGGAAAGGAAAAGCAGCTCTCCTACCCTTCAGTGAGCCTGGGTTCACTGTGTTCAGTTCTTGATTATCAGAGGACCCTCATACCCCTTCCCTCCAAGAACCAGTTATGCCAAGAGTGTTTTGTCAGGCATTTGCTTCCATAGTTTATATTAAGCACACTGTCTACTTGTCCTACTTGAACCAAAGCAACTTGAGGAAGAAATGGCTCATTTCATTTACAGCTACAGCCCAACATTGAAGAAAGCAAAGCCAAGAATTTAAGCAAGAACCTGGTGGCAGGAACTGAAGCACAGATTGTGGAGAAACCCTGTGTGCTGGCTTGCTCTCTATAGCTTGCTCAGTTTGCTTTCTTATACAACCCAGAACTACCCGCCGGGGAGTGGCATTGACCACAGCAATCATTAATCAAGACAATAGCTCACAAACAAGCCCAAGGAGGCCAGAAGAGGGCACTGAAACCCCTGAAGCTGGAAGAGGCTGTAAGCTGCCCAATGTGGGCGCTGGGAACTGAACTCTAGCCCTCTGGAAGAGCAACTGATCCTCTTAAACACAGAGCCATCTCTTCAGCTCTTTAAGTAGTTGTTTTTGAAGAAAGACTCCTTCAGCAATAGTCTTCTCTTTTAGCAATGGTCTTCTCCTTTAGCAAGAGTCTTCCTGGGTTCTCTCCTTTCCACTGTACCTATGAAGTGTTCAGTGTCAGCTCAGGACAACCCACAACCAAGTTCTTAGCACAAACATGATTCATTGTGCTAGGGCAAAGCATGGAATAAGAGACAGAGACAAGAGATAGAGGATGAAGGAGAGGGGAAGGGAACAAGAGAGAGGGGGAAGGGGTACTTGTCCCAGAGGATTGGGGGGACAAAGGCCTGCCTCTGGGTAGAGGAGACAAATGTGGCACATAGGAAAATGGCATTGATAAAGGTACAAAGGAAAGCCCCTTGTTAGAGTGAGATGTTTCGTTTTAACTGGGCATGCTAATTAGGTGAGCCAAGGGGGGCTTCTGATTGCTGGACTTCAATACTTCAGTGCCTCGGCTGGACTTTGGTAGCCTCAGGAGGAGGAAGTGGCCAAATAAGGGAATAGACGCTGGCGGCTAGACTCAAGAATGAAATCTAACAGATTTTTAGCAAGGCAGAGGGAAAGGGGGATAGGGGCAAGGCCTGTCCAAGCCACACTCACCATAGTTGCCATGGTTACCACGCTCAGGCCGGCCAGAGTTCCATCCATTTGTATTTCCATAAGTTGGAGCTATCAATGGAACATCTGCGTTCTCTACATCTGTCTTATCTGCCGTTTTAAGTATGTTCAAGACCCTTCAATCAAACTGCATATTTCATATATTTCTTCTTCCTGATTAAAAGCTAAGTTCAGTGAGCAGTAACCATTCTGCAGGCTGGATGTTATACTGTCATAAAATCCCTTGCCAAAAGCCGAGCAGTGGTGGTGCACGCCTTTAATCCCAGCACTTGGGAGGCAGAGACAGGCAGATTTCTGAGTTCGAGGCCAGCCTGGTCTACAGAGTGAGCTCCAGGACAGCCAGGGCTACACAGAGAAACCCTGTCTCAAAAAACAAAAACAACAATAACAAAAAAACCCAAACAAACAAACAAACAAAATCCCTTGCCAAATAACTTAGTCCATTACTTTGAGCTGAACCTTAAATTTTATTTTAGTTTTTCATTGGTTTATGCAACTTTATTGAAGAAAAATAAATCAATTACTAGGAGAGCTATTAGTTGATCGCTCATCCATTGACAGCTCACATCAGCCCTCTGGTCTTCTGGACCCCACTCACTGTGGCTCATTAAACTGTACTTACAACATTCTAGAGCTGCTATAGTCCACAGCTCCAAACTCTCACACACAAATCCTGCAAACCAGTTTCAAGGGCTTAAGAAACACATGTTCAGGTTTATTAGACTGAAGGGCCCATTCCTTGGTAACAATTTTGTGTATTATTTGCCTTTTTTGTTGTTGCTATGAAGTACTCGACAAAAAACAACATAAGGAAGGAAGCTGTGGTTTTGTGAATGAGGCATCCGAATACTTGGTCCCTGTTTGAGGAAATTTAGGGGATGTGGCCTTGCTGGAGGAAGTCCGTCTTTGTAGGGTGGGCTTTGAGGGTTCAAAGACTCATACCAGTTTTACTTTGCTTTCTGCTTCCTGTTCTCGGTTTGATTTGTGAGCTCTCAGCTGTTCCATTGCTATGCCTGTCTGCTGTCACACTTTCCTGCTGTGATAGTAATGGACTCTTATCTGTCTGGAATGTAAGCCCAAATACATATTTTGTGCTATAAGTTGCCTTGGCCATGGTGTTTTATTACAGCAATAGAAAAGTAATGAATACAGAAAGGTTTCTTTTGGCTCACAATTTATGGCAGGATGGTGAGAGTAACTGCAGCTCTGAAGGCAGGAGTCTGAGAGCCCTGGTTACATCTATTAGTAGTCAGGAAGCAGAGAGAGATGAATGTTGATGCTTAGCTTTCTCCTTTAAAAAAAGATTACTTATTTAACAATTTTACTACATTTATTTATTTGTGCCTGCTACATCTTGCATGTGGAGATGGGAGGCTATCTTGCAGAATCCACTGGGTGGGTTCTGGGGACATAACTCAGGTCATCAGACTTGGTGGTAAGTGCCTTTACCTGTTGAACCTTCTCTCTCTAGATCCTATTTATTATTTTTTAAGATTTATTCTATTTGCATTTATATGTACGAGTGTGTTTGTCTTTCTGGGAGTGCACATGATTACAGGTTCTGCGGGAGACCAGATGGAGCCATCGAGTCCCCTGGAGGTAGCTAGAGTCACAAGGCACTCCAGGTGGGTGCTAGTAACGGAATTCAGATATTCCTTGAGAACAGCATGTGTTCTTAACCTCGGAGCCATCTATCCTTTGAAAAAAACATTCTGTGTTGGCTCCCAGCCTTCAAGACGCTGCTGCCCATATTCAAGGTGAATGTCCCAAGTTAAACCTGGTTGGAAACTCCCTCAAATACATACCCAGAGTCTTGACTCCTAGCAATTCTAAAGCCAGTTGACAATGAAAATCTATCCTTCCACTGGCTAGTAAGAATAGCCAGGACTTAGCCGGGCAGTGGTGTCACACGCCTTTAATCCCAGCACTTGGGAGGCAGAGACAGGCGGATTTTTGAGTTCGAGGCCAGCCTGGTCTACAGAGTGAGTTCCAGGACAGCCAGGGCTACACAGAGAAACCCTGTCTCAAAAAACAAACAAACAAACAAACAAACAAAAAAAAACAAAAAAACAAAAAAAAACAAACAAAAAGAATAGCCAGGACTTAATGTCAGGAGTGCCTATACATTGTGCAAACAGCTCCATAACCTTCAAGCATCCAAAATGCTGAGATATGTACCAACTAACTTCTCAACCAATGAGATGTGCATGGTTTGAGAGAGCAGGTCGATATTTACTTTTCTGGAACCCAAGGTTGATGGTTTCCCTGTCCATGCCTCTGTCCTGAAACCTTCCTTCTCCTCGACAGGGAGTTCCTGGCAAGGGGTCACTCCACTAGCTAATCCTGAAAAACAGATTAACAGTGTTTGGTGCTGAGTAACTAAACCTGAACACTTTATGGAGCGAAATGATACCATTTTGGATGAAAAATATGAAACCACTGAAGTGGATTATTAGAAAGATCCCCCCCCCCCCCGAAAACTGGGCTGTCAAAACTTGCAGTGCAGAAGTCAGTGCAGGAGCTTGGGGGAGTCTGAATGGCGGAAACCTGTGGGCAATTTCAGGGTGGGCGGGGACGTTTCAGGTAGCTGGCCAGCCACGGCAGGCGCGTCTGGAGGAGCGGCAAGCTCCGCCCACCCGGAAGCCCGCTCTGCGCGCTCTCAGCCCCGCCTACTCCGGAGGCGGGGACGCGCCGTGATTGCGCGCAGTGCTGTGCGCGCGTAGGCGGAGCGGCGTGCGCCGCGGTCAGCTGACTGCTCCGGCTGGCACGTGACTTGCTCTGGGCGCAGGGGTCGAGGAAGCCGAGAGGCCGGAGCTTAGGTCCGGGAGGGATGGAGCGCTGAGCGGTTAACGTCTGCCAGGCTTCCTGCCTCCGCACCTGCCGCCACCGCCGCCTCCTGAGACACCTTCCCGGGTCAGTGAGCGACAGCCCTGCGGGGAGCTGGCACTGCAGTGGCCGCCGGGGAAGGATGGGGGCGGCGCGGGGGCCTAGACTGTGGCGTCGGACCTGCAGCCGGCCTGGGTGCGGGCCCTCCGCATCACGGGACCTAGGTGTCTTTGGAAGAAGAAGGAGGGGAAAGGGGCCCAGGCGGGGACTCAGTGGCAGAAGGGAGAAGTGTTGTACATTCGGGTCCTTCTTGGGTGGGAGTCGCAGCCAGTCCTGGTCCCTTGTGAGAAGGTGGAAAGTGATAGACTGCCTCAGGTGAGGATCTGGGTTGTGGTGAGTGTGAGTGTGTGTGTGTGTGTGTGTGTGTGTGTGTGTGTGTAGTCTCCACTTGGTGTTTACGCCTGTATGTGAATAGAGGGGATTACAGTTTTCAGGGCTGAATGGGTGCCCACTGCAGGCAGGGGGCAGTCACAGAGGACATGGGGGTCATGTAGCAGTGGACGGAACAGGGATACAGAGAGCTAAAAACATTTCACTAGATTGGGGTTGGGGGCGGTTAAGCAAAATCCCCAAAAAGGAACTTGCGGGCAGAGTCTCTTATAAGGCAAATTGAATCACCTATGAGGCATGAGAGGGAAGCTAGTATTCTTTTCATAGAGGAGTAGTATTCTATTCAT
>CM052718.1:57854796-57874796 GCA_028551405.1 Uromys caudimaculatus | reverse complement strand
GAAATTACTGGGTACTTTCCAACTTTGAGTTCTGTATAGTGACCTTTTATATTCTTTTTGAAAGAGTCTCATGTAACCTAGGCTGGTCTCAACTAGAACTGTATATAATCAAGGATGACCTTGAACTTTGGATCCTCCTGTCTACTTCCCAAGTGCTAGGAATACAGGTGTGTGGCATCACACATAATTTATGTGGTGTTGGGGATAGAACTCAGGGCTTCAGGCTTGCTAGGCAAGTACCATGCCAACCCAGCTACTTTCCCCAGCTCCAAAGAATGGGTTTTGAGTACATTCCTAGAGGACAGCGGGCTGGGGTAGTAACCAGAATTTGCTCTGCTGGTCCTAACCTGCCTGGGATTCTTCCTACTTGTTGATAGACATCTGCAAAGCTCACAGTTTACAAATCTGTTTCTTGACAACTGGGATGACAAGATAGCTGTTTATAAACTAAGCTGATTAGAAATTGCTTTCTTTTATCTAAATGTACTAAAGACACGTAGGTAGTCTTTAGTAAATATTGGTTCACTTAAAAATAAAACTTGAAAAAGTTAAGATGTATTTATTGATGATACATAGTTTGACAGTTCTAGATCTCATATAAATCCTGGAACTACTGAAAGGTGAGCTCTCCTTTAGTTGTTAGGAACAATTAAACAAGCTAGGAACAAGTTTCCCCTTCTCCAGTTATAACTAAGATTTTTCTGCTGAGAAGGGCAACATTTTTACATGCAGAGAGGAGACATTTATTTGTATAGTATAAATGATACTGTAGGGTAGGCTGTGGCAACTTTGTCTCATCTTGATCCCTCTGAAAAGGAGGAGCTGCTGTTTGGAGGGCTGTTGTGTTGTTACCTACAGCATGCCGTCTCCTGTGCCTGTTGGGATGAGCTGCTTTAGTACGCTTGCTTGTCCTTGCTGTCTTCCCTCTTCCCTGTGGCCAAGTGTCTCCATGTCACTACACACATGCCCTGTGCACTTTAAACCATCTCAGTGTTAGATACACAGTGCACATGCTGTTAAGTCCTTGTTCTGCTGTAGGGAATAATGATAAAGGAAAGGTCTTGACATGGACATCACTAATACATATGTCCTCACAGTACGTTTTGACTTTTAAAAAATGTTTGTGTCTGTGTATGCATGTGCCACAGTACTTTTGTGTAGGTCATCATACAACTTGCAGTTGTGTGTGTGTGTGTGTGTGTGTGTGTGTGTGTGGTCAGTGCTCTCTGTTATGGAGTCCCTGTGTATTGGGTTCAGGTCATCAGGCTTGGTGGCAAGTACCCACTGAGCCATCTCACTGGCTCTCCTCCAGATAGGAGTCCCTGGATGTGGAAGGTGGCCTGTAATTTGATGGACCAAAAAGGAAGTCATTTTGCATCTAGACCATCTTTCAGCTTTGATTCATATGGGATTGCACTTATTGTTAGGGGTGAGTGCATTTCAAAGAAACAGTGTGCTGCTAGCCAGCCAGCCAGCCAGCCGGCCAGCCCTCCTGCCTGCCTTCTTGCCTTTGTTCCATCCTTCCTTTTGAGACAAGGTCTTACTGTGTAATAGTTCAAGCTGACGTGGAAGTCACCGTTGTCATTTAGGATAGCCTCAAACTTGCTGCATCAGTTTTCCAAGTGCTAGGGTTATAGGTGTATGTCACAACAACTGGACTACAGTGTTGTTTCTTGAAAGCATTAAAATCAGTGCAGGGTTGGGGTACATCCTTTTTCCTGTGGTTGCACTCTTTGGGTTTGTCTGCTAGCTGATCTGATCTGCCCGGGCCTAGTACCCCACCTTTTGTGGTGCTGTATAAGTTACCACATTGTTTTTGCTTTACATTTAAATCAGTGTAGTAGAATAATTTTAGCCTTTAAATTACCCTAGGTAAGAGATGTAGTAATTAAACAATCCCAGAGCTTTGGTCTCATGCTTTCTCTTTGGATTTGGGCTTTGTGCCCTTGTGCTGTTGATAGATTGTGCTGAGCTTGTTTTCCTGCCCTGGTCTCTGCCAGGGCCTCCCTCTCATATCTCTCCTTACCTACTTACACATGCCCACCACCTCACAGAGATCTGTGGCCATCACTGGAATGACAGGGACTACATGTCATTCATTTTGCTTCCCAAAGACAACCACAGTTCTAGGGATTTGAGAGGAGTCAGATCCTAAATTGAAAATAATTACTAGTTAAATAAGAGACTAGAGATAAAATATGTACCTGCCTTGCTACAGTTATAATGTTTACTTGGGTTCAGTGGACATGGACTGAGAGAGATGAGGCTGGGCATGTGTTGATTGATTTGGTGGGTAGATGGGCTCAGTTGAGAAAATAGCTTGGGTGGTTTTTATAGGCAGAGAATTTGTGCAAAGTGAATTGAGTCAAGAGGCAAAATAGCAAAGGGAACTAATGGCAGACTTGAGGTTAAGGTGGGAAAGGAGGATCCCAGAAGTTTATGAGGATAAGGCAGGAAAGATGCAGCCTCGGACTGAGGGCAGATTCAGATTTCATTCCAAGTGGTAACCAGAACTTGGTGCATATGTGTAATGAGTTACTCAGCCTTCTGTTACCTGGACAGGAAACAGTGTGGGCACAAAGCCATCTGTTGCTTGTATATATGACATTCAAAATGGTTTGTATTCTGTCCTTGATAAATTCACTATCCCCCCACCTCCACCCCCACACTCACTCAAGACTGGACTTGCTGTATTGCCCAGGCCGGCCTGAATTCTAGATTCTCCTACCTCAGTTTCCCTAGTGCTTAGATTATAGGCATGTGCCATCACACCTGGCTGAACTGTTGTCTCCACGCTTATCTGTGTGAAGGTGTCAGGAGCCCTGGAACTGGAGTTACAGACAGGTATGAGCTCCCATGTGGGTGCTGAGAATTGAACCCAGTTCTTCTGAAGAGCATCCAGTACTCTTAACTGCAGAGCCATCTCTCCAGGAACACCCCTCCCCTCCTATTTTTGAAGACAGGATTTCACTGGGATTAAAAGCATGTGCTACCATGCCCAGCAAGTTGTTTATTCTTGAACAAAGTGAAAATTTACCTAGATTTTATTTTGTTCTTTACAATATTCATTTCTATTTGCTTAATCAGTGTACTAGTTACCACTCAAAAACATGCAAAAAGTCAATTCAGACATGTACACACACAAATCATTCTAAACTCAGTACAGTAAAAATAATCTTTGTGTTATAACTCTAGATGCTAGGTAGTTCTCTAAAAATGCCCTGCTTTTAGCCAACTTTTTTGGTTGTTTTTTGAGACAGGGTCTCTGTGTAGTCCTGGCTGGCCTGGAACTCATTTTATAGACCAGACTTACTTTGAGATCCACTTGACTTTGCCTCCCTGGAACTCACTCTGTAGACCAGGCTGGCCTCGAACTCAGAAATCCGCCTGGCCTCGAACTCAGAAATCCGCCTGCCTCTGCCTCCCAAGTGCTGGGATTAAAGGCGTGCGCCACCACTGCCCTGCGAATACCTTCTTTTGATACAGTTGTTCTGACACTTGCTGATAATCTGCTTTGTCTGTAGGATGGTTTTTAAATTATTTAATCATAAAATACTTTCTAAATTACTTAATTTAGTTGTTTATTGTGTTTGTGATGTGTGCGTATGTTTGGATGCATACATATCATGGTGTGCATTTTGAAGGTACTTGCAAGAGACAGCTAGCAAAAGTTAATTCTCTCCTTCCACAGGAAGCTAGGACTCAGTACCTCCTGCCCTTCCCACTTGTCTCCTCATCTCTCTATGCAGTGGTAAGCAGAGCTGAGATGAGTGCCTAAGGCTTTGTGCTGCCTGCTCTGGCCATGGAATCGAGCCTCCGGGAGCTGGCATTAGGGTTTCTCTGGCCGTAATTCACAGTGAGGTGAAATTGCTATTGGACAACCTTGATTTTGTGCTTCACATAGAGCTATTTTAATAATGGCTTAATGCAGCCTTACTTTTCCTTTGTTGTATTATCTCCGGGGGTGGTAGTCCCCCTAACCCCACTCTCCACCTCTACCTCTCTCTTCCTTTCTTTATCTCTCTGTGGATGCCTGTTTGCTGAAGGGCATTTGTGGAGGCTAGAGGACAACTTGTGGAGTCTTATTTTCTCTCCTTCCATTTTTACATGGATTCTAGGCATCAAGGTGAGGTAGGTAGGTGTGGTGGTCAGCGCCTTTACTGCTGGGCTCTTTGCCAGACTCTGTTCTTTGTTGTGATGCTCTTTATTAGTCTGAACTTTTCAACCTTTTCTTCTGTTGCGATAGGGGCATGTCTGGTGGGCTAGGAGTGTAGCTTGGTGCAAGGGCACACGTGAGGTCCCGAGGTGTGATCTTCAGCACAGGGAAACATTTATTCCCTGCTATGAGGAATAGCTCTTTTGTAAAATAATAGCAATGTATGTTTAGACCCCATCTAAAGTCTTACTATGTTAGATATTAGAGTTTGAAATCAGTTTTACTATGTAGCTGTCTTGGTTAAGTTTCTGTTGCTATGACAAAAAGCTGACCCAAACCAGCTTGGGGACGAAAGGGTTTATTTCACCTCATAGGTTACAATCCTCAGAAGGAAAACGGCAGGAACCTGGAGGCAGGAACTAAAGATAAAAGCCATGGAGGAATG
This sequence comes from Uromys caudimaculatus, assembly GCA_028551405.1. Lineage (NCBI taxonomy): Eukaryota > Metazoa > Chordata > Mammalia > Rodentia > Muridae > Uromys > Uromys caudimaculatus. The sequence continues at coordinate 57,870,195 of CM052718.1, read as the reverse complement.
CCGCTTACAGGCTTGGTCTTCCAGGCTTGCTCATGTTGCTTTTTAGGTACAACCCAGGACCATCAACCCCATGGAGGCACTTCATCATTAATAAAGAAAATGCTCCTCCAGATTGCCCTAGCTTGTGTCAGGCTGACAAAAAGCTAACCAGTAGTGTAGCCCAGGTTGACCTTGAACTTTTGGGATTACAAATGTGCTACCATCACACCTGGCTTTAGATATTCTAATTAATGTAATTAATGTAATTAATGTAATTAGTGATGACAAGTTGTTAAAGCTTCCTTAGCTCCTTTGAAGTTTGTTTTGCCGATCAAGACAACAACTATGAATATTTGTAATAAAACGGGCACTTCTCCATTATTGCCAAAGCAATTCGTGTTCATTGTTGTGTATTGCTTCATTTTTTTCTGCCTATACTTGTGATGTTTTTGGTGTTCATTCATCCTCTCTTTATTTTAAATTAAATGTAAAACACAAGAGGGAGAAAGGAGGGAGGCTGGAAGATGTGGCTGAATCTCCACACAGAAATAAATATCAATGAGATAACAATACCGAACGAAGGTTGTGACTATAGCAGAACTAGAGACTTCAGCTTCTGGCTGAAATGGGCTCACTTTCCCACCATAGACACCTACAAATCTGGTCAAGCTAGGTGGAGAAACTGCTTCTAGACAGTTGGTAGCAGGCAGTGCAGGAGCCCAAAGGAAGACAAAGTGAGCCCTGCAGCCCCTCCAGCTCTCCTGGAAGGTGCATTGCACTGTAGTCAGTTGATCTTGCTGACATTGGGTTGGACATATCTAGTTAAAGTTGACAGGTAAAGTCCACAGAGAAACATGAGCAGCCTTTGTAGGCTCTTGATGGGAGGTTGAGCAAAGAATGAGTAGACAGCTGTACCTGAATAGTTGCCAGCACAATAGCTTCCTTTTCTGCCTTCCCTTCCTGCTTCCCCTCTGTCTTTTCTTGAATCCAGACCTGAAGGATTTAGAACAAAGCACAGCATTGTCTTTAAAAAAAAAAAAAAAAAAGGCTGGACTTGGTGTCACAAGCCTTTAATTTTAGCAGTTAGGAAGCAGAGGCAAGCTGGTGTCTGAGGTTAGTTTAGTCTACATAACAAAACTCCAGGCCAGCCAGGGCTATATAGTAAGACCCTATCTCAAACATTTTTTTTAAAAATCATAAAACGTGTGCGTGTACATGCTAGTATGTTCATGCATGTGAATGGCCATGTGTGGAAGTCAGAGAACAGCTTGTAGGAAACATCCCTCCTTCTACCATGTATGTCCTAAAGGATGAGCTTGGTCGTGAGGCTTGGTATTCTGCCCTCCACCCACTGAGCCGTCTGTTCTGACCTCCCACCATCTCAGAAGGAAGACACAGTGCAGCAGTCAGTAATGTAGCCCGCGAGTGAGACGTGATTTAATGGAAAATATCATGGTGAGCAAGTAAATGGAAAAATGTAAAACATGGACCCTAAAGCTGCAAAGTGCATGTGAAGTGTGGCGTTATCAGATGAGAAGACCGCAGACCACACAACCAACAGTCAGCCCTAGAGCAGGGGCTGTTCTTGCAGGGCGTTCCTGGACTTACTCCCAACACCAGCATAGAGCTCACACAGCCATTCATATATAACTAGTTCAAGGCATCCAAAGTCCTGTTTGTGTGTGTGTGTGTGTGTGTGTGTGTGTGCGTGCACACACACACACATTCAAACCCTTGTTTAGGGGTAAAAGGCATGAGCCACTACAAATGTTCTTAATTATAGTTTGGCGGTAGCTCAGCAGGTCTATACATGGTTCAGGAACTGATTGAAGTCTTAAGATGGGTGTATTTCACTGTGTGTATATTTCAAGAATAGGAAAGGGAAAGTAGGTAACTAGTTATAATTCAATTTATCTGTTAGCTCATTTAATCCTCAGGGTTACTCATTCAACAGTATTCAAGAGGTGCTTGAAGATATTAAGTGGGTGAAAAAAAATCCTAGCTGCACAAGCTTCATGACCCTGGAAGTCAGGTGCAATGGTGCACGCCTGTAATCCCAGGACTCCTGTGGGGGCTGGAAAGAGATGGAGATCACCCCAGAGAACACAGTGCAACAGAAACCAGAAACCCCGCCTTCCCCCAATAAAGTAGGAGAGAAGCAACTCCCAAGATTAGTTCTCTGACCTCCACACACATGCAGTGCGCTCTCTCTCTCTCTCTCTCTCTCTCTCTCTCTCTCTCTCTCACACACACACACACACACACACACACCCACCAGCATTCTTTTCTAGCACAGGAAAGAGTCCTTGAGCGAATGTGGCCTTCAGTGTCCAATGTTAGACTTGATCCCTGTTGTATGTTGTGCTCAGGTAAGCTGTGCGTATTTATTTCATAGGGTTATCGTGCGAATGGAGCATGACAGTTTGCAGGCATGTGTGCAGCACAGTACCAAACTCAAAGGCCACTTTGTCCTCTCTTCTCCTTTCCCAAAAGGGCTCCAGTTAAAAGCAAGACTTAGAGAGCTTTCTATGTCTTTCCTAGACACTGCCCCACTATGTGTAGGGTGATTTGTGACATTTCCTTTTATGCTGGTAAAAACTCAGTGGAGTATAGAGCCAGGTGTTTATAGATGAGAAAACAGGATCTTCTTTCCTGTTTCTGGGAGCCTTTTGGACATGTGTGGGCTGAGAAGGGTATTTAGAATGGTGAAACACATCTGCTGGCTCACACTGTTACAGAGTGGCTAAGCTCACGGATGTGACACTGCTGTCAGAAAGAATTAGAACAGTTGTTTTCCTTACCTGCCGTTTGGAGAGAGCGAGTAGAAAATAAACCCACAAATATACTTCACCAGATCTGCTGGTATAAATATGTAATAAAACATCCGTTTCCCCAAAACTGTGGTATTATTAAAGGTGGTTTAAACTGGTCTAGTGTACAGGCCTGTAATCCTGTCTACTGGGGACGCCAAAGCAGGAGGATTAAAAGTGTAAGGCCTGCCTGGGTTATAGGAGAGTGCAGGCCTGGGTTATAGGAGAGTGAGACCCTGTCTCAGGGGGGCTGGGAAAGGATTTGGTCATAAGAGTGCTGGGGGTCCTGAGTTTAATCTCCGCACTGGTACACAAACAAAACAGCTAAAGGCTTAAAGATGCAAGTAGAGTCTCTGATAAGCTGATGATTGTACAGTCAGGATAGTCTCCTAATTAGTATCTGGGGTAGGACAGCTCTGTTGAGTAATTTTAGGCAGAGGGAACGGGATGGAAAGACAGCCTAGGCTGAATAGCCAAGGCAGCACTGAGAGGCCAGCTGCCATTGGGGCTGCCGGTGTCTCAGTGCATCAGGCCTGCCTTTGTAGCTGAGAAGTCTTGTTCTCTTCCTGCTGGTGAGAGCAACACAGAGAAGGCAGGCTTGCTGACAGCATGTTCCTGTACTTGCAACCATCTGGGGACCAAAGGGGGACGATAGCTTGAGCCCAAAAGTTTGAGGCCAGCTTGGGCAGAATAATGAGACCCTAGATGAAGACAGAGGGGAAGAAGAGAGTGTCCAGGGTCCCAATATTCACCTCAAGTGCGTTTTCCAAGTGACCTAACTTCTCACATGGTCTCACCCCCACACCTGTTGTTGTAAGGCTGTACTATAGGACATTAAATGTTACTGCTCTGTTTTAACATTACAGCTTCTCCCTTGGTTGCCAAAGAGGTAACAAACATGACCGAGTTCTGGCTCATATCTGCTCCCGGGGAGAAAACCTGTCAGCAAACATGGGAGAAACTACATGCAGCGACCACCAAGAACAATAACCTTGCCGTTTCTTCCAAGTTCAACATTCCTGACTTAAAGGTGAGGTGACAGGTGACCTCACTGTGCAGAGGACTGTCAGTTTGTCAGAGGAGCCCGGTGAGGGCTCTCTGTATTTTGGCAGAATCGAGGTTTTCATTCCTTAAGAAGAAAAGTCACTCCTCTCTAGCTGTTGACTTAATGTAGAGTGGATCTGAGTCTCTGAATGTCACAAGGAAACCACTGAAGTCACATCTTGTTTCGAGTCTCCTCAAAACAAGCCTAGATATTGCATCACAAAGAGGGATTTTCAGAAGAGAAAAACCTTAGTATATATTTTTAAATGTCACAGTAATATGTCTGTTGTTAAGTTTATATTCTGTTTCCACAGTACCTAGGAATTATTTAATCCAGTTAATGTATTTAACATTTATTAAAGACCACTAATCCAGCAGTGATGGACACCCACAGACCCATTGAAGGGCCCTTGTAAAGCAGGACTTCTCATTGCCCATTGTTCCTGGGCTTGTTGAAGCACAGACCTGTTCATTAAGTGCCAGATTTTCATGTTCTGAACGATGCTTTCCCACTCAGAGAATTAACTCATACATACTTAAATGACTTAAATGTTCAACAAACTTTTTGTGCTATACTTTATGGAATAAGTGGAGAATAAAAGATTTGTAGACCCTTCAGATAAAGATACGTCATCTAGGGTTTTTTTGTTTATTTATTTATTTTTAATAAAAGTAAAAAGGGTGTGGATCTGGGGTCACGCAGAAGTCCAGTGTCAGAACTAAACAAACGAGCCTCTTCAATCAAAAGGATGGATGTGATGAAAGCTGAGTACTAAGCTGAGTTTCCCTTCTAGGTTGGCACGTTGGATGTCTTGGTTGGCTTGTCGGATGAACTGGCTAAACTGGATGCATTTGTAGAAGGGTAATGTATCTGCATGTGTGGGGTTGAACAGGGTGAGACACTGTTGTCAGGACCAGGTTATCTGGAGAGTCTTTCTAGATACAGCTCTGGTCCATGTGTGCTCTACGCTAGTTGAATGATTTTAGGAGATGATGATTTATCAATGTTTTATGTGTACTTGTGTGTGTGCACATGTGCACCTGTGTGTCCAAGCATGCTCATGCACATCTGTATGCAGGTGCACACGGATGTTTTGTTTGTTTGCTTTTTTCCTTGATACAAGGTCTCTCATGGGAACCCCCAGGGCTTGCAGATTCAGTTGGGCCACTGACCAGGAAGCCTTCAGGACCCTCCTGTCTGCTTCCCCAACACTGGGATTGCAGACGTGTACCACCATGCCCAGCTCAGTTTCCCCATTGTGATCAATTACTCCATTATGTATCATGCCTTCCTAATCCATCAACCGGAGAACATTTAGTTTGTTCTCTTTTTGGCTCATGTACTGTTAGTGGGCTGCGTTCCTGTTTGCTTTTCTTGGATGCGTGTGTGCCTGGGAGTGGGACCACTGGGTGCCTTGGCTCTTTAGGAAGAACTGTTCTGACAGTGGCTGTACCGGTTCATATTTGCACCATCAGGTTTTTTTTTTTTTTTTTTTTTTTTTGGTTTTTTGAGATAGGGTTTCTCTATGTAGCCCTGGCTGTCCTGGAACTCACTCTGTAGACCAGGCTGGCCTCGAACTCAGAAATCCACCTGCCTCTGCCTCCCAAGTGCTGGGATTAAAGGCATGCGCCACCACTGCCTGGCCAGATTGTATTATTTTTGTTTATTTGAGACAGGGTTTTACACTGTTGCCCAGGCTGCCTTGGAACTCACAGTGTAGCTCAGGCTGGCCCGGCACTTAGAAGCAGTCCTGCTTCAGTCTTCCCAGTGCAGGGATTACAAGTGTGATCAGTGCTGGACCAGTTTAGTTTTGCTGCATTTGTGCTAGGACCTACCATGAACTGATTTTATTGTAACCCCCCTGGTGGGTACAAAGCAGTATCTCATTGTTTGTTGTTTTTGATCGATTTGTTTTGGAGACAGGAGCTTACTTTGTAGCCCTGGCTGGCCTAGAACTCTCTCTGTTGCCTCCCAGATGCTGGGACTGAGGCCCATCATGACTGGCCATATTGTGATCTTCATTCACACTACTCCAAGTAGTGATGTATGGCTTATTCTGTTTGTTTATTTGTAAGGACTTATTTTTATTTATGTCTATATGTGTTGTCAGTGTGAGTGCAGATGCCAGTGGAGACTAGAGACGGGCTTTAGATCCCTGGAACTGGAGTTGCAGTTGGTGGGAGCCACCTGACTTGGGTGTTGGAAACCGAACTTGGGTTCTCTGGAAGTATGTTGTTTTCATGACCATCTATCTCTGGAGGCCCCCCCCCTCCCCTTTGAGACAGTTCATCATGGCCTATTGCCTCAGCCTTCTGAGTGCTGGGATTATAGCTGTATACTGCCATGCTCACTTTGAGAAGTTATTTTAACATAAGCGTGTGCAGTAAGAGAGGAAATAGTCCCAATATTGTATTGGTTTTTGAAAGCAAGAAAAGAAGGCCTGGGCCGGGCAGTGGTGGCGCACGCCTTTAATCCCAGCACTTGGGAGGCAGAGGCAGGCAGATTTCTGAGTTCAAGGCCAGCCTGATCTACAGAGTGAGTTCCAGGACAGCCAGGGCTACAGAGAAACCCTGTTCGAAAAACCAAAAAAAAAAGAAAAGAAAAGAAGGCCTGTTGTAGGCAACAGTTGTGTGTAGGGAAGAGGTGAGTGACTGGACGCCATGGTTGTGTAGGGAAGAGGTGAGTGACTGGAGGCCATACTGCATACCTGGTTTCTGTTTCTCAGTTCTCGAGGGGCTGAGGCATGAGGATTACCTGTTCAGGCCAGCCTGCACTGTACAATGAGGCACTGTGTCATAGAACCATGTTAGGGGAAAAGCCTCAGGTGAGGGGCTTGCCCACTAGAATAAAAAAGCAAGGAGGAGAAAAAAGTAATGAGTTACACTGAGGGTTGTAATTCCACATGTAGCAGAGGATGGTCTGGAAGTTGATCCTCCTGCCTCCACCTTGAAAGTGCTAGGATTACAGGCATGTGCCACTGTGACCAGTTTTCCTGACCTTCTTTCTAGACTGAGAAACACTTTACATGTAGTCTCTATGAAACCCTACAGTTGTGCAGTTGCTTTTTGCATATAACCAGACCAAGATCCACTTTATTCTTTGTTTTTTTTTTCTTTTTTTGGTTTTTTTCGAGACAGGGTTTCTCTGTGTAGCCCCGACTGTCCTGGAACTCACTCTGTAGACCAGGCTGGCCTCGAACTCAGAAATCCGCCTGCCTCTGCCTCCCAAGTGCTGGGATTAAAGGCGTGCGCTCCCACTGCCCGGCTATTCTTTATGTTTTATGTAAGGATTCATTGTATAGTATGCCCTAGTGTGACAGTCTATATAACATGGATCTTTTCTAATTTCGCAGTGTGGTGAAGAAAGTGGCTCAGTACATGGCTGACGTGCTGGAGGACAGCAAAGATAAAGTTCAGGAGAACTTGCTGGCCAGTGGAGGTGAGCTCACTGGTTATGATTCCAGTTACTAGTGTGCAATGTGAGTGCCTGGAAAAGTATCAGAAGGCCAGGACTCATAGATGGGGAGGCTGCCGCTTTAACAGGGCGGCCAGGGTAGCACTGGTGACATTACTAGTTGCATCTGTCCCTGGAGCACAGTGCCATGCTACTCTTAGGTGGAACATGTAAGGTAAGATCTCCTACACAAGCTCAGGCCTCCTGCACGAGTGCTGTTTCTTTAGCTCTGTCGGGAACTACTTTTTGACTCAAAGCTTTATTGCAGTTAGATGCCTCCTGTTGTCCACTTAATAGTACCTAGGAAGCGATTGATTTTATTACACGGTAATGCCTCTTTTCCATTAAAGTTAGAGTATTGCTTTCTTAGTACCCATAATTTATTTACATATATACATACATTTATATATGTGTGTGTGTATATATATATATGCATGTAGCTATAAGTTAATATTTGTATTGAACCTGCTTAGTGATGATGGCTTTATAAAGAAGATTTTTATATAATTTATTATTGATTTTAATTAATTAATTAGTTTTTGAGACAGTCTCAGATTTCCTGGCTGGCCTGGAACTCACTAAGTGGACTAGGTTGGACTTGAATTCTGGAGGTTCTCCTACCTTTACCTGGGATTAAAGGTGTTCACCACCACATCCAACAATATCATTTTTTAAAAGCATTCTAGTTCTCTGGGACTGGATAGATGGCACAGTGGTTAAGAGGGTGTAGTGCTCCTGCAGAGGACCTGAGTTTGATTCCTGACAGACACATTGGGTCACTCCAGCTTTGGGGACTTTTTCTGGCCTCCTCCTGCAGGCACCTGCGTTCATATTTACATACCTGCCCTTCACCTCATACACATGATTAAAAATGAAAATAAATCTTAAATTCAGTGTTCTTCTAATCTCATTCACATTTGTTTAATGAGGACTCTTCAGAAGTCATATCTTTGCCTATGTTAAGAAGCAAGGAAACTGCTAGGCATAGTGGTGCATGTCTAATCTCAGCATTCAGGAGGTAGACTCAGATGGAACTCTACGTTCAAGGCCAGCCTTATTTATAGAGTGAGTTCCAGGACAGTCAGAGGCTACTGAGAGAAACCTTGTCTTGAAAAGTTTAAAAAACCAACCAAACAAAAAAACCCCCACAAGAAAATGCTGCTGCTTGTCTTCAGTAATTAATCTATTGTCTTGTTTCAGTTGACTTGGTTACTTACATAACAAGGTTCCAGTGGGACATGGCCAAATATCCAATCAAGCAGTCTTTGAAAAATATCTCTGAAATAATTGCCAAGGTAAGACAAGACGTGAGATGGGGACAGACACACTGATTTATAGAAGATTTGGTAGAGTTTGTGTGTGTGTGTGTGTGTGTGTGTGTGTACATACATATAGAGAGAGCTATGGAATACTTTTTAGATTTTTCCTTTTTAAAAAATTTTTCAATGTTTATTTCTATTTTATGTACATTGGTGTTTTGCCTGCATATATGTCTGTGCAAGGGTGTCAGAACCTATTAAAGTGGAGTTAAAGGCAGTGTGAGCTGCCATTTGGGTGCTAGGAATTAAACCGGGGTCCTCTAGAGGAGCAGCCAGTGCTCTTAACCTTTGAGCCATCACTCCAGCCCCTATGTTTTGTCTTTTGAGACAGGTTCTCTCTAGAGTCCTGGCTGTCCTTGAACTCAGAGATTCTCCTACCTCTGCTGCCTGAGTGCTGGGATTAAAGGTGTGTGCCACCATGTTTGGCCTTGGAGCCTTTTGATCAGTAATCTTCAACCTAGTGGGCTGGGATCTGTTTACTTGATTTACAAAGTAATGTGGCAATAGCAAGTATATTAACTACATGGACTAATTAATATAGTACAAAAGACTCATAAGGAAATTTGTTAATAATGAAGTTTGGTTTTTGTTTTGTTTTTGTTGTTTGTTTTTTTGAGACAGGGTTTCTCTGTGTAGCCTTAGTTGTCCTGGAACTAGCTCTGTAGACCAGGCTGGCCTGGAACTCACAGAGATCTACCTGCCTTTGCCTCTTCAGTGGGATTAAAGGCAGTGAAGTTGGTTTTTTTTTTTTTTTTTTTGGTTTTTCGAGACAGGGTTTCTCTGTGTAGCCCTGGCTGTCCTGGAACTCACTCTGTAGACCAGGCTGGTCTTGAACTCAGAAATCCGCCTGTCTCTGCCTCCCAGGTGCTGGGATTAAAGGTGTGTGCCACCACTGCCGGCAGTTGGTTATTTTTTAAATGTCCTTTTAAAGTTGTACATTTAATGAAATCACATGTTTTTATGCCAGAAAATATTTAAATTGTATTAGTAGAGGCAAACCTAGGAATAACTTGCCCATTTTTCTTCTCTTTTGAAGGGAGTGACTCAGATTGATAATGATCTAAAGTCTCGGGCGTCTGCGTACAATAACCTGAAAGGGAATCTTCAGAATTTGGAGCGAAAGAACGCGTAAGCTCTCTCATCTTGTGGATGCTGAATGTGTGGGAGGTGTGTGCGTGCATGAATGCGTGTGTGCATGAATGCGTGTGTGTCTAGCACATGCTGTGTGCGACACTACTAGGGTTTAGAAAGTTCTAGTTTGTGCTGTTTCTATAATCAGAGTCGTTTGTAGGGAGCTGGATAGATGGCTTAGCAGTTAAGAGTGTTGGCTGCTCTTGCAGGAGACCTGAGTCGGTTCCCAGCACTCACATGGTAGCTGATAACTTCCCTGTAACTTCATTTCTAGGGGATCTGATTTCTTTTTCTCGCCTCTGCAGGCTCCTATATATATGCCATACATAAACTTACTTGAGTGTACACACATGGAAAATACTTTTTTATGATTTTTAAAGCATTTCATGGAGAAAGTTCATTAATTTTACAGAATTTGAGCAATCAGAACAAATCAGTGTGGCTGATTCATTAAACTGTTTATAAATTGACTTTCACCTAAACTCTGGTTTAGTTCCTTAATGCATTTGATATTTTACTGAAATTTGTGTAAAATTAAATTATTTTATCAGTTTATTTATTACATAGCAATCACCTGCTGCTTAAAAGATTTTTTTTATGTAATAATCTGTGCTATAATGATTATTTTTTACTTTCTTTGTTTCTAGGTTTAGACTTTTTAAAGCATTAACTTGGAATCTTATTTGGTTGATCTTACAGTGTTGTTGCAAGTATAGTTTGGGCTGTTTTGTCGTTGGTAGTTTCTTTGTGCGTGCGCGCACGTGTATTTGAGAGAATTGCACTAATCTGTGTGTGTACCTGTGGAGAACGGGAGTATCAGATTCCCTCCTGGTGTCATCCTGTCTCCACGTCTCATAGTTCTTGGGTTAGAGGTGTGCATAGCTTGTTACATGGATGCTGGTATCTGAACTCTGGTCCACCACTGAGCCACTAAGCACAGCTTTAAGTACATAGCTATCAAAGTTGTATCGTCATCCAAGGAAAAAGCTGGATGGAGGTGCTCTGTGGAAGACCAATGAAGACTGATTTGAAAGTTGATTATTGTGGGAAAAGAGAAAAAAGCAGAGGTTGTCCTTAGATGACATAATTTCATAATTACAATGAAATAGACTCTGGTATCTGATGACTTATACTGTCCCAGCCAGGATATGTAATTAAGAGAAGAACTGAGCTACAGTAATTAAAATAAGCACAGAGTTTGACATTAGTGGTAAACTTTGACACCCCTTGGGTTGCAGGGGTAGGATACATCTGGCTACCTATTGACTTAAGTGCATTTAAAAAAAATAAATTAAAAGTTTTTTATTTTCTGTGTATTATTTTGTGTATGCGGACCAAGTGCATGCCTAGGGCCCTTTGGAGGTCAGAAGAAGGTGTCAGATCCTTGCAGCTGAGCCACCGTGTGGGTGTTAGGAATTGAATCAGGGTCACTTGTTAGTGCTTTTAGCCACTGATCCAGCTCTTCTGTTGACTTCTTATGGAGCAAAAATGTTTCCTAAGACTGATCCCTCTGAGGTGCGTTTATAACGAGGTTAGCCTGTCCTTCTTTCTTGTGTTACAGAAGCATGTGCACATGTATCCACCAGTGATTTTGTTCTTATTCTTCAGGGGGAGTTTGCTAACTCGAAGCCTGGCGGAAATTGTGAAGAAAGATGACTTTGTTCTTGATTCGGAGTATCTTGTCACATTACTGGTGGTAGTTCCCAAGTATGTCTGTTACAGGAGTCCATAGTGGCACTCACCTTTAATGCCAGCACTGGGGAGGCAGAGGCAGATGGATGTCTGTGAGTTCAAGGCCAGCCTAATCTACAGAGTGAGTGCCAGGATAGCCAGGGCTACACAGAGAAACCCTGTCTCAAGAAAGAACAACAACAAGAAAAACCCAAAATAAGAATGTGGGTTTTTTTCCCTGTAAAGGGCTGGATAGTCTCTGCTGTCTTTCATACAGGACTGGACAATCTTTTTGGCTTTGCCGCTCTCAAAGCTGCTCACTCTACCACGCTAATTGGTTGTTAGAGCTGAAGCAGCCACAGAATCTGTAAACAGATTAAATAAAATAAAAACGTTCTCTTTACTAACACAAATGCACATAGTTTGCTGACCTTTGAATTTAATAACCCCTTGAGATCTCCCTTTGACTAGGTCTTCTGTATATTTGCTCAGGTGTAGTTTTGGAGTCTGCAAAAAGTAGAACTGAGTGAGCTGCACAGTGTGGCACACGCCTTTAATCCCGGCACTGGACAGGCAGAGGCAGACAGATCTCTGCGAGCTGAGACCAGCCTAGGCTGCACAAGAGATTTCAGGGCAGCCAGATACATAGTAAGACCCTGTCTCAAAACAAGGGCAAAAAATCCTGTGTGTGAGAGACTTAGTGGCCTCAGGTCCTACACTGCTGACATCTCTGGGGGTCTAAGCTGACATAGGCTGCATTGCTTTTTAAGAATACCACTGCATGGAGCGTGCCTCTTTTGTTCTGTATTTTATCTGGTTAAGGAATTGGGAGAAAAAGAAAACACTGGTTCCTGGAGGGGGTGGAGTGGAGTGTTAGGGACTCAGTTTCCCCAGTGTTACCTGATTGGAGCATTTCTTTGTTGAGAGTGTAGGCTTTTAGATTTCTCTGTTTTTTAGGGCTGTCCTTGAACTTGTATTGTGGTCTGCCTGGCTTGGGACTTTTCCTGCTCCTACCTTCACTTCCCAAGCACTGGGGTCACTGGCATGCATCCGTCACTGCCCAGGGTGCTAGGCTTTGCTTCCTGATTTCCTCGCACAGCTGTTCCCTGGAACATTGGAACATGATATTTATTTAAAAATCCTGTTTATCTTTGCTTTTATATTTTACAAGAAAATAACCTTTGCCCATATTTTTCTTACTTAGCATTATTTAAAAATTGTGTTGAGAAATTTTCAGCTTTTTGTACCTTAAAATGTAAACAAGGCCCCCTATAGATCACGTTACATAATAAATTACCTGTGTCTACCAACACACAGTTGTCTCTCCACACCCCGAAGCCAGTGGCTTTTCCAGAAAGCTGTTGCACAATGTTCTGAGGCAGCATTGCCATTGCGTCCTGGCCGCTTCCTGCGGTCTGCCCTGCTTTCTGTAAGTAGGGTTTTAGTCAGCCTTTTGTCATGCCACCAAATGTAGTAATTTCCCATGGCCTCTTCTGTTTTTTAAATGAGGTATAAATTATGTTTTCCAGCCATGCAGTTTAAAAATAATGTAGAATCTGTACTGTGTGTTGCTGCCTTAACATACCAGGCTGTGCCTCTGTTGCAACGGTCACTGGCTGTGAGGGAGACGTTCCAGACTTCTTGCTTCATTCCGTGTTTGTGGGGCACAGGAGACTGGATGTTTTGCTACACACACGATGTCCTTTATTGGAGCCACATTTCCCATATGTCCCATGTTTTCTCTTCCTGGACATGGCAGACGTGGGACTTGTCTTCCCTTTCTAATGTTTACTGTTCCTTTTCTGCAGGTTGAACCACAATGACTGGATTAAGCAGTATGAAACACTTGCAGAAATGGTGGTACCCAGGTCGAGCAAGTAAGTAGCCATTTTGCAACGGTGCTTTGTTTCCTAGGAGTCTTCAAACAGCCTGTGGGATTAGGAACTCTTTTTACCTCATAAATTGCCAACTGTAGTTATCATTTCAGACTTAGAAGGGACTGGCGTAGCTGGTTTGACCCTCATTTTCATAGATGGAGAGGTGAGGACAGTGAGATGAGGCTGTTTGCCTAGAGCCACACTTACCAGGAAGATGATGCCAGAGCCAGGGCCAGGGCCAGGGCCAGGGCCAGGGCCAGCCCCGAGGCTTCTGCTGCGCCTTGCTGCCTCCTTGAAGCTTCCATCCACTGTCTGTGCCTCCTCTAGGAACTAAGTCTTCATTTACCTAGCAAAGGAGTCACATCAGGCCGCTCCTGGAACGTCGTGTGAACCTTCAGAGGCCAGATCTGTATAGTCTTTAAAAAGACCAACAGAATGCTTGCCCCCTCCCCCTTTTTTTGATACTTTATTTACATTTCAAATGTTTCCCCCTTTTCTGATCTCCCCTTTGGAGCCCCCCCATCTCCTCCCCCTCCCCCTGCCTCTATGAGGGTATTCCCCCACCCACCCACACTCCCACTCTCATCTTCCCTCCTTGACATTCCCCTACACTGGGGTCTCTAACACCCTCAGGCCCAAGGGCCTCTCCTCCCCCTGATGGCTAACAAGACCCTCCTCTGCCACATATGTGGCCAGCACCATGGGTCCCTCCATGTGTATTCTTTGGTTGGTGATCCAGTCTCTGGGAGCATCGGGAGGTCAGGTCAGTTGACACTGTTGCTCCCTCCATGGGGCTGGAAACTCCCTCAGCTCCTTCAGTCCCTTCTCCAACTCCTCCATCTGGGACCTCATGCACAGCCCAAGGGTTACTGTTAAGTGAAACTTGGGTATTCTGAACTTTTTGGCTAATAACCACTTCTCAGTGAGTACATACCATGTTCGTTCTTTTGTGACTGAGTTACCTCACTCAGGATGATATTTTCAAGTTCGATCTATTTGGCTGCGAATTTCATGAAGTCATTGTTTTTGTTTTGTTTTGGTTTGTTTTTGTTTTTGGTTTTTTTTTTTTTTTGAGGCAGGGTTTCTCTGTGTAGCCCTGGCTGTCCTGGAACTCACTCTGTAGACCAGGCTGGCCTTGAACTCAGAAATTCACCTGCCTCTGCCTCCTAAGTGCTGGGATTAAAGGCGTGCACCACTGCTGCCCGGCAGAAATCATTGTTTTTAATAGCTGAGTAGTAGTCCATTGTGTAAATGTACCACATTTTCTGTATCCATTCCTCTGTTGAGGGACATCTGGGTTGTTTCCAGCTTCTGACTATTATAAATATGGCTGCTATGAACATAGTGGAGCATGCGTCTTTATTACATGTTGGAGCATCTTCTGGGTATATGCCCAGGAGAGGTATAGCTGGGTCCTCAGGTAGTATTATGTCCATTTTTCTGAGGGTCCGCCAAACTGATTTCCAGAGTGGTTATACCAGCTTGCAATCCCACCAGCAATGGAGGATTGTTCCTCTTTCTCCACATCCTCGCCAGCATCTGCTGTCACCTGAGTTTTTGATCTTAGCCATTCTGACTGGTGTGAGGTGGAATCTCAGGGTTGTTTTGATTTGCATTTCCCTGATGACTAAGGATGTTGAACATTTCTTTAGGTACTTCTCAGCCCTACGAGTTTCCTCAGTTGAGAATTCTCTGTTTAGCCCTGTTCCCAAATCAGGGACTAGACAAGGCTGCCCTCTCTCTCCCTATCTATTCAATATAGTAATTGAAGTTCTAGCTAGCGCAATTAGACAACAAAAGAAGGTCAAAGGGGTACAAATTGGAAATATCACTATTTGCAGATGATATACTTAAGTGACCCGAAAAACTCCACCAGAGTTTTCAGCAAAGTGGCCGGTTACAAAATTAACTCAAGCAAATCAGTAGCCTTCCTATACTCAAAGGATAAACAGGCTGAGAAAGAAATTAGGGAAATGACACCCTTCACAATTGTCACAAACAATATAAAGTATCTTGGTGTGACTCTAACCAAGCAAGTGAAAGATCTGTATGACAAGAACTTCAAGTCTCTGAAGAAAGAAATCGAAGAAGACCTCAGAAGGTGGAAAAATCTG
>CM052718.1:57832912-57854296 GCA_028551405.1 Uromys caudimaculatus | reverse complement strand
CAGAGGATGACCTCGATGGCCATCAGGGAGAGAGGAGAGGCCCTTGGGCCTGAGGATATTAGAGGCCCCAGTAAAGGGGAATGTCAAGGTGGGAATATGGGGATGGGTGGGTGGGTGGGTGGGAGATGGAATTCCCTTATAGAGGCGGGGAGGGGGAGGGGATAGGGGGTTTCCAAAGAGGAGACCCAGAAAAGGGGAAACATTGGAAATGTAAGTAAAGTATCAAAAATTAAAAAAAAAAAAAGGAAGTACTGCATTATAAATAAATATACGGGCTGGAGAGACGGCTCAGTGGTTACGAGAGGACCTGAGTTCTGTTACTGGCACCCACCTTGCATAGCTCACAACTGTCTAAACCCCAGCTCCATGGCATCCAACAGTCTCCTCAGGCACATGCAAGTGCATGTGTATGTGTGATAAAAGTAATTAAAACAAAACAGACCCCTGAACATAAACAGAAAAACCACAAAAGCAAATGACACAAGGTGCCTTGAGAACGGCGAGTGCTTGCTACCTGAGTGTAGAGATGCTTTGTGGTTGTGCACCTGTGCGAGCCAGCTTACACACATGACAGTGGAGATTTTGTGTGTATCACTTGTACTTCAGAAGGTGTTTTTCTTTTACAAAACCACAAATTAAACATTAGAAAATGCCCATACATGAACAGTAGAGAGTCCTGTGCCTCAGTCACATCCCCTGCCTGGGATCCTAGCTGTTGGAAACGCTGTGCTCAGCTTTGCATACCTTGTACATGAGAGTCTCTTCATAAAGAGAATCCAGATTCATACTGTCCGAGTCCTACGGTTCTCCCTTCCCAACAGCGGCCTGTGCTGCTCAAGGCATCACAGATTCTGTGACGGTTAGGGTTGTGTCTGGAAAGGTCTTACAGTGATGACCATGGAGCTGTGGCTGGAAGTTGTGTACTCGCTGGCACCATAGAGCCAGACACACAGAAGTGTGTTCATTCAGAGCTGGGAGCTTGTGATTGGGGGTGTGGTGGGTGGGAAGACAGGAATGAGTACCTGGGGCAGGAGTTGATAGCAGCCAGACCATGGTGGGCTGGCTGGATTGGACTGGAAAGAGGAAGAATAGTCCATGACACAAGAAGGGACGGTTTGACCAACCAGACTGGTGCTAGAAAGGTCCAGAGTGTGGCTTCCCTTAGTGAGCAGATCATTTGTTTACGTGTAGTAGTGTGTGTGAAGGCCTGCGAGCCAGAGACCATCAGGAGTGTCCATTGTCTCTCCTGTTGGAGGTGGGGCAGCTGAAGTGAGTCTCCTTCCCATCCTCCTGTTTCTGAGTGCCACAGGCAGTATAGAGCTTAAAGTGACTTTTTCCCCCTTTAGTGTTCTTTCAGAGGACCAAGACAGTTATCTTTGTAACGTCACCTTGTTTAGAAAAGCAGTTGATGATTTCAGACACAAAGCCAGAGAAAACAAGTAAGTCTTTCTGTTTGTCTGTCTCATGTATATACAGAACTGTGTATGTATAATTTAAATGTGCTGACTTGGCTCTGTATGGTGTAGACAAATTTGTTTTTCCTCCACATTTAGGTTCATTGTTCGTGACTTCCAGTATAACGAGGAAGAGATGAAGGCAGATAAAGAAGAAATGAACAGGCTGTCTACTGACAAGAAGAAGCAGTTTGTGCGTGTTCTTCCTTAGTCTTGTCAGTGTGTAGCAGAAGGTGAAACAGTACTGCCTTCTTTGACTAGGGTTTGAGTTACTTTACTGTCCCACTACATTTTTGAGACAGGGTTTCATCCCATGGTCCAGGGCTGTCTGGAGCTTGGGGATTCTCCTGCCTCCGCTTTAGAGTGTAGGGATTATAGTCAGTCAGCAAGTGCCAGATCCCTCCATCAGCACTCCCACAGCGCTGGGGTTACATGCCTGTGTGTTCATGCTTGCCCGCCCCCTTTACTTGGGCTCGGGTCTGACCTCAGGCCCCATCCCTGAGCCGTAGCCTCCTTCTCTAGTCTCTTCATTGGTTTTTTTAGAGTTTATATTGTTTTTGAGTCTTAGGAAAATGGAAAAATACATTCTGGGGATACTGAAAGGAGAGGAAAATACAAAAATGCAGTTTATAATTTGGTGCTAGAAAAATGTAAGTGTTGTGGCAGAAGCTGTAGTTCAGTAGAGTGCTTACTTAGTGTGCACAAAGCACAGTGCCACAGCAACAAAAACTGGTTGTGGTGGAGTACTGGCTGGTTGTGTGTCAACTTGACACAAGCTGGAGTTATCACAGAGAAAGGAGCTTCAGTTGAGAAAATGCCTCCATGAGATCCAGCTGTAAGGCATTTTCTCAATTAGTGATCAAGGGGGGAGGGCCCCTTGTGGGTGGTGCCATCCCTGGGCTGGTAGTCTTGGGCTCTGTAAGAAAGCCAGCTGAGCAAGCCAGGAGAAGCAAGCCAGTAAGCAGCATTCCTCCATGGCCTCTGCATCAGCTTCTGCTTCCTGACCTGCTTGAGTTCCAGTCCTGACTTCCTTTAGTGATGAACAGCAGCATGGAAGTGTAAGCTGAATAAACTCTTTCCTTCCCAACTTGCTGCTTGGTCATGATGTTTGTGCAGGAATAGAAACCCTGACTAAGACAGGTGGTGAACTCTGTAATCCCATCATTGGGGAAAGAGGCAGGAGGGTCAGGAAGTTCTAGGTCATCCTTGGTTACATGAGAACTTGTCTCAAAAGTAATTAAGATGTATAGTTGTATATGTATGTATTGATTCTCAGCAGCCTAGGGTTGTGTGAAGGAGGTGCCCGTGGAAGCTCACCCCACATCCAGCTCAGGCTTTCCTCAGACACCAGGGAGCAGTCTTGACACTACATAGCCACACAGCCATTGATTACCCCACTGACCTGCTCTGCTTCCTAGCAGGCAAATGTCAAATGCTGTTAGCCACAGCAGCTCAAGGAGCAAGCATTTTGGTCAGAGCTTATTGTATCTTCTTTGCCTAAAAATAGTTAGTTGCTTGGTACGTTCAAATGATCCTGAGTTAGGTGTTGAGTCAGTGATGTCTTTGAGGGTGGACAGGAAGAGGTGTTGTTTGACATCTTTGAATCAGTTTTTAAATTGTACTGAGCACTTAAGTTCAACAAGAACTTGCATTGACATAGAATCAGGGAACTATAAATCCTGAGCAGGCGTCAGAGACTCCGGGTGGGCATGGCTGTGCTCCTGAGAAGTAGGTTGGGGTCTCTGTAAGTGTGTTAAGAATGTTGAGTATCATGAGTGTGTTCAAATGTTTGTGCTACAGCTTTTAAATCCACTTTGAATTGCTTTCATGAAGGCATGTGCCTTTTGCTGTTGGTGAACCTGGCTCACTCTAGAGTCTGCTGAGGCTACTGAGCAGTTGCTTACCCTTTCATTTAAAAGTGTGGTAAGGAGTTCAAGGCCAGCCTGGTCTACAGAGTGAGTCCCAGGACAGCCAGGGCTACCCTGTCTTGAAAAACCAAAAAAAAAAAAAAAAAAAAAGTGTGGTAAGATAATTAGTATCCAGTATAATATCTGAAACTTTCATAATGTGGCTAATCACTTAAAAAAAACGTTTGACTTGTATAACTGCTATTTGCAAACCAAATTTGTGATAATTTTGTGTTTCTCTTTTTAAAGGGGCCACTTGTGCGGTGGCTTAAAGTGAATTTCAGTGAGGCGTTCATTGCGTGGATTCATATCAAAGCATTACGGGTTTTTGTGGAGTCTGTTTTAAGGTAAGAAAGTTAATTGAGAAGGTTGGGATTGCAGAGTTTGGTGTGCCTCTTTCCTGACATTTCAGCCTTAGGAAGGTGATTTGGAGCAGCCAAAGAGCCAGTTGTGAGGGAGCGGTGTCGGCCGCACAGCTTGTCAAGTGCATATTTATCTTGTTCTTTAACACCAGGTTCAGGAAAAGAGACCCACACTGCTCTTGTTTAGTCATGTACTGTTTAAGGCGGGTCGGTCTGAGCAGTTAGCGGTTTCACTGTGGGCACACAGAGTGTACTGTGTAGTATGTCCAGTTGGTGTTGCTCACCATGGCCACTTGTTTTGTTTAACATAATCTCTCCAGACTGACCTGGAGCTCAGTTTTAACGTAGGATGGCTCAAACTTCCTGCCTCAGCCTCCTCAGCAGGTATGTGCTGTCATGTGTGCTCTGCATGGCCCTTTGATGCTGACCAGTGTGTGGGTGATCCCCCAGAGGTGTAGGTTCGTGTACTCCAGCTCCCTCATAAGCCCCAGGACTGCACAGCGATGAAGGGCTCTAGGAGAGAAACGTTGAGCTACATTATAATGGGGGGGGAGCACCACCATTTTTAAAAATTATTTATTATTGTGTATGAGTGTTTGCCTGTGTGATGTCTGTACCACAGTGCCTGTGAAGTCCAGAAGAGCCATCAGATCCTCTGGAACTGGAGTTACAGATAGTTAGTAGCTGCCATGTGGGTGTGGGAATTGAACCCAGGTTTTCTTGAAGAGCAGCCTGTGCTCTTAACCCCTGAGACATCTCTCTAGTTTCATGGAACCACCATTAGTTTTGTGGGTTTTCGTCCACTAAATATATCAGTATGTGGCACATGATTTGTAGTTAAATGCAAAAGGAATTTTAAGATATTAGCCATATTGTATATGGTGATGCATACCTTTAATCCCAGCAGGTAGAAAGTAGAGGCAGGCAGATCTCTGGGTTCAAGACCAGCCTCATTTACACAGTCCATGAACCCTGTCTTTAAAAGAAAATGCCAATGTTTGTTTAAAATGAAGATTTTTTTCACATATTTTGCATGTAGTTTGATATACAGTATAGATTTGTCTCATGGCCCTCTACACATGCTATAATCGTTTAGAGACTTGTCTGCAGCCATGCTTCTCAGTTTTAAGTTTCTTAAAATGCTTACAGTGGGCATGGAAAGTCTCAGCTTTTAATTACAAACAGATCTTCTAGCCGTATATTATCTTTACACACTGGGCATATTCATAGATTATTGTGAAATTGAATATTAATTAATTCCTAGTGATTGGCTTGTCTGTTTTTCCTCCTCTACAGTCCAGATTGGCCTTAAACTTGTACAACCCCCTCGCCTTAGCCTCCCCAGGGTTGGGGTCACATCCCATGAAGTGGCTCGGCTTTTACTGAGAGGGTACTAATGGGCTCGGAGATTTGTGTTTACTTGCTAGTGTAAGCTTCTGTGGCTGGTGGCAGACTTGAAAAGGGAGTAAATGACATGAGACACGCTGTGTCCATGGAGTAAGTAACATGAAACACGTTGTGTCCATGAAGAGAGAAGCCGGAGGCTGTTTGCTCTAAAAAGAAAATGTCTTTATGTGCTTGTGCTGTACACTGTTTCTGTTGCTTTTTAAGGTATGGCTTGCCGGTGAACTTCCAAGCAATGCTCCTTCAGCCTAATAAGAAATCAGTGAAGAAGCTAAGGGAAGTGCTACACGAGTTGTACAAACATCTAGACAGCAGTGCGGCTGCTATCATCGATGTAAGTGCACCTTAGCTCAGGGCAGCAGTGCGGCTGCTGTCACCGATGTGAGTGCACCTTAGCTCAGGGCAGCAGTGCAGCTGCTATCATCGATGTGAGTGCACCTTAGCTCAGGGCAGCAGTGCAGCTGCTGTCACCGATGTGAGTGCCCCTTAGCTCAGGGCAGCAGTGCGGCTGCTGTCACCGATGTGAGTGCCCCTTAGCTCAGGGCAGCAGTGCGGCTGCTGTCACCGATGTGAGTGCACCTTAGCTCAGGGCAGCAGTGCAGCTGCTGTCACCGATGTGAGTGCCCCTTAGCTCAGGGCAGTAGGGCTCAGGAGATAGAGAAAATACTGCACGAGGATTCCCAGAAAGCACAGCAGATATGCACAGGACACCAGGCCATTTGTAACCCCCGGGCATCCCCCTCTCTATGGCTGTGTAGTAACTGCTGCTATTCTTGGTATTTCTAGGAGCTCATCATTGGTTTGTGATGTATCAGATGTTTATAGTTGCAAAAGGTCAGAAACAGCCAATGTTCTAATTGTTCTTAAAACTGCAGATTGCAGAAAGGAAGAAAGTACGAAATTATTTTAGTTTTTTTCGGTAGAAGTAATAGTAGATTAGCAATTTATGTTTTTATTTATTTTGGAAGGGCATGCATGCGTGCGTGTGTGTGCATTCGTGTGTGTGTGTGTGTGTGTGTGTGTGTGTTGTGTGTGTGTGTGTGTGTGCACGCACCCACGCACATGCAAGTGTGTGAATGCCTGCCTGCCTGTCTGTCTGTCTATGTATTTTTTCCTCCCACCTTGTGGGGGCAAGAGTTCAAACCTCTGGTCATCAGGAGGCTTAACAGCAAGTACCTTTACCCTTCTGATCTCTGGCTCAGGTGAACATTTTGAGGGGAATTGTCATTTCTCTAAAACTGTTATAAAATGGTACTTATGGGTGTCTTGCCTGCATGTATGTTTGTACAGCAGTAAGTGCTTAACACTCAAGGGCCCAGAAGAGGGAGGCAGATTCCCTAGAGCCGGAGTTGCAGACAGTTGTGAACTGGCCCCAGGTCCTTTGGAGGAAGAGGCGGTGCTGCTCATGATGAGGAGTCATTGCCACGGCTTCTAAAATAGCTTTTATAAACGGAGACAACAAACTGTGTGTGTGTGGTTGTCGTTTCTCTGTATTAGTGGGCTTTTATTTTACAATTTACATTTCACAGAGCTTGCTGGTTTTCTCTCTAGTTTAAGATCTCATGTATCAGAAAAATAAAAAATTAGTTTTCTTGATAAGAGAAAATGTAGGAAATGACTTGCTATCTTAAGATCTTGGAGAAGCTAAGAATCCTAAGTCTTTGGTACAAACTTTGCTGCCAGTAAATTCTTACAAGGTGCAAATAGACCTGGAATCTTTCAAATTACACTTAGTTTATGTAGATACTACATTTTAAAAGCCTTGTGTTCTAAACCCAAGATTTAAAAGGTTACCTTATACAGTTCTATACAGTAAACTGGGAAAGTCATGGTTCAGTCAGAGAGGCTCCGGGCCAGAGCTTTGTCTGGCCTTCCTGCTCACTGTGTTTCTCAGTGACTCAGCAGGCTTAGACTCTTCAGTACTTACAACTAAGTGAATACGTAGATTATATTAGTTTAAATGCATGACTTCAGCCCAGATTAGGTATCTATAAAAGGTCTTGTAAGTAGCTAACTGGTGTTTGTGGTTTTTCCATAGGCTCCTATGGATATTCCTGGCTTAAACCTGAGTCAGCAAGAGTACTACCCCTATGTGTATTACAAGATTGATTGCAACTTGCTGGAATTCAAGTAAAAATGAGCTCCTCCCAGTCAGTCCTGTCCTTGTGTTGGTGTGTGCTCACAGAGTTAACTCTTAGAACTCTCATGCCCTCTGCTTGCTCCTTACCCTTCCCTAGGTGGATTTCTCAAGTGGTCCATATCTCAACATTTGCTTTTTAAAGAAAAAATATATATATATTGTTTCTTTTTATTGATCAGGTCTGTAAATGTGTACTGAAAAAAATCAGAGTTTATTTATAAATAGAATAGTTTATTTAAAGAGGTGTTTTCCTCCTTGATATCATGGTATGCATAATTCTGTGTATTGCTGTTGTGCACAGCCTTGTTTACAGGGAATGGTGTAAGCATACCGTCATTCGCTGTATCAGTAGACATAACTGCTCAGTACTTTCTAAGTTGTGATGTAGTGCAATGTGACCATGTTCAGGCGTGTGCTTCCAGAATGTTCCAACACTGTCTTGTCAGCACTGTTGACACCCACAGGACAGAATAAAAGACCCTGTGCACGCTGTGCTGTGTGTGTGACTTGAGAGGGCTCCAGGGAGCTGCAGTCTGGCTGGGCTGCTTTCAGGAGTTCACTGCGCTGAGCTGTGAGCATTTGTGTCTGACTTGCATATGATTTAATTGTGCCAAATTTGGGTCAGAGCACAAATCAGAAGGTTATTTTTCCAACACATGGTGATATTTATATTTGGACACTGGACGCTTAGCTCTCTTAAATAAGAAGTGGGGCCAGTTTTGAATAAAGTGTAGCAAAACTATGCAGTGCTAGTCATTTATTTTGTCTAAGTCTTTATGTTTGTTTTCTAATGTCAATAATCATAAAGGCCTCACTTTGACTTTGTCATTCTGCCACGGTCTGAAAATAGGCATTACTGGCCTATCAAATCCCTGAAGTGAAGAACTTGACGTAAAATTTAGAAAGGACTCAGTGGAGTTGAGGTAACGCTGTACTTGTACTCACAGCTTTGTGAGTGAGAACTAGTCTGCACTGTCCTATCCTTCAGAAAATCAGCCTTCAACAGCTTTGCTATTTGGGATTTTGCGTTTTGTTTCATAAGCAATTATCTACTTCAAACATACAAATGTCTGCAAAGTAGAACACGTGAGAGATACCCGGGTCATGCTGATTTCTACCTCAGGAAGTTTGGGGCCCTTTCCCATGTCCAACATCTATGCCCCAACTTCGTTCCCCCCTCCCTGCTCCCTCCCCTCCCTCAGCTTAGAGCTCGCTCGAAGAGAACAAGGATTATACAGCAGGCCCATATTGCTGAGGCTCTTCTCCTTCCTGACCATGCTGGGCTACCAAGTGTCGGTCACAGAGGGCAGTGACGGGTGTCCGGGGTGTTTGAGGTGCTGCAGTTTTACCACAGCCTTGCATAGGTCTCTGTGCTTCAGATGTACCCAGTAAGAGACTCTACAACTGCATATATTCAATTTTGACACATGCTGCCAAATTATTGGTCAGAATTCTAAATTCCAGATATGTTAGAAATACAGAGTGTGATTGCTGTTGACATAGAGTCTCATTACGTAGCTCTGGTTGGCCTGGAACTCACCGTGTAGATCAGGCTAGCCTTGAACAGAGCTGCCTGCCTCTGCCTCAAGGGCTGGGATTAAAGGCAAGGAAACCACACATGCAGGGATGCAGCTGTATTTTCTGTTTTCCTGTAGACAGGAGGAAGCTGAAAATCTTCCACTGCAGTGTCAGAAATGCCTGGTAGGTTTTTTCTTTCTTTTGCAAGTGTTCTTTGAACCTTAGTACCCGAGGGATGTGGGTAATCCCCACCGGGAGGACGTGTGTTTGACAGTAGGTTGTGTTTGGGCTATAATTCTGATAGGAGTGGGTAAGGACCATGCTGCCGTGTGGACTGTTAGTGTGCGTTTGAAGCTCTGGCACTTTACTGTCCCTTCCATACTGGACAGTGCTGCAGAGGACTGAGGTGTGGTTCTGAAGCCAGCCCAGACCGTGCTGCTGCGCTGAGTCCCAGGCCCATTCCCATGGAGATGGTAAAAGGCTATTGATGAGTAACTGGGACCCGTGTGCACAGGCTGGGAGCTGCTTCGCGGTGACTAATATGGGAACTTCGGGATACACACTGTTGGGGAGTCTAAAGGCTAGAAATGCTGTGAGGGGTCGGCTCTAGTTTGTGTCGGGAGCACAGTCTTAAGGCAACTTCAGTGTCAGGTCAGTCCATGACAAAGTTTTGATATTGTTGCTGACAGCCACCATTGTGGGCCCTGTTCACTTGCCATCCAGGGGGTCTCCTGGGGCTCCTCCTGTATAAGCCTAGGCAATTGTAAGATGTCTTGAACATTTAGAGACCATTCTTACCTGTTGCCTTAGCCTTTGTCTGTGGTGATAGGAGGACTGGTCACAGTGTTTCACAGTGTAGGGACTCAGGATCAGAGGAGTTAAAAGCTACAAATACATATGTGTGCGTATGTATGTGTGGTGCTGGGCGTAGAACCCAGGCTGACATGAGCTAGGCAACAGTCATTCCACTACTGGACTACATTCCCCAGCCCTGACAACTTGGGCTCATAAACTTTGAGTCAGAGACATATTTGAATCTAATATTTCTGACTGCTGGGATCTTCCCATCATACATCTGTGCTCCAAGGTGCCACGTGAGTGGTCATAGCACGCCCCTTACTCTTTGCTTACTCGTTGTGATAGAAATGAGCTTGGAGAGTGGATGCCCAGGTACTTAACCATGTTGGTGTTTGGCAGGAGCCCAGAGCGGTCTCAGATGGTGAGTCGTGTTATAGTGACCTGCAGTACACTGCCCAGGAGATTGTTTGTCTCTGCACTTCTGCCAAAGTGTGAGCATCTCTGCTCTTATTTCTGAATTTTACTCCCCAGTATTGGAAATGAAACAGGAATTGATGTTGTCAGAGTTTTCTCTCTTGCTGGCTTCCTTTCCATCTTAAGAAAATGTGCACAAAGCTAAACACCACATGCACAGATCCTAAAAGGTGAAAACCTTTGCTGCCTTCAGAAAAGTAGATGGTCATGGTTGTATTAGGATTAGTAAAGGAAGAAATTACTTCTCAGTTTCTTGGTTAAAATCAAGTGTAGTATGTCAGTGAAAGATAGTTTGTTTGAAAAGTCTGTAACAGTATTGTATTTTAGAGAAAACATGGAAAACGTTACAGTTTAGAGACTAGCACTCAGTTAAAAAGTGCTTACTGCCAGCCAGGTGTGATAATGCATGCTTGATCCTGTCACTGGGGAAGCAGGTGGATCTCTGTGACCAGGCCAGCCTGGTCTACATAGTGAATTCTAGAACACCCAGGGCTATGTAGAGAGAAGACACTGTTTTGTTTTTGTTTTGTTTTTAAAAACCTCCAAAACAAAAAAAAAACAAAAAAAACCCAAACAAACCAAAACATTAGTAATTTTTTTTAAATTTATCATGTTAATACAAACTTATTCATAGTCTGCATTTTTTGATACTTCTGAGTGTGGAGACTGGAGAGATGGCTCAGCAGTTAGTGCTCTTGCAGAGGACCTGGGTTTGATTCCAAGCACTCACAGGCTCACGGGAACCTGTAACTCCAGCTCCAGGTGAGCCAGGATTCTCTGGCTCTGTGGACACTGCACACTGTGCACATGGTACACACACAGGCAAACACTCATACACATAAATAAGTCTTTTAAAACTCTGAATGTAATTTTGGTTTCTCAGTAAGAAAGAAGGTATCACATTGGAAGCATCTCATTGTCCAGAAGATCTGCCTTCATAGTGTGGATACAAGGCCCATTATCTGAGAGGGAATTAGAGTGACGCCACAGTGTTACTTAGTCAGAGAAGCCTTTTGCTGTTGGCTAGCTCTGCAGAAGGGACAATGGTTGGCATGAAGACTTTAAAACTGGGTGTGGTGGCTCATACCATTGATCCCACCGAGGCAGAGGCAGGTAGATCTCTGAGTTCGAGGCCAGCTGGTCTACAAAGTGACTTCTAGGACAGCCAAGGCTGTTAGAAAAACCTTGTCTGGAGAAAAACAGAAATCGAGAAAATTAGGCTTTTTAAGCAGGAGGCAGTGACACAGCGGAGATTTCCTGCCAGTTATATGAGACTGAAATCGGTTGTCCTGGCATGAACACCCAGGAGATTCATGCTCGTGGTCAGCCGTAGGACTCAGGCTGCCTTTGAAGAAACTTCCTCCAAAGTGTATTGGGAATGCCGACTCATGATTAGAAGGCTCTTCAAATAGTGACTGTTACATATGTTTTATAGATCATTATGGCCAAACCAGCTATTCTGACTGGTCACCCCAGGAGGCCGCCTCAGGCGGAACTGTTTACAGAGAGTGTTATAGGCAAGGTGTTGGTGTCCAACTGACTGTAAAACCTGCCCATAGCCATCAAGGTCACCTGCTTGCCCTGATCCATACATTATGAACTGTACAAACAAGGCTTGTTAAGAATGAAACAGCTTGTATCAGGAAGCCATAGAAGGTAAGAAAAAGTGGAGGAAGGAATCACTGCCAGTTGCCAGGATTCTTACAGCACTGCTTTGAAATCGGAGGTTGCTGTGGGATCAGGAAGACAGCAAATACGGAGAATATCACATCCAAAGATGGGGGTTTTTATTTTGCTGAGAGACCTCAGCAGGTCCACCTTTCTTTCAAGGAGGACTTATTTTGCTCAAATAGTTCCTTTTCTTTGACACAGATCACTGTGTCTCATAGTTATCCATTTTATATTTGGACTGATTCTCAGAGTGTAGGTATGTGCAGATTTTATGTTTATTCAAAGTATAAAGTCACTTTTGCTTCCTATAAAAATCATGACCATGCAGGTCCTGTGTGTTGCCACAAGAGGGCACTGCTGTCCCGCTTTCTGAAAAGGAATCACTTTCCTTGTTCTCCACCCAAGACGTTGGTTCTGAAATTTACTTGTTAACAGATGTCCACACATGGCAGCATTCTGATTGGGGGTATTTTATTAAACCATATTAATAGAAAAGTTCCAGAAAATGCTAAACAATTCATTTTGGGGACTTAATTGCCCCCCCTTATTTGTGTGTGTGTGTGCGTGCCTGTGCCTGTGCCATGCGTTGCTTTGGGCCCTAGGAACTGGAGTTACAGACTGAGTAGGAGGCGCACCAACACTCATCTTCTTTCTACCTTGCAGTCAGGCAGCACCACTGGCCAGTTCACATTTCTGCCACCATGTCTTCCCACCAAGGTGGACTGTCCCTTTTTAAACCACGAGCTCACATAAATCCTCCTTTTCTTAAATTGTTGTCAGGTGATTGGACACAAAGAGGAAACAGCTAATATAGTGTCATCTGCCTGTCTGGAAATTCACCCTGTAGACCCATACTTTGCCAATTCCAACCACACAGTGGGTTTGGCTGAAGATAACATTGTTCAAAATAGTTGTCTGATTATACTGTAGATAGTCTGGCTTTGTGTTGCTCACTTGAAATGTAACTAACGCAACCGGAGTAGACATTTGACTTTTAATATAGCTAGCTGTCTGTGCGGCTCCATGGCCATGTGGTGGCCATATCAGGTAGTGAGCCCTCTGCCCTTGCTGGGTCTGTTGGCCCCTTTCCCCTCTTCTTCATGTCCCTGTAACTAGGAGAACCAGCCCTGCTTCGATTTGCCTTGATGGCCAGATTTGATTTCTCAAAGTCTGAGAAACAAGGGGAGGAAGGAAAGGCTCGCTCTGTGACTCACTGTTGATGTGCCCTGGGTTGCTACACACAGCATTCCCGATGATCACAAAGGTACTGCATACATTCTGTGCCTCTGCAAGAGGATAAACTGGTTGCAGTACTGAAAGACCAAAAGCTGTTTCTGATGGGAAATATTGAATCAGCAGAATTGAAAACACAGCTGTGTACTTCTGATGGGAGCATAATTTCCTGTCTGTCAATGCCTACTTAGCATTTGTTTTGTGCAGGGCATTCACAACACCAGCTCTAGGGAGACATCAAGGAGATGCTTCTGAACTACACTATTAGTCTACACTAACAGGATTTGCAGTTCAGAAGATGGGAGGAGTTCAGGCCTCTTGCAAGAGGCCCAAATACCCTCAGGAAGAGGCACTGTGTAGGAGAGGGTCCAGTTTTGTTAGTAGTGTGCAGGCAAGGGTCTTGTCACTTCCCTGAGCCCAGAGGCACTGCCCTGGGTTGCAGTAGCAGGCTGGGGTCTCTTCACCCTTTCACCTGGTATGGGGGACATTTAGATATACCCCCTTCCCCGGCTTTCCCTGGCATCTCTGCTGTCTGGGCATCTTTCCCAGTATATTCGACAGCTCCTTGGTGGCTACTCTGCCTCCATCTCTGCTCACTTTTAATTAGTCCTCTTAGCTCTGAGGCAGGGATGGCCATCACTGTTTTGAATCCACTTACTGCCTACAAAGGCCTTGTTCAAATGGTGTTTTCTCTCTTTTACACACAGCTTCTCTGTGTTTCCTGGAAGCAGAATCTTCTGTAATGTTTTGGTTTTTGTTTTTAATTTGTTGGGAACCTTTTTTTTTTTCCTTTATTTTTTTATTTTATATTATGTATATGGATGTTTTGCCTGTGTGTATGTCTGTGCACCAAGTGCATGCAGTGCCTTCAGAGGGCAGAAAAAGGCACGAGATTCTCTTTGACTGGAATTACAGACAGCTGTGAGTGCCATGTTGGTGCTAAGAATTGGGAACCCGGGTCCTCTGGAAGAGCAGCAAATGTTCTTAGCTGCTGAGAATCTCACACACCTAAGAAAATTGAAATCACACAAAATCTTAGGAAGTTCAAAGCATGCAAAGTATGTGAATGTGAATGAGCCCTGAAAACAGGCTAAGAAGCCAGATGCATAAAAATCACACGATTTCATTAAGTGAGCTGTAGGCAGAAGCTCAGTAGATGGAGGGTACCAAAGAGGAAGAGGCTTGTGATAGCAGTCGATCGGTAGAGGGTTTTTAAGAAAATGATAAAAAATAGATGTGTTGGTAATGGTTGTACAACTTTGTGAACATACTAAAAACCATCAATGACATAATTTTCAGTTCTTTTAGTTTTTTAGTGTGTGTGTGTGTGTGTGTGTGTATGTGTGTGTGTGTGTATGTGTATGTGTGTGTGTGTGTGTGTGTGTGTGTGTGTGTGTGTGTGTGTGTGTGTGTTGGGAGTCTGAGAGCAGAGGAGGGTATCAGATCTAGAACTGGAGTTACAGTTGGTTGTGAGCTGCCACGTAGGTGCTGGGAACTGAAGAAGGTCCTCTGAAAGAACAGCCAGTTCTCTTAACTGCTGAGCCGTCCCTCCAGCCCCAAGTGACACAACGGTAAAAACATCAATTTTATTCTATGAAATGCAATTTAAACAGCTTACCCAGGGGTATCTGGAATTCTCAATAGTGCTTTGCTTACTGTCTGCCTGCACAGTTTGAGGACATTTAATGTACACCCCCATACTCTCTTGATGGGTAAGGAGTCCTGAGAATAAAGTTTCACTACCCATTTTCTGTGTGCATTCCCTCTGTGCACACACGTTTTTGTTTTTGGTTTTTTTGGTTTTCCAAGACAGGGTTTCTCTGTGTAGCCCTGGCTGTCCTGGAACTCACTCTGTAGACCAGGCTGGCCTCGAACTCAGAAATCCGCCTGCCTCTGCCTCCCGAGTGCTGGGATTAAAGCACACACGTTGTTCCAGCCTCAGCTGCTGCCTCCTGCGGACCTTCCTCTGCTTCCAGGCCTGATGTCCCGATCGTTCCCAGATTATTCCCTTGAGTGGTCACAGTGTCCACAGTGACCATGTCGTTTGTTCTCAGCACCCTCGTAGACTGAGGAGCTGTTCCTGGGCCTTGCCAGTTGGGCGATGTCTTTGTTGCCGTAGCGCTGCCCATGCCCAGGTCACAGTGCCCTTGGAACATTCACGCAGCAGTTGGTTCCTGGGGCTGGAGTCCTCAGTCAGCCCCTGTTGGTTTTGTTCTTGAGAGGGTCTCACTGTGCAGGCCTGGAACTCATGATATAGCCCAGGCTGGCCTAGAACTCAGATATTTGCCTCCCAAGTGCTGTGACTAAAGGTGTGCACCACCACTACCCTGCTTGCGGTTTCTTTTTCAAAAACTATATTCCATATGAAGTATAATACAAAGTGAGTGGTCCCTTCCCAGGATTCCAGTGAACACTTCTCAAATCAAAGTTTTTTCCTGGGTTGTTTTGTGTTGCTAGACCCTGGACTCCTGGGTGAGGTCTTGCTTTCAAGGTACCGTGACCTTTACCCCCTTGCAGAGCGTGCTGCCGGTTGTGTCTCCGTTGCTGTGCCCCCAGCTTCAAACCCTCTCACACTTCTTTCTTTTTCAGATTGCATGTCTTTACATCTTATTTGACTTTTCACTGTAAAATTCATCAAACACTGAGCAGCAACCACGTAGCTTTTGTATTGTGCTGTCTTGATAATTCAGCCATAGTTAGTTACTAATTAGTCCTTTGCTTTTGAATCCACCTCACTAAAATTTCAGGGTAGGAAGGGAAGGCTAAGTCCTTCAGCAGCATGTGACCTACATGGTCTCTAATCTAACTTCTGACCCGCCCCCCCGCCCCCCCCCCCCGAAGGCTCGAAACAGGCTTTGTTGTCTTCATTTTTTAAAAGGAAACATTATCCTGGTAAACTCCTACCAGAATCAGCCACTAAGCTGTTTACCACATTCTCCGGCTCCTTTAACTCCAAACCATCCTACGTTCCTCCCGCAAACCAGTTCCTATAAAGCACAGCAGTGGCAGCCATGGCTCTTGGCACCAGCTTTCTGTGTTAGTCGCTTTTGTGGTTGATGTAATAAAATATCTGAAAGAAGCAGTTTAAAGGGGGAAGCATCTTAGTTGGCTCATGATTTGACAGGGTACAGTCTGTACCTCTGGGAAAGGCACATCTAGCTCCTGCCTGTGGCGGTGGTGGGCACGTGAAGCTGCATGTCCACATTTCAGTGGAGCAGGAAGCAGAGTGGTCAACAGGAAGTTGGGTGGAGATAATATAACCGTCAAACACCCCCCCAACACACACACACACACACACACACACACACACGTGACTTTTTAAAAATAGGCCCTACCTCCTTGAATTTGAAAACCTTCCCAAACAGTGCCACCAGCTGGGGACTAAGTGTTCAAGCACAGTCCTTGGTGGGCAGTGCTATTTCTGGAGGTTCTATAAACCTATGGAAGTTTGACCTTGCTGGAGGAACTTAGTGGCTGGTACTGGTTCCTCGGAGATTTCTTATCCTTGGCCTCTTCCCGACTTTGCTTGTTCTTCATGTTACCTGCTCTGCTCGTCACTTGTTCCCACCACAGTGATACTCTGCCTCACTAGCACAGGATCAAGGAGACAAGGATGCAGCTAAGCCAGAAGAAATGCTTTCCCTGCTGCACCTGTTTACATCGGCCATTTTGGTCCCAGTAACCCACATTTTCAAGGAAGGCCCTAGCACTATCTTACGAGTTCATTACAATTCCTTCTGTTGGACTTAGCACATTCAAGTAGGCCCTGGGTCCTGGCTCTCCAGTGGGTGAGCTTACTGAGTCTAGTCTGCACCAGGAAGTGGGCTAGCCTCTGCTGAAAAGTTCTCGCCACCTGCCCTTTTGTTTCCCTTTTTTTTCCCAGTGCAGGAGTTCGTGCAGGACCTCATGCACAGTAGCACTGCGAGCATTTCACTTGTTGCAGACGTACTTAATCCTTCCTATTCTCCAAGTGACCAGGAGATCCCAGGTAGAATTTAGTAATTTGTAAGCTTTATTTCTTTATGTGTTTGGATATTTTGCCTTTGTGTATGTCTTGTACCAAATGCATGCTTGATGCCCAAAGAGGCCATAAGAGGGTGTTGGGTCCGTTGGAACTGGAGTTGCAGACAGCTTTTAGCCTCCATGTGAGTGCTGGGAAGCACACCCAGGTCTTCTGCAGGAGCGGATGCTCTTAATCTCTGAGCCAGCCATCCCTTCAGCCCTGAAATTTGTATGCCTTAGTTCTTTTTCCATTGCTGTGATGTAACAGCAAGATCAAGGCAGCTTACAAACGGAAGGCTTTATTTTGAACTAACAGTCCAGAGGGTTAGGGTCCACCAGCACCATGATGGGGAAGCGTGGCGGCAGGAATGGCTGAGAGCTCCTGTCTCCAACGGCAAACAGGAAACAGCCAGTTTGCAATGGTGCAAGTCTTTTAGCTTTCAAAACCCACCCCTACATACTTCTCCAGGAAGACTATTCCTGCTAAGCCTGCCCAGACAGAGCCACCCATGGGGACCAAATATGCAAATGCCTGAGAATATGGAGGTCTTATTCAAACCACCCGCTTTAATACTAGTTTTTGCAGCTATCTTGTCACCCTAAGCGATATCTCCTGTATAACTGACTGGCACTGCAGCCCCCCTAGTCTCTCAGCAGCAGCCAAACGCTGACCACGACGACTCTCTGTGTGCTTGGTTTTTGCCAGGCTGTCTTCCCTGTATTTTTCTAGTATGTTTGTTTCTCACCTCCACTTCCTTTCGTGGGAAGAGCTGCCTTTACTTTAAACTGTCCCAGCTTTGTGCAACGATTTCTGCTTACTCCAAACCCCGTGTACATCAGAAAAACTGCTGCCCTTGCGTCCCTCTTACTGCGGAAGGCTTTAAAGCATTTGCTTGGGCAGCAGTGCAGAACCCCTCCTCTGCTTCCAGGGGATGTGCAGAGTTTCAGGGGAGACGTGACTCTTGGAATATCGAATTGATTGCCTGAGAAGTGTAAGCTTCCCTTCTGAGTCTGAGCCTGTATAAATTAGGGACCTATGTTGAAAGGAAACGTAAAATTTCCCATAGTCACAGCTTTTCAGATTTTAGTTGGCTGTGCGCCCTCTTCGCTTATCTCCACAGCCAGGCTCAGAGCTCCAATTCCTCCTGACCACCACAGTTAACTCCTCAGTCCCCACTCCAGACACTGCCCCACGCTGGAAGGGAGGGGCAGTGACGTATTTGTGAGGTTTCTTTCTTTTTTAAACAGTGCTGCTGACTGTCTGACTTCTTGGATTTGTTTTCTGGCTGCTGACACCTATCTCCATTTCTCTGCTGTGTAATTTATGTCACCAAAACTATTCCATATTTTTTTAAATCTTGCTTCCTTTCTAATTAATCTGTTTTCTCTTTTCTTTCTTTCTTTTTCTCTAAGGACTATAATGTAAAGGAATCCCTGTTGGTCAAGCATGATAGAGATTGTCCTATCAGGGCTACTGTCCTGTGGTGACACTCCATGGCCCAAAGCAGCTTGGGAGGAAAGGCTTTACTTGGCTTATTCGCCATCACTGCTCATTAGCAAAGGAAGTCAGGACAGGAACTCACAGGGCAGGGACCTGGAGGAGGTCCCTCCCTGTGCCGCTTACTGGCTTGCTCCCAATAGCTTGCTCAGCGTACTTTCTTAAAGAACCAGGACCTACAGCATAGGGATGGCATCACCCACAGTGGGGGCTGGGACATTCCCCATCGATCACTAATTAGGAAGATACCTTACAGGCTTACCCACAGCCTGCTCTTAGGAGGCGTTTTCTCAATTGAGATTCCCTCCTCTCAGCTGAATCTCGCTGTGTCAAGTTGACATACAACTAGCCAGCACAGTGGAGTGTGGTAATGTATTAAGGGTTCTTCAGAGAAGGGAGTTTATGTATAATTACAAAAGTATCTATTATAAAGAGTTTGTTCTTCCAGTGTCCCTATCAGAATCTGAAAGCCAGAAGGAGCCAGTGTCTCAGCTTGAAGGCCGTGAGGCAGGAGAATTCAAGTTCAAGGCCTGCCTAGACTACATGATTGACTTTGTGATGAGCCTGGTTCACATAACGAGACTGTCTCTCAAAATACAAACAGTAAACAAAGGTGCCCTCAAGTCAGGAGCTGAGTCAGCACCCTCAGCCTCCACCCCAGGGAGCACCACCCACTCCAGGGAGCACCACCCACCCCAGGGAGCACCACCCACCCCAGAGCGCTCCCCTAATCTCCAGCTGAGTCTCACACCAGCACTGCTGACTGGAAGTGACCCTCTGTCCACTGCTGGACAACAGATGCTAGCCTTAAGGCTGCTTAGCGGCTCACTCTCAGAGGGCTGTGAGCACAAAGTGACTATCATAGCACAAAGCAGTACATCTCCATAGAACTGTACTCAAAAACCAGAACAGACCGGCCAGCAGCAGGACCCAGAGGCTCCTGACAATCTGTGTTTAGTCCTGGAGACACACACTGTCCTCAGACACGTACACACACACACACACACACACACACACACTCCAAATAAGTTCATACAAATAAATAAATAAATGCAGAAAAGAAGGCAGGGAAGAAGGACTGACTGTTCTTTTTTTTTTTTTTAAGATTCTTTTTTTTTTTTTTTTTTTTTTTTTTTTATATGAGTACACTGTAGCTGTCTTCAGACACACCAGAAGAGGCCATCAGATCCCATTACAGATGGCTGTGAGACACCATGCGGTTGCTGGGAATTGAACTCAGGACCTCTGGAAGAGCAGTCAATGCTCTTAACCACTGAGCCATCTCTCCAGCCGGGACTGACTGTTCTTGCACAGCTTTCCTTTCAGCCAGAAGGAATGTCAGAAACTTAGCAGAACCCCTGACACCTCATCAGTTAAGGGCTCAGGCATGTGCTCCCCACCCTCCAGCAGAACACCTGGTAGATTCTGTCTGTGTTTATGCTGCAGCTCAGTGGCAGAGCATATACACAGGATGTGTGATGTCCAGGTTTGATCCCAGCCCCACAGAACTACATAACAAAATGACCCTTGTCTCTGTAGTATGGAGAGTGAACTCTCCCATGGTGAAACGGCTGGGGGTGGGGCCGGGGCTGGGACTGCACACTGAATGGAAGACAGCAGTAGGTGCTGCAACCTGATGGCACAGTGTCTGCCATCCTCTAGTCTCTCTCCCAGAGTGGCATCCATCTACGCCCAGACTTCATCAGGCCATTCCTGCTTTATCTTCTGATATCCAGGCTGCACACAAGGCTTGCTTGAGAAGTAGTCAGAAGTTCTGGCCCTGTCGGGCTGAAGGGGAGAGGGGATTGAACCGCCCACGCACGTGCCTGGGCAGGCTCCTTGGGGAATTTGTTCTGGATCCAACTCCTTCCTGTGCTTCAGTTCAGACATGGGCACTCCCCAGTCCCCCAGCATGAGCAGACAATCACACCAGACTGAAGAGCTCTGGGTTGGCTATCTAGGCCTGTCATCAGAACTGTCACTAGCACAAGACGAGAACAGAGCTGAAGGAGTTCCCCAGTACCAACGTCAGCTGAACCGAATAGCCCTGGGAGTGATGCAGTAATGACCAGAGGAGTGTGAGGGATGAGGAGTGTGAGGGATGAGGGATGAGGAGTGTGAGGGATGAGGAGTGTGGGGGATGAGGAGTGTGAGGGATGAGGAGTGTGAGGGATGAGGGATGAGGAGTGTGAGGGATGAGGAGTGTGGGGGATGAGGAGTGTGAGGGATGAGGGATGAGGAGTGTGAGGGATGAGGAGTGAGGGATGAGGAGTGTGAGGGATGAGGGATGAGGAGTGTGAGGGATGAGGGATGAGGAGTGTGAGGGATGAGGAGTGTGAGGGATGAGGAGTGTGAGGGATGAGGAGTGTGAGGGAACAGTGTAGAATAGAGCTCGGGTCTGAGAGGCAGCAGTCAGTCGGCATGTGTCCAGTGTGAGTGAGGCAAGACTGCCTCCTCCTCCTTCTCGTGCCCCTCCTCCTCCCCTCCCCCTCTCCATACCCCCTTTCTTTATCCTCCTTTTCTTCCTCCTCTTCCTCTCCTCTGAGGTGCTGAAGGTTGAACTCTGGGCCTTGCTTGCAGTGCTGGACTGAAGTGACCACTGAGCTTTCCTTAGCCCCAGTTCCTTCCTCAGGACTCAGTTTCTAAAAGTCAAGCCATGGGTGCATGTGTCGCGTCTCCCTCGACCGGCAAGAACGACGCAACCACTAAGATCTTCGCCAAGCAGTTTATTCAGGTCCCTTGTGCAGCAGCTTCTACCCTTCTCCCCAGCCTACCCCGCAATATATACAATAATCATCACCAATAGTTAAATGCCACGTGGAGCTAGTAGATAGGTTGCCCAACCGTGATGTCAAATGGCGATATCAGGCACAGCCATAAATGGACTTGTTTATCACTAGGTGAGCAGACGTGACAGCAGGGA